>JAOTQK010000018.1:18288208-18312709 GCA_025642025.1 Rhododendron ferrugineum
AAATTGAATTGGAGCACATAAGGATTAATTTGGAGAGGTCTTAGAAGAGTTGATAATTTTGGAGGATCTAGAAGATTCTTTAGCTAGCGGCTTAATTTATTTTGGCGATGTAATTTATTTATGAAGAAAATAGGGGCCTAGAAGTGTTTGAAATACAATGTATTTTGGAGTTTATTTTGAGAAAATAGCGGGGCGTTACAATAGATCTCATTGAGATCTATAAAATTAGATTCATATTGCATTTTTTTTTTCTTTTCAGTAAGCCTATTATTTTTAAGTTTGAAAATTACAAATAAGTACTTATTTTTTAAGGGGATAAACCGGAACGGGCCCAAAGCCCAATACAACACTTAAGGGCCTAAAGTGCCCAGATAAAACAATATACAAGCACATACAACCCGAAAGGCCTAAACAGCCCAAATTAAACATTAAAACTTAGCCTAAAGAAACCCAAAACCTAGCCCTAAAACTGATGGGTATTTGAGTGAAATTTTTTTGGGAAAATGACGGCCTAAAACATGCTGAGAGCATTTGTTAATGCTGAAAACGTCTTTGGCGGGTATTAATTATCAAAACACGTCCTTGGCCGTCATTTTCCCAAAATTTTTTGAGGAAGAAGCTGTTGCCAACAACTTTCTTGTTAGTGTGAACGAGATGGTAAAATGGTGAAACTTGTTGATTAGTATGAACGACTCGTTTTTCTTTAGTGGATGAATATAAATACCTGATTAATTACTTCCAGTTTTTATAAAGATAATGCATACATTGAAACATATACTCCCAATAAACAGTTCAAAAGGGAGAAAATGTTTGTCCATCAGTGGAAAGATTATGTTTATATACTCCATTTGTGTTCAATTATTAATTGGTCATCTTGAATAATCGTATCCAAAATCAAGTTGTAAAATCATATATTAGTAATAACTTTTCGAGTTGTTTCTACACTATTAAAAAGTTTTGATACTATTTTGAAAGTTGTTTTAAATTTGTAAACCTATTTATGAAATCATATATCTTTTATGTAGGTGTGGACACGATGATTGAAAATGGAATACAGTTTAACAGTGATTAGGTTATATGTATACAATCTCGAAATAATCTCATATCGCTCGAATCCACAAACACGCGTGTATACACACCCAAAATACTATGCCTACCGATGCAAAGGGTAGCAACGGTTGTGCCTGGCTCACTCCAGAATTCCATAGAAAAGATCTGAGCCGTTCATTTATATTAAAATAATTTTTTGATTGGCCTCATAAATATTCATCCCAATCAAGTAACCGTAAGTTCTTGATTCCATTGTGGACTTTGATCATGATATTCTAAATAAAAATTAGGATGATTAGGGCTCCGTTTGCTTGGGCGTAAAATATTTTCCTGTAAAATATTTTACCTATTTTCCGGTGTTTGGTTGTATAAAAAATGCAAAAATATTTTACATGTAAAATATTTTTCATTAATTGGATGAAAATAACTTACCCTTTAATCTTCCGTATGTTATTTTTCGAAATAAACTTGTTGCCTTCTATTGCAAATTTTCACTGCTCAATTTCCTCGATCATCAGTCCTGACCCACGTTCAATTCCCTTATTGATGAGAAACTAAAGTCAATCGCATATTTTTTTTTCTTGAAGATTACAACTAATGGAATACAACTTTTATACACTTAACCTCACCGCCTCAACATTCCACTAACTACAATTCCACTAACTGAAGTTGTTACAGAGATGTAATCCTCTACAGCTGCTCCAGTGTACACTCACTAGCTTCAGTGAGAAGCCTTTGCTGAGATGGCTTAACCATTGGCTGAGATGGAACCATAGGAGCAGTATATCTAATATCCCACCGCAAGCTAATGGGGGAGGAACTCACCATTAGCTTGTTTTTAAGATAATGAAATCTAGAAATGGAGAGAGGTTTAGTAAAGACGTCAGCAAGTTGATCTTCGAAAGAAATGTGCTTCAACACAACCTGTTTGTCTGCAACCTTTTCCCGAACAAAGTGGTAATCAATTTCAATATGCTTGGACCTTGCATGAAACACAGAATTGGAGGCAAGAGCTAGAGCCTCAAATTGTCACACCAAAGAAGAGGTAGAGAGGATAAGGGAATGGAAAGCTCCTGAAATAACATTTGAACCCATCTGATTTCAACAACACAATGAGCAAGAGCCCTATGTTCGGCCTCAGTGGAGGACCTGGAGACAGTGGGCTGCTTCTTAGCAGACCTCGAAATGAGATTAGGCCCAAGAAACAAACAGTAACCAGAGGTTGACCGTTGACCCAAAGGATCCCCTACCCAGTCCAAATCAGAAAAGGCCTGTAAAGAGAAGGGCCCTGGACTAAAAAATAGCCCATGATCAAGCGTGCCTTTAATATATCATAGTAAATGTTTAACAGCAGAAAAATGTGCCTCAGTAGGAGAGGCCATATGCTGACAGGCCTGACACTGCAAAGGCCAAATCGGGTCGTGTGATGGTAAGATATTGTAAACCCCCTACAATACTGCGATAAAGAGAGGGTTGGCTAAAAGGAGGAGAAGTGGAAATAGTAGCCAAAGTAGAGGCACAAGGTTTACAATTCAACATTCCAGCCTTAGCCAGAATCTCAGTTGCATACTTGGCTTGAGTCAAAGAATAGCCATGCCCATTAGGTGTAACAGTCAGCCCAAGAAAATAAGAGATGGAACCAAGATCTTTCGTAGAGAAAGCAGTATGCATTTCATGAACAAGAGAAGAAATGGGTTGAGAAGTATTTCCAGTGACTAAAATATCATCGACATAAACTAGAACTAGAAGAAGAGAAGAAGAGGTGTGGTGAATAAAAAGAGAGGAATCACAGTGGATACAATTAAAACCTCGAGATAGAAGAAAGGAAGAAAATGTAGAATACCATGCAAGTGGGGCCTGTTTAAGGCCATAAAGAGCTGTCTTAAGCTTGCACACCAAATGAGAAGATGTAGAATCAATAAAACCTGGAGGTTGAAGCATGTAAACCTCTTCATCAAGGGTACCATGGAGAAAAGCATTAGAAATGTCAAGTTGACGAATAGGCCAGTTATAAGAAAGAGCAAGAATGAAAAGAATGCGAATGGTGGGTTGCTTAGTAACAGGACTACAAGTATCCTTTAGCAACAAGACGTGCTTTATAGCGAGCTACAGAACCATCAGAATTCCTTTTGAGTTTAAAAACCCACTTGTATCCAATGGCATGTTTGTTAGGAGGAAGAGAAACCAAGGACTAGGTGCCTTGTTTTTGTAGTGCTTTATACTCTTCAAGCATAGCTTGAGTCCATTGCGGAGTTTGAAGAGCTTCTTTAACAATGAGTGGTTCAGTAGGAGAAGAAGTTGTGGCAGCAGTAAGGCAAAGAGGAGAAGAAGAGGAAAGATGACCAGTTTTGGATCTGGTTTGCATAGAGTGAGTATTAGAACGTGCTGGTTTGGATGGAAGTGAAACTGATGGGATGTTGGAAGTAAGAGGTGCAGTGGAGAGGGCTAAATCAACAAATAGGGAACCAATAGGTATGGAATTTGTAGAGATAGGACCAAACTGAGAGGGAGATTGATCAGGCTCAAAAGATGGCCCAGAAGAAATGAGAGGAGAAGAAGATGTTGTAGGAAAGTCCTTAGCAGAACTGGATTGAGCGGGAGACAAAACTGAAGACTGAGATAGGGAACCGGAGGATGAGAAGGATTGTGAGGGTGGCCAAAAGAAGTTATGTAAAAGAGGTGAAGGAGAGGAAGGAGATGGAGGAACAAAAGAAGGCTGGAAAAGAAACTCTTGTTCATGAAAAATCGCATGTCTTGATAAGTAAATTTTACCAGTTGAAAGATCAAGACAGCGATAGCCTTTGACAGTAGGATGGTAGCCCAAAAACACACAAGGTATAGACCTTGGTTGTAATTTATGGGTCACATAAGGCTTAAGCCATGGAAAACACTGACAACCAAAAACTTTAAAAGAAGAATGGTCTGGAGATTGATGAAACAAGACCTCAAAGGGACTGAAATGATTAAGAGTGAGACTGGGCATACGATTAACAAGAAAAGTAGCAGTAGCAATGGCATCAAACTAGTATTTAAAAGGAACACCAAAGTGATGAAGCAAGGCAATAGCGGTTTCAGTAATATGCCTATGTTTACGTTCAGCAGCACCATTTTGTGAGGGTGTGTAGGGACAAATATACTGATGAATAATACCCTGTGAAACCAAATACTGATACATTTTGTTATTGATATATTCAGTATCTCCATCAGTTCTAAGAATTTGCAGGGATGTGGTGAATTGTTTTTCTACATATGCTTTGAATTCAAGGAATTTGTCAAACACTTCACTTTTGTAATTAAGAGGATATATCCAAGTGAACCGACTAAAATCATCAATGAAAAGAATATAGAATTTGCAGTTAGAAGTGTCTTGATTGAAAGGCCCCCACACATCACTATGAACAAGAGAAAGGGGCTTATTAATAGTACCATTAGACAGCTTAAAGGGCAATCTGTGGCTTTTAGCTACATTACAAGGAATACAAGAAGAAGATAGGGATGTATCACTAGGAATCTTTAAATGTTGAAGTATCTGTTGAAACTTTAAAGATGAAGGATGACCCAAGCGATGATGTCATATATGAGCAGGAACAGAGAAAATACCAGAAGTAGTAGAAGAAACAAAAGCCTGTGGACCAGCAGATTGAATCCAAGGAAAATGATAGAGGCCATTGATATTAGTACCCTTGTGAAGAACACAATTCGTAGCTTTATCCTGGATGACAAAGGAGTCAGAATCAAAGGTCACTTTACAGTGATTATCCTTTGTTAATTGAGTAACAGAAAGAAGATTGGTAGACATATATAGAAGGAATTTGGAGAACATCATTTAAACGAAAAGAGCCAGTAGGAGTAGGGAGTAAACCTTTACCAGTGTTGTGAATGGGAAGTAGTGCACCATTTCCAACTGTCACTTGTTCAGAACCAAAATAAGGATGATAGTCGTCCAAATGAGAGATGTCATTGGTAATTGCAGCAGAGTCAAGGTACCAGTAGGAAGGGCCAAAGTGCGACCAGGTAGGACTAGAAGTTATAGATGTAGCAGCAGCAAAAGCCTTAGGTTGAGGAGCCTCTGATCGATAAGACTGATAATTCTGAGATGGTTGGAAACCACCAACCATACGATACCAACAATTAATTATACTTTTTTGCAAATCTGGCACACTACACCAGAAGAATTCTGAGAGGAAAAATGCTGAAATGGCTGCTTAAAATCTGGCCTAAAATTGTCACGATTATCATGAAAATTGCCTCCAAAACCTCCTCGAAAAGAGGATCTGCCTCCGCAATTTCCTCGTGAAAAGGTTCTACCACGATTGGAATTATAATATCCACCCCTTCCACGGGAAGTGGGAGAAAAACCAGAGGAAACACCAAAATTAGATCCTTTAGCCATAGCATAAGCAACGGGAAAATCATCAGCAGCCGTGTGTTTATTTTTAGCCTCAAGATGAATTTCTTCAGAATATAACAGCATAACAACTTGCTCCATAGTGATTGTGCCCTAATTGTAGGTTTAAGAACATCATATTTAGTAGGTAGGCCATTTAGGGCAGTAAGAATCATATCCTCATCATCTACAGAATGAAAGACCAAAGCTAATTGATTCGCAAGGTCTCTAATCTAGTCAAGATATTCTTCCATAGTATAAGATTTCTTGGATACATAATTAAACCTATCTTTCAACTGATGAACATGTGAACGTGATAGAGAAGTAAAATGACATTTAAGAAAAGAACACACCTCATGACTTTTGGTGAAATGGAGAATCGCCGTGTAGATCGAAGGAGTCAAAGTTGCAGTGATGCAACTGAGAAGATGTGCATCAATGACGATCCATTCTTGATGAGAGGCATTCAGAACTTCTTTATTAGAGGCATCCACTGTCTTCGCTGTTGGGCACTCAATGGTGCCCTCAACGTAACCGATTAAACCATTAGCGCAGCGAATATTCTGGAATTGTCGCTTCCAGACGATGTAATTAGTAGAATCAAGCTTTACTGTAACAAAAGAACTCAGATTGGAGATGAGAAGACTGAGATTGAAAGGAATCGAAGAAGACGAAGAGGAAGCAGATGACGCCATGAGAGGATCGTAGTGCTCGGTGGAGCTAGGGCTCTGATACCATGATGAGAAACTGAATTCAATCGTATTTTTATTTTTCTTGAAGATTACAACTAATGGAATACAACTCTGATACACTTAACCTCACCACCTTAACATTCCACTAACTACAATTCCACTAACTGAAGTTGTTACAGAGATGTAATCCTCTACAGCTGCTTCAGTATATACTCACTAGCTTCAGTGAGAAGCCTTTGCTGAGATGGCTTAACCATTGGCTGAGATGGCTTAACCATTGGCTGAGATGGAACCATAGGAACAATATATCTAATACTTATTCTCTCTCTCTCTCTCTCTTTATATATATATTGTCGATTTCTGAAGAAAAAAAAATCAAATTCCAACCAAACACTAAAAAAATAAAAGTTTGAAGTTTATTTTCTGAAAATATATTTTACATCGAAACAAACAGAGCCTAGATCAAGAACTTAATTATTTGATTGAGTTGCATTTCGGAGGAATTCTGAAAAAAAAATTACTTTAAAATAAATTAACAATTCAAATTGTTTGTATAGAATTCTGAAGTGGGGCCCACAAAAATAATCGATAATCTTTTGACACCCACAGTAGGGTACTCGGGTTATATCCACGATCCACGGAGAGAGGAAGAGGAAGGGGGAGAGAGAGCACGTAAACACTGTCACATTGCCGTGTAGAGAGTAGCATGCATCTCTCTCTTTTCTTATCTTTTTTTGTGAAATTAGAGAGAAGAAAAACTTCTATCCACCGCCGGTGTAAAATTTCATTTTTTCACCACTGCCTATTATGGGCTCCACCGAGTGTCTATTGTTGTGATTTGAACAGTTCATATTTTAAGACCCACAATATAGTACTGCCCATCAAAAAATCAGCTTGATCAGAAATCGATAGATATATCAAAATTTGAATTTTGGTTTATAAAATGGACAATCTAATTTCTGTCAATAATAATAAAGATAAACTATCCATTTTACAAAGCAAAATTCAATTTTTGATACTCCTATCGATATCTAATCAAATTTATTTTTTTGAATAAATACACTACTATGTGGAGTTTACAAGATGAATGATTCAGATCAATAATAAATACACGGTAGACCCCAAAAAAGTGGTGGTGATAAAATGTGATTTTTCACTACTGGTGGAAAGAATTTAATCTCATTAGGGAGTATTAGGTGCCGTTTCGGATGCGCAGTAAAAAGAACTTTAGGAAAATGAAGGTTTTTCAAACTAAAAAATCATGTGTTTACGCAAATAAATTTCCTACAAATATGGATCTTGTTTGATAAATCTCATTGAGATCTTTTAAATGGTGCAAAAAAAATAAAAAATTATTTTTTATTTTTATTATATTTGAACTTGAAAAATCTTTCTTTTTCTAAAATTGCTTTTGCGCACCTTATAGTAGCATCTCTTTAACCGCATTTAAATTTGATGAGATAAAAAAGAAACAGAAAAGCACACACTGAAGCCGAATCCAAACCCAAATCCTACACATGGATTCGATCCGTCCCCATCGTGTCCGTCTGAAACACAAAAACACACACACTACTGAACATCTCTCTCTCATCTTTTTCTCTCTCTTCACAAGAGAGATAAAAGAGTACGGTGTCCATCAACGCACTAGCTCGCGAGAAGTGGGAGGCTCTTGGATCGGTCCCTTGATCGCAACATGTTATAAATGCTCCCTCCCCCTCACTGAGAGGCCTCACCCAGTAAAAAGAATGATCAATGTTAGCTAAAGTCTGCTTGGAGCCGCGTTTCTCAGTCCCACAGTACAATCATTACAGTCTCCAATCATCCCCCACACCGCCACCCGTATATACTCTCTCTCTCTCTCTCCTCTCTCCTCTCTCCTCTCTCTAAAATATATGGAGTACTAAAAAGAGGATCAAATTTGATTAAAGTTTTACTTGGTCAAATTTTTTTGATTAAAGTTAAATTTGGGTTTTGCATTATTAACTGTCAAAACTTGAAAGGTCTTATTCACCGCAGGTTCCACAACCTCTCGACCGGCTTTTCCTGCTTCTTCTTTTTTGTGTACTACTATCCAGCAAGTCTCGAATCATACTTCCCATCTTCCTTCTGTTTAACATTGACGTTTTCACAGAATTTGATCCTATTTTCTGGAAAATGATAACAGCGAATATTTCAAATTCTTTCAGGGTCAAAGTGAACTATTTTGGCTTTGTTTGGTTGACATTTTAATTTAATTTAATTTTAGTAGTGAGGGAGAGAGAAATAGGGTAATAATTGGAAATGGGTAATAATAATTAGAGAAATAGAATAATGATTGAAAAACAAAAGTAAAATAACAACCAAATTACTCCATTAATCCTCGTGGATTTGAAGACCATCAAGGTTGCTGATAATAAGGCCTCTTATTTTACTCTTGTGCACTGATGTTGCCGTTTCGTTAAGGTTTTTATTTTTTATTTTACGAGATTAATCATTCTTTTATAATACATCACAGTTAATTTAAAAAATAAATACTTATTTGTTAAAAATAAACAAGTATTTATTTTAGTTACGAGGTCATTCTCTCGCACTTTCTTCTCTTGCCTTTAATTCAATAGTTTCCGATGCGTGTAGTTTTATATTCGATTTTGGCTCCCTTCACGAATCATGACCGGTTCAAGTGTTCTGATGCTAAAAATAGTTTTTATTAAATTCATGGCCGTTGAATCAGATTTTAATTATGTATTAATCAATAGTTTCGCTACTCTTACCACTATTTAAAATCGTATAAGGGAAGGATAACAAGGTTTATGACTTCGCCTTTCCCATCAAGTTTTTGTATAATCCCCCGAACCTTATTGTCGGTCCATTTTCCGAATTTTCAACTTTATCAAAATACATGTAATGACTGCATTTATATCCAGCATAATGAAATCACTTCCTTCATTGAGCTTATATTCTACCTATTGTGCAATATGGAGTATTTAAATGGGATACTTTTGAAAAGTTACTACTCCGTATTAAATTTCTACTTCCACTTTCAGAAAGGACTAATATTTCAGAACATCTCAAAATGAAATAATAGAAGAACAATTAGGAATGGAAGGAATATTATTTTCTCTTAACATGATTGCTTACTACTACATTTTTCTGTGTGCAGATAACTGAACTACCGTATATTGCTAGCCAATGGGTATATTAAATTTCTTGAACGGATTACGTAGATCTAATCTTTGATGTAATTGGATTACTTCTTTTTTTAAAACATTATGCTGATTTGAGTAAATTGAGAGACGTAAATGTTTAAAAAAATTCTTGCGAAATTAATTTGGACTCCGTCCCTGATTTTAAACCCACAAAAATAATTAATGCCAACCAATTACAAAATTAGGAGACGTCTCACCACACATTTTTCTTTGTCTATGTTAGAGCATCCACAGTGGAATAACCAAAACCATAAAGGTTGCTAAAGTTAACAATGTTCCCTAAAAAAAGTGCTCACAGTGGCATAATCAAAATTAACAAACTATTAGCAACTCATCAAATTTTGGCTAACCAAAACCTTCTTTGTCTCTCTCTCTCAACAATGTTTCTAAGAAAAACATTTTTAAAATAAGTTTTTTTTTTTGCAAAAACAATTAAACTGTTTTTCAAAAACTAATTGTTATTTTAAAAAAATTGTCTTTTTTTCACAAACTTTTTTTTTAAAACTTTATCGGAAAAGTGTTTTTTTTCAATTAAAAGTTTTTAAAAAATTATTTTCTATTTCTAATAACCTGTTTTTATTAGTTTGAAAACTATTTTTAAAAAATTATTTTATATGGTGACAATTTTTAGATTTTTACATGTTGAAAAGGTGATGTGACAAGTTTTGATTATTAAATATTGATTATGCCACTGTGGACATCTACATTGCTAACCTTAGCAACCCCTTATATGGATAATCAAAAGGTGATGTAGTAACTTTTGATTATCCAATTTTGATTAGTCCACTGTGGATGCTCTTAGTGTTGTGTATATACTATTCCCTCCGTCCCAATTTATTTGTTCAATTTCGACGTACTTGTCCTTCAAAAAATTATCTATATCTCACAATCCATAATATTTTATATAACTTTGAAAATATCGTAATATAAACCTAATCGAAATCTATCTAACAAGATTCATATTGCATATACAAAACATTATACACCAAAACATATACTCCCTCCATCCGAATTTAATAGTCATTTTTCGGAATTTGTGTCATTTTTCAATCGATTGTATCTTGTAATTTATAATATTTTATGTAATTTGAAAACATTGTCTAATATAACTAATTTGGATCTATCAAACAATATTCATATTGGATATAAAATTTAGGGATTTATATAAATGGTCATCCTAGTTTCATCCGAGTCTCATTTTCGTCCTCCAAGTATCAATTACAACTCTTTTAATCTTCAAATTTGATTTTCGTACTAAATTAGTCCAATTGATAACTTCTGTCAGCCAAACCGGACGGAAAAAATCAGATTGATGGCAGTTTGGACGTTGCAGTTCGTACCAAGTTGGTCCAATTGATAACGTCTGCCGTCAATCTGATTTTTTCTGTTCAGTTTGGCTGACAAACGTTATCAATTGGATCAACTTGGTACGAAAACCAAACTTGAAGGTCAAAAGCATTGCAATTGATACTTGGAGTATGAAAATGAGACTCGGGCGAAACTAGGAGGACCATTTCTATAAATTTTCCTAAAATTTATTACCAATTTAAAAATATAACTCATTTTTTATCCGGTTAAAATTGAATGATGGACTATTAAGGCCCTGTTCCGGAAACCTTCTTATTTTATAAGTACTTATTTTGAAACTTCTTAAACAAAAATAAGAAGGGTCATTCCACAAAAATCAAATAAAAAGTTTCTTTCATATTTTCAAACTCAAAAATAATGTAAATGAAAAAAAAAATTCAATTTTTTTTGCACCGTATTAAAGATCTCAATGAGATCTATCAAACAAGATTCATATTGATAAAAAAATTATTTGCGTAAGCACATGTTTTTTGAGCTTCTTAATAAAAAGGAATTTGCTATAACTACCGACCGGCCGAGGAGAGAAATCATACTGACGGCAGCGCTGGGCCGTCTCCGTCCACTGGACGGCCGATCCGAGCCGTCCAAAAATTCTAAAAAAAAAAACCGAGGGGGCTTAAGCGGGAATCAACGGCATCCGAGGTGTGTAGGGTGCTCGATCGGAGCACCCATTTTTCGTGTATAAGGTGAGGCGCGGCCGTCAGTACGATTTCCCTACTCAGCCGGTCGGTACCTATATAAATTCTTCCAAAATAAATGTCTTTTACTTATTTTTTGGAACAAGCCTTCTTATTAGACAAAAAATAAGTTCTTATTTAGTTTTTGGAACACAGCCTAAATCCGAAATGAGGGAGTAGACAATTTAATAGGAAGTCTCAAATTAAAAGGGACAAACAAATCGGAAATAGTCTGTTTTGAGAGTTCAAGACACTTTTCAATTGATTATATCGTAAATTATAATATTTTATGTATTGATTATATCGTAACTTATAATATTTTATGTAATTATAAAAAGCACTATCTTATATTAGAACTAATGATGTAGGACAAGATTGGAGGATTTTTATATTTTATTTACTGATGTAGGACAAGATTGGAGAATTTTTATATTTTATTTCTATTGCGTTGGAATAAGATTTTTATTGGGAATATTTTTGTTTAGGTTAGAATTATTAACTTTCAGTATTCGGGTTGATTTTGATTTCTACATTTATTAGGATTTTATTTTAATTAATTAGTAAATATCTTTTATTTAATGCCGCTTATTTTGGCATGATTTATTATTTATTTTTCAGTAAGATTTCTAGGGTTAGGATCTCATAAAAAGTGTTGTAACCTATTCCATTAGAAAACTTTTAAAACTTTACATCAATAATATTTAGAGTTTCTCTCTATTTTTCCTTGTGCGCAAGATTTGCTCGTGGATTCGAGTTCTATCTCGTTTTGATTAGTATCAACTAGTCTCTTCGTGAATTCCGCTGCGTCAAGTGGTATCAGAGCCAAGTTTTTTCCTGGTTCGATGGCATTCATCCGTGGAAGATACACAAACCCTATTGACGATGATCGTAGGGAAGGATTTAACGGGACTCGGGCTAAGGAATTTGCCCATGGTCAACCTGTTAAACACAAAGTTGATAGGAACCACGTTGATGGATTTGCCCGCAACCAACCTATTAATCAAAATGTCTCCGGAAGATATTCTTATTTTTCAACTTGATAGTGAGGATGAATCTGAAGACGAGTTATTTGAGGATTATTATGGATATCAGTTGAAGAAGCGACATTCAAGATCCGAAGAATTTTATCTCTCAGATGTCGACTTTTCAACTTTTCAGGTAGAACCAATAATTCCTATTTTTCATGGGTATTGTCAACCTGAGAATTTTATTTATTGGTTTCATAAAGTAGATAAATTTTTTGAGTTCTACACGGATATTCCTGAAGAGAAAGAGGTCAAATATGCGGCTCGTAAATTATATGGTTATGTTTCTACGTGGTGGGAACAATTGCAGTCCGACAGACTACGACAATATAAACAACCCATTAGGACATGGCCAAAGATGAGACGATTGATGAGTGATAGATTTCTTCAGACAAATCATGGACAGATGTTGTATCAAGAGTATCGAAGGAAGCTTGAGTCCAAACATTCCTTCCAAGGTACTTTTGATTTGCAATATTTTTCACAAAGAGTTACGACTTATTTGAGTAAATACCAAGCAATTTCTGAAAGTCAACAATTTAGCTATGCTTTTTCAATTTCAAGTTCGACACTTCTTAATTGTATTGATGGATATGAGATTGCCGAAGAGGAAGAAGATCGAGTTGAACTAGAGAATGTGATATTTGTTGAGCCCAACATCGAAGAAACAGTGGAGGTCGATGTTGAATGCAATCATTATGGGCACATTAAAGCTGACGGTAAAGAGAAATTTGACCTTGGTATTAGCGAAAAAGAGGAAACTGTAATTGAAGTTGATAATAAAAAAATTGGTATCGATGTTGGTGATCAAGTTGTTGATGACCAAAATAATTGTCCATTGGAGGTGGTTGATACTAATATTAGTGTCAATGAGGAGATTTTGGTTAGCGACATTGGCGAAAGTAAATTGGTGTCCGAAAAAATAGATTCAAAAGATTCAGCCAACAATCATGTCGAAATATACATCCATGGAAAGGATTCAAACCATGATTGCGGGCAAAATAGAATTAATGATACTAATTTTGTCGATTTTCTTGGAGTGCAATAATTTGATTGGGTTTTGAACATTCGTCTAGTACATCTTGTCAACAAGTTGAAGTATAAAGAGAAAAGATCATTGCATGAATACTTTTCTTTAAATGATTTTTGGAAGATGAACAAGAGATTGAAATATTCCAAATATGTATTTCTTTGGAATGGCAGATGACAAATTTCTAATGAGAACTCGATGGCGAGCTCTTTTGAAGAAAATGAGACTAATGTAGGACAAGATTGGAGGATTTTTTTATTTTATTTCTATTGCGTTAGAATAATATTTTTACTAGGAATATTTTTGTTTAGGTTAGAATTATTAACTTTCCGTATTTGGTTTGATTTTGATTTCTACCTTTATTAGGATTCTTGGTTTACAAGAATTAGAATTTTATTTTAATTAACTAGGAAATATCTTTTATTTAATGCCGTTTGTTTTGGCATGATTTATTATTTTTTTCAGTAAGATTTCTAGGGTTAGGATTTTATAAAAAGGCTGTAAAATATTCAATTAGAAAACTTTTAAAACTTTTCATCAATAATATTCAGAAGTTCTCTCTATTTTTCCTTGTCCGCAAGGTTTGCTTGTGAATTCTGGTGCGTCAACTAATCAATATTTATTAAACAAGATCGATATTATGTATAAAATTTATCTGGTTAGAATATAAGGAGTGACTATTAATTGAGTACGGACGGAGTAATTTTTTTTCGGATGGTGCAGAACTAAACACTTTGTATATAAGGTATAAAAGAGACGAAGCTAGTCCAATTGTAATGGGTTTTTCTCTCCTTGTCCTTGCTCTTGTTTAAGGTTTCTCCAACATCCCAAGTCTTTTTGGGGCCCCCATTGGAGAGATTATGGGTGACAACAAAGGAGAATCTACCACCAAAAAACATTTATCCTCTTCTTCTCCCAAAGACCCACTTGATCAGGAATCCGCCGAAACCAAACCGCCACCACAACACCACCGCCACCACTCCCCCACCACCGTCTCTCCTCCGTTCATCTCCACCCCTCTCTACGTCCCAACTAGCAGCCCAAATTTCGACCCACAACAACAACAGTTCGAACCTGCAGTGAACCCAAAGCGGCCCAGATACACCAGCGCCCAATGGAAACCCTTGCCTTCTCCCTCCTCCCAACAACCAAAACACCCCCAAATCACCACCCTAATTACTACCGAACCACCCCACACCACCGCGGCTTCCTCTTCCGAAACGGCGTCGTCTCCCTCCCACTCGCCTTCCCCTTCCTCGAGCAAGCCGGAAGCAACCGGAGACCACCAGCTCCAGCACCAGCTGAGAAAAGGCAAGTACGTCAGCCCGGTCTGGAAGCCCAACGAGATGTTGTGGCTTGCCAGGGCCTGGAAGGCCCAATACCAAGGTGTTGACGCGGAGGGGGCAGCCCAGCCTTCTGGCGGTGATGCGGCGGCTGGAACGCAGCCGTCGAGGGGGAAGACTAGGGCGGAGAAGGATAGGGAAGTGGCGGAGTTTTTGAACCGGCACGGGGTTAGCAGGGACGCGAAGACGGCGGGGACCAAGTGGGATAACATGCTGGGGGAGTTTAGGAAGGTGTTTGAGTGGGAGAGGGGAGGAGAGAGAGAGCAAGTTGGGAAGAGCTACTTTAGGCTGTCGCCTTACGAGAGGAAGCTGCACAGGCTACCTGCTTCATTTGACGAGGAGGTTTTCGAGGAGTTGTCGCCGTTTATGGGGTCCAAGATGAGGACTCCGCAGGGCAGAGGTGTGTTGATTTCCGCCGGCGGCAGCGGTGATAGTAGGTCGCCACATGCTGCGGCGGCGATGGGTGCTAAAGCTCTCCTTCCGCCGCCTCCTTTTAGAGAGGAAGATGTGTCTCTATCGGGTAATAGTACCGTTCATTGTTGGTACTTGGGAAGTATATAACTGCATAGTTCATTATTGCATTATTTGATCTTCAAGAATTAATTCTGACAACTATAAATATTTGTTGCTCTATTTGTTATTACAAACACATTTATTGATGGCAACATTCTTTTATTAAAATATATAAACTCGTAAACGCAATAGTGTATACAAGTGCATATTGCAACAATTTTACTTAAATTTAGGGTTTGAAAACCAAGAAAATAATGAGGTACTGCTAGGTTGATTTTCTCTCTCTCTCTCTCTCTCTCTGTTAATTGATGTTGTTACATGTTGTAGGGAGGACCAAACAAATTATATTACCGAGTGGAGGAGATGCCTATTTCCACGGGAGCAGAGGGAGTTTACCAGGGTTCGAGTCGCCGCTCGACATCTCGGCGCCGTCCGCTTCGACATCGTCGAAAGAAATCCGTCGAATTGGGAAAGTGAGAATGATATGGGAGGAATCAGTGAGCATATGGGGGGAAGAAGGAGACCACCACAGGGGTAGAGTGAAGGTTAGCGGCTCGAATTTCCTGGAGGCGGACGAGCTGACGTTCTTGGACGACTCCACGGTTGCCTGTACCATGGAGGCGTTCGAAGATGGGCCCCTCAGGGGTTTTTCAGTAGACAGATTCGTCTCTGGACAGCAAATCAAAGTGTTTGGCAGGAGGAAATCTTCTTCATCGACTCCTGCTGCTGCTGCTGCTGCTATCCTCTCTGGTACTTGATTATTTGTAGTTATCCAGTCATGTTCTGTAGGAGTACTTGCTTGGAACTTTACCTATGCTTGACGGTTTCTCCCTGTGTTTCTCCTAGGTTTTAATGAAAGAGGTCAACTTCCATTGACAGAGCCCTCCATTAGATGTAAGCTTTCATCATTCTTTTTTCTTTTTCTTGTTTATTTTTTTTCTAATCACCACAAGAAATTTTCTGCTCGAAACACATCTGGGAAAATAAATCTTATTGCTAAGAATAATGTAGGGTTGTGAGTCTTGTGACATATACATGTGCTGCAATTATTGGCTATTGTCTTGAGATATGGTAGAGGCTATTTTATGTACTCGGCCCCACTCTGTTTTGGAAAATAAAATACTTATTTTTCAAAAAATTAATCATTTGAATTAAAGGTGATGTATTCTCGTAAAACAGAAAATAAGTATGGAACCCTAACGAAACGGGGCCGGGTGCATTGCCCAGGAGCATACTGTTAAGGACTCCACGGTCATGCTACGCATCTCGTAAGGGGCATACGGCTAGAGGCTGGGCACTCTATTGGCATCACATTGTCCACGCATTACCTTTATGTGGATCATATAATGTTTGCCATCTAATAACATAAATGTTGTGGAAATTTTTTTTTTTTTTGGCTCGACGCCAGAAATCTGATATCTGAATGCAAAATATTCTTCTGGCAGACACCAAATTTGACACGTAAATGCCCTAACCCAATGTGATCATGCATCATGGAATCCCCTCTAAGAAGTTCAATTACAAATAGAACATTTGTGCTAAAATATTCATCGAAAGTGTTGACCCTCGTTTTTTTATCAGATGAGGAAAGCAATAATACTATAAATTCAGCATATCATGCATAATTTTGGGCATGAGATTTAATTAAAGTTGAATTTATTATAATTATAACGTATTTTTTGTATTCGCGCAGCGATTCCTCCATGGGAGTTTCAAGACCCAACCGAGTACTACCTGGGGTGCCTGCGACTTCCACCGCCAACGCTCCCAACCCTACTCGAACTCTCATGGCACTTACAAGAACCACCACCGGAGGAGCTTCGTTTCCCGCTAAGAAAAGACGTGTACAGAGACTTACCACAGGGAAGAGAACTGTTCTTCACCACCACTTCCGAGCTACTAGATTGTAGAGCCGCCACATTCGATTTGTTAAGCCCGATTATCAAAACGAAGCCTAGCATGACTGCCTCAAGTAGGGACTCGTTTATCGGCCTTTGGGACGATTGCATCAATAGGATCATGGCCAGATTCTGTTCCAATATCGATATGGTTCGGAAACCCCCTAGTTCGTCCTTGGCAGAAACACTTAAAGATCAATGGCCGAACGTGACCGGTTTTCTGAGAGGCTTTTGTTTGTGGAGAGGGGAAGAGAGTGATCAATTGAGGGAAGGTCATGTGGATCCTTCTTCTTCAATTGTTCAAAAGCTTTTTTGGAGTTACGCCGACTTACCTTATGTATTGGGGTATTATGCTGTTGGCTATATTGTTACGTTTTGTGCGCTGAGTCGATCACAGGACCGAATCATCCGAACCGATCTGTACACGCTTGACTTGTCGACTCCGGCTGAGAGGATGAAAGCCCTAGTTCCATGTTGGAGGATTGCAGGTTAGCTGAAAGTGAATAATCTCGTAGTTTTTGTTCATAATCGTTTAGTCGAATGATGTCACGGCGATTTTCCTATCCTATGATCCAAAAAATACCTACTGGTCTTCCGGTTCCACATTTTGAGAAATCACATCATTCTCCATATATGTCTCATTGCACGAATTTTTTTGGATATATCTAACCTCACACATCAACTAAATTGCTGTTGCGACGCATAAAATAATGTGCTTAGTGTCACCTAAGTTTAAGAACATCTGTATGGAATAGCCCTTCTCTCTCTCTCTCAAATTTCTTATCCACCTTCTCTCTAGTAAGTTTCAGGCGGCTAGGGTTTTTGCCGGGGGAGGCGCCTCCTCTTTTCTCCTCCCCCAGGCTCTCTCTCTCCCCCTCTCCTCTTTGCTCTCTCTCTCCGTAGCTCTCCCCCTTTTTCTTTTTACTTTTCCCTACCCCAGCCTCTACAGTCTTTCTTCTCCATCGTTTTTTATCTCCGCCGTTCTCCTCTTCCCCGAACTTGATGTATCCGTTGTCAAGTTTTCTTAACAAATTGTTACTTTTACCGATAAAAAAAAGAATATATATATATGGAATAAATCTGTGTCCTGCAATTTAGTGACACAATGCCACAAAGATGTTACACATGACCCTGCTTTTAAAATGTATGCGAATTTTTCAGAAACTTATTTGTAATGGTAGTTAGGGGGTGTTCTTTTAAATAAATATGACCCTGCTTTCTCGCCAAATTTTTTTTGTCCTTATTCAAATTTTTTTTGCATTTTTGTGGCTTATTGTCAATTTTTTGGAGATTATTGCTTCGTTATGACGAAAGGAATCTAAAAAGTAAAAAAAATTTTGGTCGAAATTTAATTTTTTTTTGAATAAAGACGAAAAAAGTGGCTTTCCCGCCAATTTTCGTCGAAATTCAAAAAAAATTGGATTTCGATCAAAATTTTTTACTTTTTAGATTCATCTCGTCATAACGAAGCAATAATTCCCAAAAAATTGACAATAAGTTACAAAATGCAAAAAAAAATTGAATAAGAACAAAAAATAAGCCACTTTGGCTTATTTGTCCAAACACCCCCTTAATGGGGTTTTATTTAAAAGTTGACTATGAATTGTTGAATTTTTTTTTCTTCCAAAATTTATATTTACAAACTGTTAACGATTTTGGTTTTTGTACAATGTTGCTTCTACTGTTGCAGGTTTGTTGCCATTGCTAGCAGACCGGTGCTTCAACTTCATCAACAATGGTAACCCCCACAAACCACTCCTCTACACCGACTTCGAGAGAATCGATCAGGGTAACGGCAACATCACCGAAACGACGCCCACCACAGTCATCCGCTACTTCCCAAGCAAGAGAAAATGGGCCGCCGTCAAAGAGATCTACGACTTCCTCGACCGCGTCCCGCACGCCGAGCACATCCTCCGGTCGTCCGAGAAAGACCTAGCCCTGGTGTTCAAACCCAGGGGCTGCAAATTCAAACCGACAAACTGCGACGAGCTAGTGGACGCTCTCAAGCACGTGACCGAAGCCCTAGTCGCGCTCCACGACTTATCGTTCATGCACAGGGACTTGGGTTGGGACAAGGTGATGAGGGGCGTGGAGAGGGACGGGGATCCGTGGTTCGTGGTCGGGTTCGACGAGGCTGTGGGAGCGCCGCAGATATACCCGCACGCGGCGGCGAGCGGGCGGCACGCGCCGGAGATGGGGCGAGGCCTGCACGGGGTGAAGGTGGACGTGTGGGGGGTGGGCCAGTTGGTCAAGAGCTGTGGGTTGGTGGGCGTGCCCAAGTTGCTTAGGGAGTTGCAAAACAGGTGTCTGGACCATAACCCGGAGCAGCGGCCCACGGCGGCTGAATGCTATCACCACCTGATGCAGTTGCAGTCTTCGCTGCAGTCAGCAGCAGCATCTTGCGCCGCCGGTGGTAGTGGCGGTGGTGGGTATTGATGTGTGACTGATGTGGAGAGAGAGAGAGAGAGAGAGAGAGATCACGGAGCCTAACTGAATGAGTCAGATTTGTGTTTCACTGAGCTAGGGCTATAGGTAGGTTACTTTGACTATTGATTATTAAATTGGTTTAACAACCCAATTAATTGCATTTTGAAGGTAGACATTGGATGGTAGGTATGCTAATTGGTGGATTAGAGAAGTTTAACGTGGAGTTTGTATCTGGATTAACCTGTGAAATGGGATATTTGACTGAACTGTCCAGCTGTATTTTTTATTTTTCTTTCTGAATTGTAATGCAGCAAAAATTTTAGAGTTGAGATTATGGGGCCGTTCGGCTAAATAATTAAGCCTGACTTATTAGTTTTCCTGCTAAAAAGTCAAAATTGGATTTTGATTAAATTTTTTTACCTTTTAGATTCCTTTCGTCATGAGGATGCAATAATTTCCAAAAAAAATGCGAATAAATCAAGTAATACGAAAAAAATTTGAATAAGGACAAAAAAAAAATCACAAATAAGCCAAGTGGCTTATTTGTCCGAACAACCCATATATCTATAGCAGAGGTTAAAGAATGAGCTAATTGATGGAAAATTGTACTAAATTTATTTTTCACAATTACCTTTCGAAAGTAAATTCAATCCCCTTGCAATTTAAGTCTTAACCCAACTTTTTATGGAGTAATAAAACTAGAAGATTGCTTTTGTTTTGGTTACTATTTTTGGAAACGAATAGAGCAATTTTGAACGGCCTAAAATGAGAAGATGAGCAAATAAAATGGGATGGAGGAAGTATCTAATCGTTAAATAAAGGGCTAAGAAAATTGAGCTACAATAGGTGTGTAAATGTATGGATACAGATGTCGATCTGACTAAAATGACTAAAATTATTAGATTCACGCGGCTTTTTCATATACTTGAATATTGCTTTTGCCAAAGAGAGAAGATTTGAAAAATATATGTATATTCTTTTTGCAAATACATAGAGAGATGGAAACTCAAACAGTCTTTGTTCTCTTTGCTTTTCAAAAAGCATTTTTTAAAAAATTTTCCCTAGATTTTCCATACCTCCAACATTTCTCTCTTTCTCTCCACTTATTATCCTTACTATTTTTCAATAAAAATTTCAAAACACAAACCAAACACAGCAAACTTAGATGTTTGAATCTGTGATTAGAGAAAATATGTAGTGCTCCTATCTCATGCTTGTGGTCAAAGATAAACAAAAATAAGGAAAGTGATTTTTACAATTCACGATAATATTGTTAAATATTTAACTTAGGCATCGGGTCAATCAACCCTCATCCAACCCACTGGTGTTGCTTTTGTCTATATGTGTTGAGCGCGCGCAATAGTACTCCCCGGTGAATGTGTGAAGTAGTTTATCTTTATATCTATTTTGTAATTTTAAAAAAAAAAGCCACAAGGAGTTTTGTTATGGAATTTATCGCATTTTTTTTTTTTAGAAGTTGGGATGTTTTTCAAGATTTTAGTTTTGCTGAACATGCATATCATATTGATGTGTATTACTCCATTGAGGCCTTTCATCAAAATTGCTTTTGAGAAAATGAAAACAGTTTTCTATCATTATATATTATTGTACAGTTAAATTATTTGTGACCGTCTAACTTATAACCCAAAATCCAATTTTTTTTATGAGTACTTATCGATGTCAGATCAATTAAGCTAATTTTTGAATGGAAATGCAACTTCGTCAGTTCTACAAGATGAACGGTCCGTATTGTTAGAATGAATGCACGGTAAAACTCCAGAGAATGGTGTGGTGAAAAACCGTACGTGGGGTTTCCACTTAAGGTGGAATTAAAGAATTTAAACTCATCTCAAAACTCTCATTCTTTTTTACTGGGTTCTCACCCTTTAAAAGCCTTTTTGGTACTACTCTTTTACTACCATATTACAGTATTTCAAGTTTTCAGATCAGAAAGCAAATCTGGAGAACCATTTGATCATGTAAATACTACTACTCCTACTAGCTAGCAATAATTTGGAAGGAGGGTGAACGTTGCAGCTAGCTGTTGCTACACGAATCAATCAGTATTTCGCAATTCATGACCACCTACGTACGTACAAAAGTTTGTCCTGGGACTTGTCCCCTGTCTACATTTTCAGCGCTAATTAAATTCAACCACTTGCTTTTACAAACGTGTCTGCTGTCACCAGTAATAACGTCGTATGTGAAGCAAAGCTGCCCGTGCATAATGGTGAAAACTAGCTAGGATTGCTACTCTTCATCCTAGTGGCTGTTAGGGTAATTATACATTTAAAGTAGTATTAAAGTGAAAAGTACTTTTGTTGTTGATCAGCATGAGCGTACCTCGACTAATATCTTTCTCGGTCCCAGTAAAGAAAAAAATACTCTTCTTTGCGTCACACAATTTTCAAGTAGAATCATTTGCACCCGCTTTAAATCCCCGTTGTATGTTCTTATTCTCAATCTTTGGTCTCACAATTTTTAATGCTCGATCCCTCTGTCTCACAATGTTGGTTCCTCTTGGGGTTTCAACTTTTTAAGAAAACAAGCTTTAAATAGATATCCCCTTAAAAATGACATTTTATTTCCAATACTATATATCCTTGAATCCCACTAATGAAGTTATTTTAAATTTTGCATAATGGGTAAATTTTGGAAATGAGACTCCTTTTTTGTTGACTTTTGAAAATTGAATATGAATTGATCATATTTTGGGACATCTCAAAATAGAATAAAGGACCGACATTAGGGGACGGAGGGGATCGATAGCAATGAAGTTAGTACTTCCCCTCACACTGATGCAAGCACGTAACTTAGCACCAACCCTCTTTCTTCTGATAGAATACATGAAACTTTCCATGAAAATGTCCAGAAAAGAGAAATGAAATGATTCATTCATCTCTCTTTTGCTGGACATCTTCAATGGAATGTTTTCCCCTCCCTACCATAACAATCCTCTTAACTTTTCACCTTTAATTAATTACATTGAATAAAGCTGCTCATATGAATAGCCATAGGTTCTGGAGCTAGGGCATCGTTAGAGTGCCAAACATGAATTTGGTCATTTTAACGACGGTATACTTACCAACCAACAAAAAAATGTTAGGCAGACAGCGCAAATAATCCGAAAACAAAAAAGCTGCAGAAAGCGGTTTAGATTCTACTTTCCCGTGTGTATGTGGGGAGTGATTTTTCAGTGCCGAGTGGGTATATTCTACGTGACACCCGCTTGGCGCATCCAAGCCGTCCAATACACTTTTGGACGGTTCGGATTAAAACTCTCTTTTTTTTCTTTCTCCAAATCTGAACCGTTCAAACACGCAATGGACGACTCGGATGGGCGAGCGGGCACCACGTGGTACCGCTCGGCACTGAAAATTTTTCCGTTTGTGGATAACACCTATACAAATGTTAAATTGTTGAAAAAAAATAAAAAATATATATTTTTATTGGTTCCACAGTTGTCTCTTAATTACCAGTTTTAGGAGTAGAAGTACTTTAGACCTTGTTTGTTTGAGGACTCAAAATTTTTGCACATAGTTTTCAATAAATTTTCTTTATCTATCTCTCTCCACTCGTTACTTTCAAAAATCTCACTCAAAACCCCCAAACGAACACGATCTTACTGTCGATTGTTCCCTCGGAGAATAATAAAGTGTTTTGTTGTTCTTCACTAGTTATTCTTCGACTTTCTCTCCCTATCTTGCTCTTGGTTAGTTTGGTTTCAAAAAAGTCATGAAAATGACGAGGAACCAAACTCTCCCTTTCAACACAAACATTCCAGCGTATCAAAAAGAAAAGAATGTCGATTTTTTCGACTGAGTGAGTTTTTAGGAAACACCAACCATTTGCAATCTATTTATGGGGAAGTATGAGAGCAATGTACTCCTATTTCAAGAGTGGGGAGTCCTCTGTGTGTGTGTATAATTCAACAGTGTTGCTGTCCATGTGGCCCTGTGGGTCCTTGTGTTTTCGTTGTGGCAATATGCTGCCAATGGAGTATATGCCATCATTCTTGAGCTAGCTAGGCTTTTTAATTGGCCTCCTCTACTTGATAAGTTTGGGACATTTTTCTTCTTTCTAACTAATTAATGTTCTGCCCAGCAACCTAAGGGACCTTAGTCATGAATCTCATGATCAGCAAAAACAAGAGTTCAAATTACTTACCAAAAAAAAAAAAACAGAACTCAAGAGAACGAAAATGCCTCTCTTCTAGTGCAATTTGTAGCTTAGGATTGTAAAACAAACTCTGATCGGTACGAGTGTTTTCGTATAATTATGTGACTGAAATTTCATGAGAACAAATGTACGTACGAAGGCAAATAGGTAAAAGTGATTTGGTGCCCACCGACCTGGCTTTCAAAACTTCTCTCTCTCTCTCTCTCTCTCTCTCTCTCTCTCTCTCTCTCTCTCTCTCTCTCGTGGGTTTGAAATGTCCTTTGATAACTCGGTTCTATATGGTGTGTGGATTTTATCAAAAGAGAGAAGATAAGTTTACAAACATGAAACAATAATAATTTAGTTGGTTCATCCCTTGAGGTTACTACAATGGTATATGATGACATAGAAAAACAAATCTACAAAAACTATAATTTGTGTGACATTAGTTGCACTCAGCATCACGCCGCTATTTTATTGATAACTGCTGAATATATTTGCATTTTTTATTTTAAATAAAAAGTATGGAATAATCTAAAAGAAACTCTCTAAAAGCCTCAATCTACAAATAAAAAAAGGAATCCAGTTTGATAGAAAATGGATATCAAAAATGCTACTGGTACAGCAAAGCTGTGTACAGCAGCCGGTACAGATCGGTTTTTCTCCCATCTCGGGTCCCGCAAAGATGATCGGAGCCGCTCATTTTGTTCAAAATACGTCGTTTAGGGTCCCTGTAAAAAATCAC
>JAOTQK010000018.1:18341971-18365265 GCA_025642025.1 Rhododendron ferrugineum
GTAAAAATACACTTGCAGGGGAGTGCCGTTAACAAAAAAAGAAGTGGCAAAATCAACGGTGCAAAAATAAACTTGCAGGAAAATGCCGTTAACAAAAAAAAAAAGTGACAAAATTAACGGTCTAAAATAAATTCGATGTTGACTCTTTACTTTTCGATCTCTGGCCACTTATTCTGACATAATTACAATTTAGTACTTACATAAAGTTGTAACAGGATCGAGTTGTACTGTACGAAAAATCTTTTCGCGCTGCGTACCAAGATACGCTGAATTGGGTTTTCTTTTTCTTCTTCTTTTTTTTTACTTCAAAATAAAGCACTAATCAAGATTAATTACTGATTGGAATTTGAAAAGTATTATTACCATAACGTTATGGAGTGATTTTGTTAGTTTAACTCTATAACAAGAATATGTTTCCTTAATTACAAAAATATTGCATGCCACTAGTTTTTACGTCAGCAACTTTTACAACATGCATAATCAATCATACGCTCATAATTAGGTCCCGTTCCAATAAGGTTTTTATTTTTTAAATGCTTATTTCACACTTTACGTCACTTTTAATTCAAAAAAATAAGTACTTATTTTCTTCAGCGGAACGGAAAATTAAGTATTACTACAACTATAATAAAGAAGAATGATTTAATTTGTTTTGCTTACCATGAAGGTGTCGCCAATGTTAACGACAAAGGCATTGAAGTTAGGGGCAATAGAGTGCCATTGGTCATCTACAAACACTTGGAGCCCACCAACCGAGTCTTGGTGCAGGATTGTCAAAGAAGTTGGATCACAATGAGGCCCGGTTCCTAAGGTCTGCTCTGGCTTCTGGCACCTTGGGTAGTAGTTCAGTCTCATTATCGACTCGTTCTCTTCGAAGAATTCCTTGAAATGCTCTCGACGACTCACTCCCAGACTCCTCCCCAGCAGCTCCATGATCCCCAGCGATAGACGGCTCATTGCATCGCAATACTCTTGGTAAACTTTCCTACACATAAGAAAAAGGAAATTTTAGAGACTTTTGCATTTTGAGTTTTGAGAAAATAATCCTTCATTCATGTGCACTTTTTTTGTTCTGTTTTGATAACCGGATGTGCAATCAGCTTGCACGCATCTCGACTAATTTCGGGGTTATTGGAATTTAAGACTAATAAGTGGTAATGCTATCTTACCCGAACCGGACGAATTCTTCGCCCATTGTCTTCTTGAAATAGTCTTGGACAATGTTAGACGAGTTCTCCTCGGCGCAGTACTGGAAAGAAAGAGTTTCTTTCCAGGGAAGCTTGGATGAGAACCTTCCGGTGAAACTACTGGCGTACCCGCAATGCTCCCCGACTTTTCTCAGCGCCCTTTCCTTCTCGCAGAGCGGCAGCTCGAAGAACGAGTCCATGTAGCAGTGAGCGTCCGACACGAGAGCGGGGTCCACGCCGTGGTTGACCACGAGGAAGAACCCGTGCTTCCGGCAGGCCTGTCCAACCAGCCGCGACGCCTCCTCGGCGGCGCCTGCGTCGCCGGAGAGGAAGCCGCCGAGGTCGATGAGGGGCACGGGGAGCTCCGGCGCGAAGGCGCCGGGCTTCTCGTGGTCGGGCCATATGAACTGTTTGGGTATGTTGGCCTCGTTTTGGAGAACGGAGGCGTCGAAAACTAAAGTCCTTTGCTCTTCTTTATGTGGCTGAGTCATTGGTTTGTTCGTTATGCAGTTGATTGTCATTGCATTAGGTGGTTTTCCAGCCTAATAGTGAACTCTAGAGAGAGAGAGAAGTTTGAAGGCAGAGAAAATGAGGAGAGGGAGGGAAGAGAAAACAAGACCGTTCATGGGGGAAATGGGTGAACAAAAGTTGGAATTTTATAGGTCTCTCTCTCTCCCACAAAGCCCCAAGGATGCAAACAAAAGAGAGTAAATATTGCAACGAAGGGCTTTGGGAAATCGTAATTGCAAAATGGGGGTTTGTGAATGGACAAATTAGGTGAAGGTCCCCATTTTCCTGTGTTGTCTTTTAGTTAAAGTGGTGCCAGGGCAGCGCTTCCCAATAGGATTTGGCGTTTGTTAGAGGGACAGCAATGCTAACCGCACCCCTATTTACCAACCCCCACCTTTATGTCAAATAGCATGTATTCAAACGGGGCTAGAATCCTTCCATCTCATTAGGATTTGAAGAGTTCGAATCTCCTCACCTGCATCTGTTTATGGATGTTCTTCGCTTAAAAATGTTTTTGCTTTCTTTCTTTATTTTTAACCTATAATGGGTTTATTTCTTGTATAGATTGAGTCGTTAGACTAGATTGTCTCGTGGACTCTCACAATTAATGTAGTGTCCCGAATTTGTTACTTTGCATTTTATATGGGGAAATGATTTTGTCACTCTCTCTTTTGTTAACGGCACTCCCCTACAAGTGTATTTTTGCCCCAAAAATACACTTACAAGAAAGTGTTGTTAACAAAAAAAAGAGTGGCAAAATCACCGGCCTTTATAAATGATGTAAATGATCTCTTAGTTATCTGTTTAGAATCTTTTTATCAAAAGATCTATGAGATATGTTAATTGCACTGTTTTTAATGATTAGTATTGTCCATATACTCCATCATTGATGGCAATGCCTCCATACTATTGAGATTTATCACTGTTTTCTTTCAGCTTTTAATTTTGCTCCTCCATAACAATAAACTAAAACTCTTAGTAGATAGCAGATACAACAAAACAAGAACACAATACATAAAACAACAAGCACAAACAAAAGAAATAAAAGAAAAATTGCTCAGCTGCGATGTCGGACTCAACACTCCGCTCGTGGAGATGGTTGGAGGAACTCCACTGAATCTGGTTTCTGTCGCAGTATCACCACTGAATTTACATCATGATGCCTTCACCGTCACCATTGGAGAGCTCAAAAACACCTTCTACCGGTCGATTCAAGAGCCAAAAGCCAGATCTAGAACTCGAGATCTAGGTCTCCGAAGTCAAAATACTCACAAAATGATTGCAAAACCAACTTAGCACCCCGCGGGCAGTACGTATGAGGAAGAGACAGGAGTGTGTTTCTCTATTGGAATCAATTTTCCCGAGAAATGACAGAAACCATGTCCATGCAGTTAAGGGATATCATGTCATTGAAAATTTAAAACAGAAAGCAAGGGTACTACACCATCTGTCATGAGTTAGTTATAAGTCTTAAATAGTATAAATAATAGGGTTTATCTATCTCATTTTAGTCACACACTCGTGCGTAACTTGCTTATTTTGAATGATTCTGCACGAAGGTTGTGTTTTTGTTAGTTTCAGGTAAAACGTGAAATAAGGCGGTTGTTAACGCCACGGATGGCTCCCGGAAGCATCCAAGTATCCAAGGCCACGTAGCGTTTCTCCACCTATTCCCAAGGGGTGTTTAAAGAAGTATCGAGGAGTGCTCGGAACGTCAAAGGGCCATTGGGAGGAAGACTAGAACAAGGAAGAAAACTGTCCAACCTGTACCGGTGCTGAGAAAATGCCAGTACCGATACAAACCGAACAGAGAGCAGTAGAAACTAGCCCATTGAAGACTTGTACCGGTACTGAGAAATTGCTAGTACCGGTACAACCTGAAAAAATCTGCGTTTTTTCCACATTTTTCAACTTTCCTTTTATAGTATACTTGCTACTTTTGGCAAGTTTTTAGAGATATTTTGTGATATTTGTAGAGAGAGAAACCCATGTGTATATAAGGTTCTTTCTCTCACAAAATATCTAATGAGTTCCATTTCATGCTTTAAGGTTTTTTTTCTAGAAACTCCATTGTTAGTCTTTCAAGCTTTTCAAGTTAACTTCTTTAAGAACTATTCAAGGTATTTACGTCTCGTTAATTTGTTGTTTATTATGTTGTAGCTACGGTTTGGATCCTCGTATAAATCAAGTTTATTTCAGTTTTATCGGTTAAATCACTTGTCTCATTTTTCTACTATCTTTTGTTCTTTGAGTATGGTTGCGTAGTCTTTTGGCTAAGTCTAGGGTTAATCTATCCCAATGATTTAGGTTATTATTTGTCATCGAAAATCTCGGGCTTAAAGAATGGTTTTTGGATTAGAACTAATCTTGCAATTTTCGATCTAAACTAGGATTGTTAACTTCTTTGATGTCGTGTCGACCAGCGGTCTTGGCACACGACATTCTTGGAACTCTGTCATCCTACATGTTCGATTAATTAGTTCAACCAAGTTAGTTCAATTCCGGTAAAATCATATCATTTGATTAAACGTAGTCTTCAAAGCTAAATCTTCCGAGTATGAGCGTGCGATCGCGACTTTCACTTGAGTCATATTTGAGAATCGATAACGGCCTAAGTCCCGGGATGGACGATCCCTAACCTTGCCTCTTTTAGTTCATTAAACTCATTTCTAGTCTTTCGAGAGAAATCTCTACCGTTCAAAGTAAAATTGACAGTTGGTCATCTAAACGCCGCAAACCAATCACATAAAACTTACTTCCAATCAAACTATTCGAAAGCTCTCTGTGGGTACGATAGTGGTCTTACTGGTTATTATGTTGACAACGACCTAGCCCTACGCTTGGGGTATTCAACCTTTTTCAATGGTTATGTTGTGATGAAGCAGTTAGCTGACAACGAACCTAGCCCAACACTTGGGGTATTCAATCTTTTTCAATGGTTAGGTTATGGTGAAGCAGTTAGCTACCCAAATATTCACCCACTACAGAGCTCAGTATGATTTCTAAACAAGGAATGACTACTGAGCATCCACAATGGCCTAACCAAAAGTTGTCGCCTCATTTTTTTATTGTCCATTTAAAAGATTTCTAAAGTTAGCAATGTAGAGATTCACAATGACATAATCAAAATTGGATAACCAAAACTTGCCCAATCACCTTTTCAAACTACCAAAAAAAATAAAACTGTAAATAGTTTTCAAACTAATAAAAACTTATCAAATAGTTTTTGATTTTTTTTTCAAAATACCAGTTTTAAAAACAAAATAGTTTTTGTATATATACATTTAAAAAAACAGTTTCAATATAAGTTGAAAAAAAAAACAGTTTCTTAAAAAATAAATTTTTTGAAAACATTGTTGAGAGATGGAAGGTTTTCTTGTAATGATTTGATTGAGAAGATGTGAAATCCACTTGAATTTACAAACCTTATCTCTTTTTTGTTTTATCTTTATCTACGTGAATTTACAATGTTGCCCTTGTGTGTGAAAATGTGTATTAAAAAAGGCAAAAAAGTAAATTCCTGTAAATAAAAGACAAAAAAGAAGGTGTGGATTGTAAAATTGGGAGTGAAAATCACTTCCCTATTTTGTAACTGTGAGACCTATTAAGCAAAATATAGAAAAGAACATCTATTTACCACTGTATGTACAATGTCCAGTTGTAGGGTCATCGTACTAAGGTAGCCACTCATTCCCACAAATGTGCAGTTAAGAAATAGGAAAGAAAAAAAATCCTCTGGAACTAAATTATGCTCGAAATTTGATCCGCAATGATATGGAATTATTCCATTACCTTTATTTCATCTTCCACAAATTACTGCCTGGAGAAAAAAGACTAGCAAGAATTGCAGTAAAATTTTATATGCTCCCCACCTTTCTTTATGCTTCTCTCAAAACTAGTGCCACATATCTCCACATTTCCTTTAGGTCCCCCACCTTTTTATTTAGATTCTGCGTATATAAGTATCGCATAAACAGTTTATGTGCATATAGATATTTATAGAGAAAAACATATAGACCATGTCTGAAATTTAACCCACGCGCACGCGCGTGCACACACTCATGCACTTCTATGGAGAGAGAGAGAAACTAAGGTGCAGTATGCAAAGGACAGATATGGGCACGTACGTGATGGTGGAACCTAACTATGAATGCACAAAGGTATACGTGAAATAAAAAGTCAAACTTCACCCAAAAAAAGATGTCATGTCTCAAAGTCAACCACAATCAAACTCGTGATTGACATTATGAAGCACTTTGACTTGTGTTTCGATCTACCACATCCAGGATACTGTAGGGCAGACAGAATCACTTTCTTTACTGAGGCGTATCAGTTCAAATTGCTTGGAGGGGGAACAGTTTATAGAGCAGAGAGGCCTTCAAAATGAATGATATTTGACTAAGGAGACAGATTCATATACCAAACGCAAATAAACCCAAAAATATATGACGTAATTATAGCGCAAAAGGAGGGGCAGGGAAAAGAGATCGAGAAGAGAAGAGTTGTGGTGGATAATCACGCATCAGAAAAACTTAAAGCATATGGACAAAAAGAAAGAAGGTTTCACTCCAATTTTCCAACAGTAGTAGACCCCTCAGAGGTGGTAGACCAGAGCAGACCAGACCAGACCAGGTTGGATTACAAGGCTAAAATTAGGAAGTGCATGGCATGTAGCGGCCATATATAGTAAATCTTCGCTCTTTATCCTTCTAGTTAGACCGATTACTTTTTCCCCGAAGTGGGTACGATAATTTGGTGGTGGGAGCTGTTGAAATCTGTAAGAAATGGGCACACAGACAATGCCCACTGGTGCTTGTTTTGACACAAAGGGGTTGGTTTTCTATAGAAGTGGTGTCAAAAGCAGTTGTCTTGTTCTACAGGAATGTCCTACAAACAGGGTCGGCCCCAAGCAACACTAACTGTTGTTTTTAAAATTGTAAATGATACCCATAAAAAAAAAAAAAAAAAAAAAAAACCCTACAACATGAAAACTGATAGACCATTTGACTTGTTTGGACAAGCTCCACCACATCTATTCTATACAAAAGAATGGACAAAGGGTATGACTAAAATTGCATTCAGATGGTGTCAGAGGTGGAAACAAACACAGAAGAACGCATATCAACACCAGAGTCAAACAATATTTGTGATTTCAAAATCATACTGAAGACATCTATTGACTAGGGAAAGTGGGGAGTAAATAGGGTTTTTAGTGAAGAAACATGTTGAGGGTGGACCTTGACAAACTACTATGGAACAAATGTTGAAACAGGCTCCTCAATAAAAATCTAGGTAAATCTAGGTAAAGAAAGACGGAACCAACAATATCACGAGTAAATGTCAGTAACGTCAAGCAATTCATGTAAAGATCTGGTGATGGTATCATGTCAAAATGCAATACAATGAAATGAACAAAAATCACGAATCAATTATTTGCAAAGGAGAAGTAGTTCAAATCAAACGATTATTGCCCATCAATCACATGGATTTAGCACAAACAGACAAGATCTTGTGGAGAATGAATGAACTCTTAACAACTCAGAAGATAAGTTCACCACTAGCTAAGAAGATCGTGGACAGTTAGATCTAGTTGATAGTCCCCCGTGCATATCCTATATGGTGAACCACCACCGACAATACCACCACCGACAATACCACCACATGCTTCTGATGGTGAGAATCATCAAAATCAGGTCATGATTGATACTACTAGAGTTTTTCAAGCATAATTCTTATGGTATCTACTGGAGCAAAAGTAAAAGAGAAAAAGGTACATTTGATTCTAAACTAGAATGAAACATGTTCTGATCGACTTCTAATTTCGAGTAGCCATTCTTAAGTAGACAACTAGACATCATTATTGGGTCACAAAATGTTGTATGCTTTGAGCAAATTCTAACTTGCAGAAAGAATGGAGGAGACAACAGAAGTCAAGTAGATATAGAGCTACCATTTCAAGACATTAAAGCCAAAACTTCCTTATTACATTGATTTAGTCTTTCCTTCACCACTTCCACTGACTTTGTTTGTGATATGCAATAGTATTTTAATGACTAGAGCTCTATCCAATATTACATAGAGGCCATCACCCGTCTTTGCCATGAGTTTTAGAGAAATATTACGATGGGGGATCTACTCTGGTCTGAAAGTTCTCAGAAAACTTTAGGATTTTTCTCTTTAGGAAATTGAAATTCTCTTTGTCAAAAAAATCTGTTGACCTTCTGTGTCCTGTGGTTTGATTTTTTATGTTACTGTTTTCAATTCTACACTAGTGTTTCACCACATTCTGTGAATTCCGTTTTTACTTCTATATTGTTTCGACTATCCTTATTGAACAACCTATTCTTTGTCCAGCATTTGCCTTCCTTTTTTAAGCATTAGCAATTCCCTTCCTGATTAGAAAAACATGCCCCTGGATGAAAGTAACATCTTCAGCACCAGATCTAAACTTAATAAGATTCACCCTCCACGGGTTCATCAATATCTTATTTCAGAATTTCTTTACCAAGTATCGGAATTACGTTAAACCTAAACACTTTTGTTCTGTAAATGTGTGCGTGCACATGTTGTCCGTATAATCTGAATCACATGCACATCTGCATTTGTAAAGGGCAGATTAACAACTTGCGCTTGTACATTTAGTCACAAAATTATTCCTTAATAATGCTCCAAATCATCCTAGAACTGCAAAAAAAAAAATTCCCAAAAGACGTAGAACTACATTCAAAGTGCCAGTTTCTCTACACATGTCCACTACAATCAAACATCCCAAATTGTTCAGTGCAACACTGGAATAGGTGGGGAAGAGGGAGGGAACACCAAGGTCCATCACCCAAGGCAACTAACATGATGGTGGAGTGGTCACAATGTCATCCAGACAAAAGGTGGGGCAAATGAGTTCTCTTCAAGAACAAAATCCCATGAAACTGATTGACCCAATAAGGTTGGATCCATGGTCTATTACAACAAAAGTTAAGAGCACGAGGGTGTGTCACATTTAGGACAAACACAGTTCCATCCCATAGTCTTTATCCACTAAAAGATGGCTAACTTTCTCTTGTCTACACCATTATTTATTGGTGGGTCTCTAGTAAGGGATTTATTTGATTCTTATTAAAGATGGGGGGGCAAGGACAATCTCAATTGATTTTGGTTTTGGATTTTTCTGGTGGTTTAAAGAGCTTTGGTTTCGACTATGGTGGCAGTGGTTGCAAAAGTTTGTTGCCCTTTTGCTAGAGAAGTACCTAGTCAGATCTAAATTAATTGAAATCAGTCCTTCTCCTTTTCAGGGAAAAATCAAAACCCCCACAATAATAATCTTCTAGCATTTTCTAGGCAAACAGTGAAACACATTGTATTTTCTCTCTTTCTGGCAAAATGCCATTGAGCCTGTTGGGTCTTGGTTGGTTTAGACGTTTTTCTCAAGGATAATTAGAGTAACAGGAAAACCAGCTTAATATTTCCAACCCCTATTGTCAGGTATAGTTTCCCTTCCTGCACCTGATTCCAGTGCTACACTTCCATCTTCCTAATAAATCGATACCTACCGGGGGTTGCCTACAAAAATAAATAAATAAATAAATAATAATAATAATAATTGGCATCTTATGGAAGCAAAAATCAAGCGGTCTATGTACTTGATATGCACAAGTTACTAATGCATTAATCTAGGTGGTCACATATTTACTACGAGATGCCTTGGATTCACCTCCCTGTGTATATGACTACGTTTTTTGTTTCTCCACGTGTGAGCAACATGCCTTTCCATTTTCTTCGTTTTCTTTTCTCCTTGATAAGAATGACAATTGCAGTAATGTTAAGTGGCACCCCTTGACATAGATTATAGAGACCAGATGATCAACTCCAGGAACTATCACCCATGACCAAAAGAAAACAAACCATTCAAAGGTAGCACTTAACAGCAATAATAGGTAACAAAAACTGTCCTGACCGAAATTTCCGCGGCAACCTTATCATGTATAATGACATTACCAAACTAATCCATGTGAAAAATACAGTGGTTCCTTCCAACTGACAGAATTGTATAATAAGTTATAGCATTTAAAGTTAGTCATGGACCATAATTGAACCATCAAACTCCTAAACAAAATACGGTCATCTAAATTTGAAAAGATCATGAAACTTTCAATTCATAAGTACACAAAACCTATGTAGTCTAGGGCTTGGTGCTTTTCCCAAAAAATGCCACCACTTCCCTGAATCTGTCTCCAGGGGTATGTCCCCTTTTGTGAAAAAAGGAATTTAGTCTGATAACAACACAAAACAATGTCATGTCAGAAAAAAGGCACACCTTTCCACATCATCGAGGACAAATGAGCCACCCCACGATTGATCCCACGTATGAGTGCATGTTGCACCAACATGTCACTTGGGAGTGTTGGGGTGGAGGAGTTAATTTTTGTCCTGCTTATGAATTATGGCATACGGGGAGAAAACTCAGTGGAACCGTGGGACAAACTTTTTGAGGTGAAGATGGTGATCTTTCTTGTCCTGGTTACACACTAGGCTTCCCATAAGCAGTGGTGGGGATTTGCCAATGGACGAACTTGATCATGGAGATATGACTAGCCATAAGCCACCAGGTGAGGTGATGCTTCATCATCAGGAAGCCAATTGTACTCAAGCACACACAAGGCTAGAACGTCCTATATGGCCCGTCAAAGTCAAAGTATAGACGATAATGGGTGCAATGGCCACATGCTAATGGACTGGACTATTTAGATTCTTTCAATGGGCCGGTGAGGACTAGTTAGTAAAGAAAAGACAACAAAGTCACAGCCCACCTGATTTGGGGCTTCCTATTTGTCTTAGGGATTCCTATTGATCCGCATACACAAGTAGCATGGTGTCCCTGTTGAACCGAGAATTTGTTCATCTTACCAATGGCAGTAACTTACATGCTCTCTCATAACCTGCATTTTATTGTCAAACTCAAAGATAGGGTTTAAGACACACCATTTACCCATTCTTGAATTATGTCTGGTCAACCTTACACTTAAAGGGTCTATCAGGAGGACAAGAGGGAAAAGACAAAAAATCATTACTCTTGATCTTGTTTCTCTCCTTGAGAAGTGAAAAGACGCAGAAGGAAGAGTCTTGCGAAGGTAGCTCAAGAAGGGGGTTAGCAACCATATAACACTCTGGAAAACTATGACATACATCAGCAGCAGAGAATAGTATTCAGGTGAGAAAATGAAAGCCTACATAAATAGAACATTAGAAGGCCAAGATCAATGACGAGAACCTACAGTTATTATAAGATAACGAAATAAGGCAGAGATGAGTGGCGAATTTCTAAGCAGCTAGCTTCCAGACAGTTAACAATGTCAATTGACCTGGTGACTGTTAGACAAGAGATTGTAGAGAAACAAAAGACCAATTCTTGCTCAAAAGATTATGTTGGATAGTGTCTGTATTGTCCAAAATCTGCAGGACGTTTATCACAACAATCTACTGCACAAACAGGCCAAAGCTTAAGTTCAGAAAACTGTGGATTTAAATGACAATTGGCTTTGTCTTTTTGTGTACAATCAGAATTCTAGATGCCAAAAGGTGAGGAAGGTACATCCTGAATCAAATACTAAGCCAACCACAGAATTAGAATAAAGAAACCATTATGAAGAGATGGAAATTTTATTTCAAAACATATACATCAACGTATTTACAAGGTTTCATTCTTATGTCTAGTGGGCAACTGCAAATGTGAAACTGGCACAAAATTTTCCTTTAGAGAACACATAAATAATATAACATGCAAGGAAAAAATGGGATGATACCCAACCTGATTCGACATTCGTAATAATGCAGCATCCTCGTGTGAGATTAACATCAGACACTTAGCTCTATGTAATAACTGTAGGCTTCTCCCTTCCAGTGAAGTCCTTCAACTTTGATACAGAGAGCGCCAGATCTAATGACGTGACCCCCCAAAAAAAAGTGAATATGTTGCTAAGTAAGCTCATTGAAATGACAAATGAACTAACCTATTAATGGTTTTAGTGCAGTTTGGGCATCCATGTCATGTTTTGAAACATCCAGCTCGAACTGTTCAATGTACATTCTCACAGTTGCACCAGCAGAACCAGTCCCCTGCAAATTCCAAATACTTATTTATTTCCACCTCAGTGATGCATTAATCTATCCAAAATCGAAATTTATAACGACAGTATATAGAAAAACAACAAGTACTAGTCTTAGTAGTGGGTACTAATTCTCTGTAGATGAATCCTGAAGTGAGAAGCAAGAATAAGAGAATAGAAGATAAATTAGATAAATTATGCATTACCGATAAACGAAATATTATCCTGGATCCATCACTAAACACAAAGCGAACACCTTGCTTGGATGCCACACTGCCATCTACCTGTACGAATGCAAAAGATTTGAAACAGACAAATCCAGAGATAAGTAGCTGAGGTTTCATTCCACAGGACAATTGACTAGGTTTACAAATGATAAGTATCTTCTGAAGTGCTTGAGCTTACAGGATCAATATATGTGAAGTCATCTGCAAATTGAAGAGCATAGCTTCCTACAACAGGAACCATCTTTAGCTTGTAAATCGAAATAAAGACTGCAGTTGAGAAATATTTGGACAAACCAAACTTACCATATTTATCACCTGGCTTGCCCTTAGAAACCATATCTCTAAGATATTCTATCATTTTGTTGGCTCCTTCAGATTCACATTCCTGAATATGGAGTTAACGTCAGAGACTCAGAATATTACCTCAGAGATAACGCTGAAGCTCCACTCTAATAAAAAGGTTCAAGCTGCTGCAATACGATTCACTAAAGCTTACTTCATAATCATATCTAGAAAAGAAGTTTCTTCCGTATGTAGCCCAATGCTCCTTTACAACATCAGAGACAGAAACCAATTTCTCCCCGGGAGATTTATCCTTGTTTTGATATGCAAGTATTGAAAGCCAAGCCAACACAGCCCTGTCAATAGGAAATATAGAGTTTATGTTTACGAATCCCAATCAACATTTCAATGACATTTGAATCAGGTCAGTCTTATTTAGATAAGGAAACCTACATTTAGCTGCAAGAAACAAACAGAAATAAAAAGATTTTTTTGACAAAAGAAAAACGCCTTTAAATGAGGTTCCAATCTGAGCCAGAGTTATAGTTCAATTTCAAATTTACATTTGACTTAGCTCAGTCTTGTTTAGACCATGAAAACTCTTGCGAGTGATAGGCCAGAAGCAGTTGACTAACACCACATAAGAAGAAAATTCTCACTAGACATTAATATGTACCATATGCCATCCTTCTCACGAATGTGATCAGAGCCTGTTCCGAAACTTTCTTCCCCGCAGATCGACAGTTTTCCATCATCCATAAGATTCCCAAAGAATTTCCAACCTGTAGGGACCTGAAAACAATATGCCCATTTCAAGATCGTAGTTTGTAAGAACCTGTAAATATAACCACACTGTTCGTAGGAAACTACTTATCTAAGTCATCGTGATAAAAGAGATAAGAAAGTATTAAACCTCAAAAAAGGGAAGATTCAACTTCTCAGCAACACGATCAAGAGCACCACTTGTTGGCATTGATCGAGCTAAACCCTACAAGATCGGAAGGACGAAAAGTTCTGTCTATGTTAGAGGAAGAAAAGGTATAGGGAAAAAGTAAAAGAAGCAGAAAAAATCTTACTTTAGGGCCACCCCGGAAGTATGGTATGGCTTCTTGAGCATTGGCTGCAATAATTGCAACCGAATCTGAAGGAGTGACAAAAAAACCTCGACCAAGAATCATGTTTCTGTCACCATCACCTGGATAACCATAGAAATCATATCTCATCACATTTGGGTCCAACATAAAACTTCTACTATCACACAGCAGTACAACAGTGAAGGGACCAAATTCAAGGCTAAGCAGTACTGCCAAGTGCCAAGTATATACCCTGCCTGCTTTTTTTAACAAATAAACCATTAACCGCCAGGCATCTTTGTTCTTTCTTTCTTTCTTTTATCATAACTGCCTAGCATCCACAAAGCAACAACTCTACCTTAACTCTACAATCAAATCCTTACTCCAATACAAATATGGGATGTGACACCAAAACGACATGCATAAATCCCACCATGTGATGCTCGGATCTGAATAGCATGTCATACCTCATTCTCGCCAATACTAGCATTCTTAACCGAATTTGACTGGATGACAACTGTCTCCATACCCTTGATTACATAGATCAAGTTTGTTTTAGCCAAAACGGAACTTTTGAAGCACAACAATGGCTAGTATCGATACAAAAGTCTTACAGATAGATTAAATGTGCGTGATACTTATTTCAGTTTGAATGATGAGACTGAGACTCCAGCAGGTAAAAATATATGGAGTAGAAATTAACTTGTGAACTGAACTGGAATAGTTGCATGAGAGAACCAAGAAAGATTAGTGGTTCAGCCAGAACATATATGAGTGCTTCACTATGTTACATGGACTCAGGTACAGGCATCGCTGTTGGAGAGTGTCAAGGTGTATGATCCAAAGTTGGGTATAGAGACAAATACAGGTACAATAATGAGTAGCTAGAGCAAGGAACTTGATTTTGACGAGGAGCTCATGCATGAAGATAGTACAATGAACTGCGTCTGTGAAAGCTTCTGCAAAAAAAAGGACTGAATGTGTTCATAAGACAACAGAAGCAAGATCGGAGACTACACTGAAATGACTTGGCCTCTCCGCAATAAAGCGAATGAATATGCCATTGCAGAGTGTGTGGATAAAAATGGTTCCTTATAGTCGAAGGTTCATTAATCTGATGTACTTGAAGTGGTGACTCGTCAAACATCACTGAAAGCATCGCATCTCTTGACTTACATTCAAACTTCTACTGTTTCTCCTCATTTTCCCCTCTTTTGCTCCTTTTTATTTTTTAGAACAGTCAGGTTCACATACCATACAATGTAAAGTATAATTTGGAAACTTATAAAAATCTGGAGAAAATAGAAATGTTAAAAACTATTAGATATAAGTTCGGGTTCTTTCAATATTCCAACATACCATCACTTGCAGCACCAAAATCAGGAGCATTCTCGCTAAACAAGATGTCGACCAAATCCTTAGCATATCTGTTTAACGGAACAAGTCAAAATGAATATCGCTTTTGACCATTTGCAATAAATGTCGTATCTCATCTACGCAAGAAGTATCACTTACGTGAGATTGGGATCTGGATGACCATGCCCAAAATCTTCAAGAGGCACTCCATTTGAAATGGAATCCTTCATGAAGGTGTCAAATATATCTTCGTTAGCAAACTTCAGTACTAGAAAATTGTGATTATTAAAATATATTGAAGAAGTAAGACATACTGAACTCGCTCCTAGCTTGTCCACAAAGATGGGTTTGGCATAAGCACCTGTAACTGCATGCATGGCATCAAATATAAACCTGAAGAAGTACATTTTTTGGCAAATTAGTTCAGCAACTTCCATTCCCTCTATGGTTAAACTTCAATAAGGGAGCCGTATAAAATGAAACAGAGATCTGGTTAGTGACAAACTGAGATAGAACTTTTGAAAGTAAGGTTTGAGGGCACAGAGGAGATGAAGTCCTTGAGAGGCAAGTGTAACTGAAGTACTGAACTTATAGTCCAAGTTTCCGTGGAAATAATCCCAAGGACAATTTCTGCTTAACTAAACAGCAAAGGATGAAATATGGAAAGGTAATTTCAATTCACTCTATTAGTTGACAAGTTAGTCCAATAAACTTCTTATAATCGTGAGGGTTGTCAATTGTCACACTGATCTCCAATTTTTTGGGGGAAAAAGAAGTACAAGGGACCACGTCGCTGCAGAAGAACTGCTCAATGCACAAAGCTAATTGCTACCACTTAGTCAGATATTAAGTCATACCTGAAATCTGCCCGTGAAAGAAGACTTCTAATAAGCGAGAAATCAAACACATTCTGCACAAAATTTCATATGGTTAATTGGTTCCCATCCATAAGACAAACGAAAGAAAACTTGAAGCATGCATACTTTCCTCACCTCCATCAGCTCCAAATAGTCAGAAACTGGATCAACTACTTCAACACTGAAGTTCCCATACTTAGTAACTCCAAGAGAAGAGAGGTCGACATCTGAGATTTCTGCCATCTTAATTTCAGATATCTGCATAACACTTGTGCAATCTGAACTTAGATGCATAACTTGTTCTTTATGAGTTTCTCCAACAATCAACTACCATGTTCAGACATGTTGCTGCTTGAAACTATTCAGTGGCACTAGAAGCAGTGACTCAAAAAACCAGATGAGATGCAAATTGCACTAGTGCACTGGAAAAAAATAGTTTGACGAAACGAGGAAGAAAGAATACTCCACAACCAATGTATTCAGACAAAACATGTACACCAGCAAAATATGTTAACGAGGCAAAGTAGTAAAAGAAAAAGTTTGAGTTCTTTTAGTTTTTCAGCTGAATATCAACGTGAGGCATCAAAATAAAGAAGCAGCATAACAAAAGCAGGAAGGGCTGCTATATCGAAGTTTAAAAAGTTTCAGATGTTCACTGGTCCTATCTAATGTTACAAGAGATACAAGTGTTTGCACTATGAATCTTTCACACTAGCCAAAGATATACTCATGTCAGAACTAACTAAAACTACTAAACTGTAAATAGAACTTAGAAGACACTCAAAACCAAGAACCAAACGGCCCAAACCACTAAATTGTTGCTCATTCTGTTTTCTCTGCTCATTCTGTTTACTCTTCATAGAAGAACAATTTCATCTTGTCTAAAATACTCACGGCACGGGGATTCAAAAGCGCACAACAATGATCTTCTATAAGATTTGTGTGAGCTTAAAGCTCTGAATCAATCTGCATATCATATATGCAGATAATATTGGAGAGTGATCCATATTAAACTTTTATTATCGAGTATACACTATAAAAATACCATAATAGAGAGTATGGTAGAAAGAACGATTCATATATTTCTTTCTACCATATTATCAGATCGCATTGAATACTGCCGATTCGAGTCCGCTCATTTCATTTAAGACCCCAAGTTCAATTTTGCTATTTCGTTACAAATTTATAATGGAAAACAAGGGAAGAAAATACAACATAAGGATGAGAAATTTGTAGTTTCATTCTTCTTCTCTTTTCATGATTTCTTGTAACATCATAAGGTTTTTGTTAGAGCTTGTCCCACATGGATCAATTTTAACCTCCAAAACTGAGCGGCCTCTTCACTCATTGCCAATTGGTTGAGTTGGATGCTTTATCATGGTATCAAAGCTAGGCTTTTGGAAAAGACTCTCTTGATTGATTGTCCCGTTGTTTGTGCCATAAGTGCACCTTGTTTCGTTATGATTCCAATGCTATGGATCCTTTGTTTAGCTCTCCACATGAAAGTCAGGGTCGCACGTGCGGGGGAGTGAGAGCTTGGCCCACATTGGTTGATTATAACCTCCAAAACTAGCATATGAGCCTGGAAGGCCTCTTCACTCATTGACAATTGGTTTTGAGTGGGATGCTTTAACAGTTTTCAATACAATGGTTACAGAAATTATAGGGAAAACAAATTGTTAGTGGATAAGTTTTTAGTCCAAGAAAACCAAGTTATTAAGGCAATTAAATGTTCGCTTACATTTACCAACTCAACGGAGCAAACGTAAGTGTCAAAAAATGTTGTAGTCTCAGATCAATTGTATGCTCTGTTAGCTCTCAAAAGTTCATAATGTGACATTAAACACTAAAATCCGACAAAGATATCAAAATGGAATGTAGAGATATCATTATGATATATATTTGGAAAAAACCATCAGATTATGCCATTTATAAGCTTGCATGTACACGTTATTCTTCTTCTTCAACTACACAATAACAACAATAACAGAACTCATCTAATCCCCAGTCATTGGGGGTATGGACCGGGGAGGATTGGAGACAAACCTAACTTTTGGCGCACAAAGTGGCTACTCTCAAAATACCACTGACACAGTGGTCCCCCCTATACCTCCAAGAACTGAGGAGCTGAAGGGACGTTTTGTTGCGGAACCATGCCCCCCAAATCAAAGCCGAAAGTCATCAAAGAGCGCATTACCATGATTCCTTCATTCGTAGAGCATCGGAAAGCACATTATTCTTCTTCTTTAACTATGGTTACTAAAAAAACTGAAAGCAAAATGAATCGTGAAATACATTTATATGTTTCACACGAATCCAGCGAGAAGTGAATTGACCAATTACCGCTTTTTAAATCCAGCTCATGCCCTCCTTTCGAATTTATTCGAGGATATATAGGTATAAGCTCATCTTCACATGGTAGGTGAAGTAACAACCACCATGTCATCAATTAGAATGCGAAGTTCAAAACTTATAGACCTTATGAATTTGCCTTGTCTAAAAGCAAGAAGCAAAATTCTCGTAAACATGCAAACCAGATAACATCGAATTCCAAGCACATCTCTTCAACAAAAACAGAAAAAGAATTCCAAGCACACATGTTGGAGCAGATACATACGGAAAGTGTGTTCCCGTAAATCTTGTCAGTGATGGACTCGGGTGCAGGTTGCCCACTGCTGTAGTTAAACTGCACAATGAACAACAAAACGAACAGCACTGGTCAGAAAATATTTAGCGGAAGTCAAATCCATCAACTATTTCCAGCAGAGAGTTTATTCATTGGAATAAATTAATTCTCCATTACAAATTGTACACATATTTTAATCCTTTGGACTGATCCTCATGGATTTTCTGAAAACTTTATCTAGCTCGTTATGTTCAAAAACATAAGAAACTATGAAATCATCTTAGAGTGACTGTAAATTGAAGTTGAATTAGTTACAACCAAATGTGATACCTTAGAAGGGTAGTATAATTTATCAGATGGCCCTAGTTTAGAAGGAAATGTTTGAGTTTGAGACTAGTCTAAGGACTATGATTATGAAAACTAAGCATTCACCTTGATACCCCAATCATATTCAGGTCCACCAGGATTATGACTTGCACTCATTATAAAACCACCATTGGCCTGTGAAAGCAACATTCTTTTAGTGGAAGAGAAAAGACAAAGGTACTTAAAAGGGTTCAACACAGGTGACGGATGATACAAACCAAGACGAAAAGCACATCTCACCTTTCTCTTCCGGATTACAGCAGAAACAGCTGGTGTGGACAAAATACCCTCCCTGCAACCATCATAGTTCATCTTTAGTTTCTCCAACCAAAACTCATGAAAGTCCGAAACTGTAACTGATGTTATAAGTTCCTTATATGATGTAGTCAATCAAGTAGACTCACATGGTTATATATATAATAAAAAGAGACTTCAGAAAGGACAATGAGATTCTCCACCAGGACTTGAGAGACGTCAAATAAATCGATCCATTTGTCTTTGTAGGATGAGTAAAGACATTTGGCTGGATCCATTATGTAATAAAGTGAAAGAAACTCGTACCAAACGCATTGAACCACAATTTCATATTTGTTCCTTAGTATTTTGTTCACGTAGTTTTACAGATAATACATGCCAATGATATAATGTGAAGAACATCAAATCATATGTTGGTTTCACAAGTCCATTTGAGCATTGACAAATTGAAGATGAACTCTCAACATTTAAGGGATACATGAATTCGCAGTTCTTTCTCTACGTCATTTACTCTTCGAGTTCTACATCAACAAGGAGTAGACAAATTCATCTTCAAGGTTTGGTCTTAAACCATCTATTGATCAACTTTCACAGCAGATGCTGACACCAACAAACAATTAGAGACAAGGGTGATGTTTGTATGGCACTTCGTTCTCCATTGGTAGCAACTAGCAAGCGACACGAGAACAGAAGCAATAATCAAGATTGACTTAGGCTTTCAAGGCAGACAATAGACAGACAATCTAAAAATCAGAATACCCTGTTCAGCAAGAGATTTTGCTTGTGGAACTCACACCACTCTTGCACCCTACAAAGCATATACAGCCAGACTACCTACATTCAAGAAAAATCAATTTTAAATATGAGCTGTTACAGTGTGTGGAACTGGAGAACTTTCCTTTGGTACTGAAGTTCTGTTTTATACAAGGGTATCTTTCGGCATCAAACGATTGCCATCTTCAATATATTGAGTCAAGGGTTAGCAATGTTCCTCGACTATGAAAATAAAAAAATGAGTTCAATCATATTGTTCGGAAGGTTTTCCTTCTTGATTTACAGTCGTAAATCTTTCCTTTTTTCAGATGAAGTACGTACACAAAAATGGACAAATAATTACGGCATTCTGAATTTTTTGTGCGTTCAACACTAACACTAAACACTACTTGAATCATAAGCAAATCAAACTTTAGAATCAAATTCATCCTGCGGACCTGCACTAAATGGATAAAAGTCCAACAATACTTTGTAACTGAGACAGATAACTTACTTGCCAACCAATATTTTGCCAACTCCGTTCCCGGCGGCAATCTTAATTATTATCTGTCATTAAAGCAACATTAAGAAGCAAAACCATTGCAACTACCTTTTTAGGTTAATATTCAAAATATGTTGAACTTGCAAAATTATGGATATGCACAGAAGCACCTGGGCAGCTTCTTGGTTAAAATATCGACCATCACCTCCTAACACCAACAACCCATCATTGAAATCCTCCGGGGGCAATGAATTAAACAAGGCCTTGATATCCAAAAAACGAATCAGTACAATCACAATACTCTAACTCCTAAAATAAAGAAATATCAGCTTCAGAGAAAATTAGAAACTCAAACCTGAATCCAATTGGCAAGGTAGTTTTCTTGCATAAATACTTTAACCTAACAAAAAAAAAACAGCAAATTCTATCCACATTCAACAAAAATTCATGTTGGGTGATGAACCAAAGCAAACACCCTCACACTAGCACGAAGAAAAAATCAAATCACAACAAGAAATCACCAGATTCAACAAGTTACACAACTAAAACCACATTGCAGTATTTAGCCGAATGAAAAAGATTACAACATCAGCTTCTATGACAGCCAAGATTATTATTAGTACCGGCCCTGAGCAAAGGTTAGGTGTTCGGCTTAGACCCCCAAAATTTTGTTAAAAAGCGGGGGCCACCAAAAAGTTGTGTTGTATTCATTAAATATAGAAATATAAAGTTATTGAGCACTGGGTAATTCAAAACGAGCATGTCAAACAAGTGAAAATTGATTATACAATCATGATTTGTACTTTAGCCTCTAAAAATGCAAGAAGAACGATCTTTAAGTGATTATTTCAATTTTGTGTAATGACTCACATAATTTTGAATTTTAATCTTGTTGAATAATAATAATATTGCTTTTTGAAGTTGGCTTATCCTTTTATCATTTTGCTCATAGCATAAAGGCCTCATTTTTCCAAGTTCGCCTTGGGCCTCCAAAGTGACAGGGTCGGCCCTGATAGGGGCGGACCTAGGGGGTTCAATTGGGGTCTCGGGTCCCGCACACCTCCCAATTATTCCTCTATTTCTACTATTTTTTAGGTTTTGTGTGTAAAAATTATGAAGAAAGATCCCCTTAAAATTGTGTTGTTATTACATAAGGATGATATTTTAGTTGTTAAATCATGAATACATATAATTTGGTCGCCCGCATTACGAATCTTGCATCCACCACTGGCCCAGATTATTATATGCCAAGGCTAAGGTTTATATGAACGATGATAAATTGGGTTCTAACCCCACAACATAGAAAAAGCAACCACATTAAGTAAAAGGATGAGGAAAAGATAAACCTTCTTTCGAAGACCACTTGTTCCGGTTTTCTGGCCTTCGATCGGCTTTGTCGGAACAGATTTAATCTGATCACGAATTCAATCACAAACTAGTCAGCAACAACCAAATCCTCTTAAGCTTATCAAACGCGTGTGTGATTGTGTGTGTGTGTGTGTGTGAGAGAGAGAGAGAGAGGGGGGGGGGGGGACCTTGATGCCTTGGGACTCGGCTACGGAGGCGGGAGGAGAAGAAGAAGCTTTGACGGCGAAGGGAGGAGCGCTGCGAGGGGGCTTCAGAGACGAAGAGAGGCTCGGGAAGAGGGAGGAGGAGGAGGAGGGGGGAGAGAGGAGATGGAGAGATCTGACGCGAGGAGAGAGAGGGGCGTTGGGCGATGGAGCGAGCTTGGGGTATGAGAGAGAGGCGGCGGTGCTGAACGACGACGCCATTCCGCTGCTGCTACAAGTTGAGTTGAGTTGAGTTGGGTGTGTGCGCGCGTGCGTGTGTTTGTTGAGGAAGGGGTGCGAAAGTGGAGGGAGTTAACGCCCTGTTTGATAAACGGATCGGAGGTTGTGATTGAATTGATAAGGTGATGGTATTTGTAATACTTTATTTGGTTTTTAAAATTGGTTCGGATTGATAGTCCCATAAGATAAACAATTCGGTCCATAGGGGTATTGTTCCTTGGACTTGGTATTCGTAGTCCAATTTCAACTCCTCTTCATTATCAATCTCTTCTCATTATCAATTTCTTTTATCAATCGAATCTCATCATCTAATCTCATCTCAAACAAACATGATATTAATAATTTCATAATCTAATTTCATCCCAAACAAACATACTTATTATCAATTCCTTCTCATTAACAACTCCATCTCATTACCAATTCCAATCTCAATCTCATTACCTTATGAATCTCATCCATTTATCTCTCTTATCAAACGGAGCCTAAGATTCGATCCGCTCATCAATTGCCATGTGATTTTTCTTTTCTATCATTTGAAAATCCAATAGCTGCCACATGTCCCCGCAACCACTTTATCTACAATAATACTTCTGTTTTTTTGCTATTTACAATTATTTTCCGTTTGAATATCCGGGGGCCCATGATAAATATTCCAAAGATCACTCCAACAACCCTTTGACTCATACTCAAATTGAGGTTTATTTGCTTTGTGATTTGAGTAGTGTTTTTGGATATTGAGTGGAGAGAGAAATGAGAGCAATAATTAGAGAGAAAAGTAAAAAGTGGAGAGAGAGATAGAGTGAAAAATGAGAGTAATAATTGAAAAGTTAGAGAGAATAATGATTGAGTTGAAAAATATTTTTTAAGTAGAGTAGTGAAGTAAACAAGAAATTAATTTTTTTTTTAGCCAGATCAAGAGCAAATGCTTACTCAAATTTTGAAGGTCATTTTATCTCTTATAAATTTACTAATAGGTCATTATTGAACTGTTTAATCAAATGTATACTTAGATTGAAACTTACTCATTGGAGTGCATCATATCAAAGTAAAAATTTTTACCAAAATTCGTGTAAATAGTTGGGTAAGGGGGGAGATGCTCTAATGTAGTCTTGGAGTAGAATTTTAACATTGTTTATGTGCTAAGGTGGTGTTCTAACCGAATGAAAAGTCTTTTTTTTTTCGATCAAACGAAAATAAAATTGCTTTCGCATAATTATTAGTACAACTTTTTGGACACAATTAATTACATTATACAACTTTTAACTTTCAACCCTCAAAAGTATTTAAGTTGGTGGCTATTTTGAAATTTATTTGGAACGAATTAGGGGTGATGATGGTCCGGATTGGTTCGATTTTATAGTAAACCAAGAACCAAACCAATACCTACGGATTATAAATTTAGAGAACCAA
>JAOTQK010000018.1:18368446-18388793 GCA_025642025.1 Rhododendron ferrugineum
TGTTGAATAAAAGTACTCTTACGAGAGTTATGATGTAATAATGAGTCAGACTCCATTTATGTTTTCAATAAAATCGTTCTTTTAACGCACCCGAAAATGGGGGCGTTGCATTAAGCCCCAGAATGAGTATGACAAATACACTAAAAGGAAAAGTAGCCAACAAGGCAATTGTGGCTTGAGAACCCAAAAGTAACTGTAACGTTTCTTTTTTTTTTTGAAGGAAAAATGAGTGCAATCTTTCCTCAACCTAAAATAAAATTTCATAGCCATCATTGTTCTAGTTCAGCAGCTTTCCAATCAAACTCATCGCCTAGCTCATGAAACGTACATGTGAAAAAGAGGAAAGACAAAATGAGTTGTCACTCCACTTGTTGGCCCAAAAAATAGTAAACTGTAAACGAAGTATTGATGGCTCTCAAACAAGAGGAAACACAATATCTTCGGGAATGGAATCATACCCACAACTGGGACATCTCTAAGCGAATCTCCGTAGAATCACAGCCGACCTAAACAATATTAAATAAAGTAAGTTCATCAGAGTGCTGCCCAAAAGTTACATTTGCGTAAATCTCATATCACAATTGACAAATGAATTTTTTTTTTCAGAAATCAATTGTCATCAACTTTAGACCTTGGAGAGTAGCAAATTCCATCTTTTTTAAAAACATTTGGAAAACAAAGCAGCACATTTGGTAGACCAAAAACTTAATTTCTTATTATAGGTCTGCCACTTTATCTTTTCCCAGTATGAAATGGTCCACATAAGGCAGTGTTAACTAAAAGCATAAGCAACTGGATCACGGAACAAAGACACATTTGATTGTTAATTTCAATGTGGCAGATAGGTAAAGACATATATCTGCACGGACTGTGCAAGCAAGATTGGTTGAATTAACTCACAAAATTTGAACATCACATAATAGATAACTTAGTAGAAGACCAATTACCTTGACTTGAAGCCTCAGGTGTATTACCCAACTTGAAATGCAGAAATTGAATAAGATCTCTGTTCATCTGCTTTAAGTTTCCACGGCTTGACAGGAACACAATTCTCCGGCTACAGGCTGGATTCTAGTGTATGTCCACTCACATACAGAATTGATGAAGGATCATTGTTTAGCTTTGAGTCCTGGCAGAATAATTCATATTTAACATAACCACATTGTACAATTGTATCGTAATAAGTCTAATACACGTAGTCTACACAACACAAGCCTTTCAAGAATAGAATCAACATAATACAAAAATTGACCAGAAATTTATGAATAAAAAGTGAACTACTCTCAAAAAACACATAATAGGTAAGTCATGGTCTATTTGATTTATGTTAATGGAACATCTTTAGAAACAATCCATCCATTTTAAGATAAAACGGCGTGTCGTCTACACCCATAATTGCAAACAAAACCAACTTTTTTTTTTTTTTTTTAAAATGCACAACAGGAAAAAGTTACCATTGGAATCAATGGGTGCAATATTGCTGCTAAATGAAATGATCTTAGCAATGTCCATCCATGGAAGATGAAATTTGTTAAATTTGTCTAATTTTTCTCAAAAAAGAACTCACTTTTTTGCTAATTGTACACACAGTTCCTTCAACAAAAAGCATACCTTCCAATCAGAGTAAACTAAAGTCTCGTTTAGATTCGACACAAGAGTGAACACATGCCGCTTCAGTGGATGCGAATCTGGAAGAAGAATTTGAGGGAGGTTACAAGGAAAGGTTTGGCTCTGGACAAGATTATGTACCCAGACGTGTTCTTCAATTTTACTCTTGAGATCCAAGCAAAGTTCAATGGATTTAGTTGGCACTGCAATTGAGGGGAAAAATAAATGCAATTAATGGTCATACATAATAAATAAGACCAAGAATGACAAACGTAAGTAGCAGAATACATCATTCACCTCTTGATGATTGTTGAGGAACTCAGAGTAACATCATAAAAATAAAGGAACCGATGAAAAAAGGCCGTGGAAATTTCAAGGACTTGAACAGTTCAAGGGAATTTTAAAAACAAAGCTAATCTGCTGAACTGAAAGTGTGATCATGAGTTAACTTATCAAAAAAAAGTATGCTCAAGGGATAGTAGTGGGCCACATATTCATGAATGGGACACTATTGTATGGTGACTAAAAAATAAGCTTTTACAATGAATATTATAGACACAACAAACACAAAGAGAGAAAGGGAGGCAAATAAATGGAGAAAACCTTAAAACTTCTGCATGAAGAATAAAATAAAACATCAAATCAACATTGTTATGTAAGAGAAATTCCCATCAGAGTTGTAAATAAAATACTACACACTTTTCTACGAAATTACTGGACCAATCCTATTCATACAGAAAAAGGCTCTCTCCTCAATGTACTTTCTTAAAATCTTTTTTTTCTTTATTCATTTTGAAATTGCAACATTTTGGCGTGGGTAGTGCCACATAGATACCTCCAAACAATTTAGCTTCTATCAGGAAACTACGGAGCTTTTACAAGTCAAAACAGATAAATGCTTCAAAAAGTATTTCGGATCCATTAGGGAATACATTCTCTTCAGAATTTCAGGTTGCAATGGATCAACCTCGTCAAAATAGACATCACCAAATACACACATTATCTAAAAAAATTGATAAAATATTTTAGTCTATAGATGTTAGGTGACCTAATATTAGTCTTGATTTCGGTCAATAATAGCTTACTTCTGGAAATAGGTACATGTACTCTCTCTCTCTCTCTCTCTCTCACATGCTTGCTCGAAGACTTCTGCCATCACATAAACCTATTGTGATATGGAGTTCTGACAAAACTGAGTGAGTCTATGGGTTTATGGATTTTTTTGGGGCAATAGTGACAAGCTAAACAACAAGAATGAATCCAAATCACACCAAGATGCTTTGCCATCTAAGCTAGCTAATACCGTATATGCTTCCTAGTTTTAATGCAGACTTTGGCAGATCTAAGTTATGACCATCTGCCATAACCTACTAAAATAAAGGTATCCCGATAATGCTTTGAACACAATTCAAAGGCTATGTAATCATACTGAACAACAAGAAAATTGGCTATGCAATCAAGACCTTACCCAATGAAAAGGCGAAAAGTGATTAGCAGGAAATTTAAAAAAGAGTATGGTATACAGTAGCAACCTTTGCTAATATATGGCATTCAATGCGTTTGAAAACAAAGTAAGAAATTGCCGAACCAATAACTGAAGAACCTGATCTACCTGTCGACTAAACTCCTGGGAGAAGCCATGAGATAATTGTATATATAGCTGAAGTCGTACAACGAGAAACAGCTGCAAGATATCAATGAGAAATTAGCACCCAATAAGTCTAGGCTGTAGATGTGAAAAAGGAGATGATTGGCCTCTTAAAAATTTTGCAAATACTTCTAGCCAGAATCAAAATAAGCCAATAATAACTGAAAGAACCAATGAGTTAAACTAACAAGCTAACGCAGATCAATTAGGAACAATGCTAGGAAAAAAGGTGGTTGGATATCCACATTTTGAGCTGCATTCAATACCCCAAGAGTACTGGAGACCAATTGTTGTCACTACTGAGACAATAAATAGAATCAAGTAAATCATAGGTGCAAATAGTAAACTCCTACCCTCGTGGACCCATCAGAATCGTGCCTAATTATGTCCCATCGAACAAACGGTGCATGCACAACCATTCTAGCATCAAGACAAACACAATCATTGACGTGAAAAGTAAGACCTTGGCTATATAATCGTACCCATAGTCAAATTTAGAATATAAATATATAAACAAACAGGCAAGGAAAACGGCATAACCAAAATATGCACCAACCTAAATCAGAATCCACAAAGCCAAACGGCATCTAAACAAATCTTAATATTATTATTGCTCATCAATTATCTAAACTGGGCTTCAACACCAACGCACATGTCTTTATGTTTTGTTTTTGGCGGGAAAAAAGAACCCAAAGACAATTGCTATATCTGTTGAACCTCAAGCTTCATTCAGATTTTCCAATTAACCATACCAGCCCTAAATTTATTTATTATGGTCCAAAAATATGGGGTCTTCTTGATGCCTTAGGGACATTTTCCAAAAAGCATAGAAGTTTTGAGCAATTATGAACAAAACAATATTTGCTGTCGACATACCACCATTATGAGCAGATGACTAAAAGTGAAATAATCAATGACAAACACACTAATCAGCAAATCGATGACCAAACCCACAACCCTTATGAGCAGATGACTAACAAATCGATGGCCAAACCCAAAATCCACAACCCAAAACCCTAACATAGGTTCACATGCACAGGCCAAACCCAAAACCCTAACATAGCTTGACATGCACAAGGCACACACACCGGCCAAACCAAAACAAACAATAAAGACCAAGCCAAACGGCGGCAATGCACCGAGTGAACGGCCAAACAACAACATTAACAAATCGACGCAACCCGGAAGCAAAGCCCACCCAAAAAAAGCAAAACAGGGGAAAACCCCTAAACCAGAGATCCAAGACCACTCACCTCCAACCGACAAGAGGACGACGACTCACACGGAATTAGAAGCAGACAAGAGAGAACACACCAGAAGAGAGCACTTGAGCAAGGACGAAACCCTTCGTGACAGCGTCTCCAGCCCCAACGTTTAAACGAAGCCAAGCGGAAATCGACGCACAAAATCGATCACGAATCCCGCGGAAACACTAGACGACAACAGGTGTGCACGGACGGAGACGACGACAGGTGTGCACGGTGATGTCGTTGATGGAGAAGAAAAGCGGTGTGGTGGTGTGGTTGTGGACCGGAGGGGCAGAGAGGGAGCGAACAGAGAGAGGGGAGAGAGGGAGGCGAGAGAGAGGTGTTGTGAGAGCATCTCCAATCCAATACTATATTTGAGAGTATCAAAATACTCTATTTTATTCACAAAGTGATTTTAGAGGAAATCACTATTCCTATTTACTCTAATCATAAATTTTTTATTTTTCCCTCTAAAATTTTCCTCCAAAATTAACCTCTCCAAAATCACCCTCCAAAAATTCCCTCCAAAATTAACCTCCGCCACTGCAAAACAAGTTCCCCTCTTGTTTTTTACTCCAGTTTTGTAGACCCTATGGCTTCCACTACATTTCCCCCTCCCTCCCACTTGTTCTTTACTCCAATTTTCTAGAGCCCATGGCTTCCACTACATTTCCAATTGATGGGGCTCAATCATAAGAATACAAATGTTATTTTAAAAGGTAAATAGTGTTATAAAGGGGATCCTCCATATTTTCTCTCATCCTCTAAATTTGGAGGATCAAAATCCCATCCTCTCAAATAGAGGAGGTTTGAGAGGATGGGTTGGAGGAGTTCCATACTCTCAAATAGAGGAATAGAGCATGGGTTGAAGATGCTCTGAGGGGAGATGAGTACAACACGTAATAAAGAAGCCAGGCAAAATCGATGCACCAAATTCATCACGAATCCCGCGGGAACATCGGATGGCGACAGGTGTACACAGACGCAGACGGGAGCGAAATGACGGAACCACCCCCAGACAGACCACGCGCCCAGCAACACACGGGGGACTTAATCGGGAAAAATTGGATTTCCATGCCCTGGGCAATCCGTAAAATGGGCAAAATTAAAGGGTAAATCGGTCCCAAATTGAATAATTGCACACCGAAAACCTGCCTCTTTTTATATAAGGCTCTTGGATATTTATTGGCTGGGTTTACCACTTGATTTTTTTTTCAATCGATAGAAAAAATCGTTTACATCATGTATGAATATAAAAGGTATAAATTCAGGACACTACATTAATTTTGATAGTCCACGGATAATTAAGCTTAACAACTCAATCAATACAAGAAATAAGCCCATCATAGGAAAAAAAAAAAGAAAGAAAGGAAGAGCCCATCTAAGGGAAAAACACCCACACGCAGGTTGAAGATTTGAACTCCTAACTTCTTAGTAAAATGCAAGAGTTATGGTCAACTGAACAAGTCTCAATTGATTTGGGTTTTATCACTTGATTTTGATTTCACAGTGTTCCGGAAGAATAATCAATTTTACTCCTAAAATGAGCTTTCCGCATCTTTAGTGGTGGATCCAATATTGGCCCGCATCATCTATTCTAAAGTCACATGAAACACAGGCGGGAGCGCCGATGCGAACTGCATCATCTATTCTAAAGTCAAAAAAAGCGCGGGCGAGTGCTGATGCGGGAGCGCCGACGCGAATGTGAAAGCGTCTCTCAAAAACTTTTAAAATAACTAAATTTGAGAGTGCGAGGATTGAGAGCACAAACACAGAACAATAATTGAGAACGTGAACGTAGACTATTTTGAAGGATTATTTTGGATGGCTCGTTTTCCCATTTCCCATTTCTCATTTTTCTGTTTTGGCTATTTGGCTGAAACTGGGAAAATGTGTTTTGATGTAGCGGAAGCTAAAAAATAATGAAACCACTAAATCGAGTCCGAAATCCGTTGATTCGTAACGAATACCCGAAGATCGAAATCCTTCTTTAAACCTGTTTAGTCAAAGAATACCTAGGAATAAAGGCATCAAACACTCTGTTGCTGTTGATTCCGTAGAACACCAAAGAATTTGGAATAAAGAGATTAGAGCTCTCAATAATTTTTATCAATCAAAAAATCCCCATAAACGATTACATAGTGCTGGTTATATAGAAAAGAATAACACCTTCCTAATACCCTAGAGTTAAGAAAAGGAAACAAATCAAATCCTAAACAAGAAGGAAATAATTAAATAAAACGAGAAACAAAAATCAAAGGCTTGGATGTAGTCTTGACTAAGCTTAAAAAAGGAAAATATGGTAAAAGATTAAATCTTTTTCGGACTCGGCGGTCTTTAGCGAGCCTTCCGATGGGCCCGGGTTTGGGCCCGGGTTTTCATGTTCTCTTCAACTATGTGATCCGCTTTTCCATTTTGAGCTTTCTAAAACAAAAGCCAGAAAGAGGCTCAGAGGAGCTTTTCCCATTCTCCTTCAGCAGCATCACAAAAAGACCTATATACCCTCTCCATTTTTCGATAATACCCAAAAGCCCTTCACGTTTACATTATCCCCTTTACACTTCTACATCTCCCACCACAAGAACTGGGAGACTTTCTTCTGGGTTGGAAGAAACCCAAAACATAAAATCGACTCTCCAAAAATTAAACCCACCATCAAACCCAATGAGTACTCATCCAATGTTCTAATTGATTTTTCAAAACCCACCAGATTCTATTGATCTTTGCCGGTGCTTTAATGGCTCTCCGAGACCATCTCTCCCAGATCCACCCCCGCCAATTTTAATTTTGTATGAGAGAGAGAGAGGGGGAAAGGAGGGCTATAGGTTTTTTAAGAGGAAAAAGAGAAATGGCATAGGGCTGTTGGTTTTTTAGGAGGAAATTGGCTCTTGATTTGGTATGGGAGGAGGAGAGAGAGAAATGGGTTTGGAATTGGTTTGCCAGGGTTTGTGCGTGTGTGTGAAAGAGAGACAAATTTGGTTTGTCTCAAAACAAGGACAACATAGTAAAAAACTACCTCGTAATTTATTTTCATCACATATTTTTCAAACATTATTCCTACTGTAAAATTTATTCTGCACATATTATCCAAACACTCTACCAAATTTAAAATACATTTTGATTAAAATTCAAAAAGCCAAAAAATCAAAAAGGTAAAAAAAAAGAGCAAAAAAGTAGGCTTCCAAACACCCCCTATGACTAAAGATGTGGCCTACATGTAACAGCTCGAGTAATTATCGGCATTGCCTCGCGCGTTCGTAGTCTTGGAAAATTTCATTGCACGGGCCTTATGCCCGAAGCGCAGAATCCAATGGGCTGGCGGCAGCCGATTTGGACTTGTCACTTGGGCTTCTAAGAGGAGAGTCCATTTTTTCAGCAGCAATTGACCTCTCGGGAAAAAAACAATTAAGAGTGATGGGCATGAATCCAACGGGTTTAAAAACCTGGCCAGCGACAGCGAGCGAACCGGGAAAATAATAGTGTACAACATAATACACTCATTAGTATGAATGATTAAAATTTTAGTTAGTGAATGTGTTAAAGGTGACTCCATTAAATCTGAGCTAACCCATTGGAGATGCTCTTATGTGAGTGAGTTTGTGTGTTTGAATGTGCATTTGTTCGTCGTTATAGCATCATTATGTAAAGTTTCCCTTCAACCACTCTAGTTCGATTGATCTGTGACCGGTTCAACCATTTAGCCCTTTAGGCCCAGAGGTTATCAAAATGGAAGCCGGTTTTGGAAATATACAGTTTCCCAAATAGTTGGGACGGGAGCCTAGCCAGGTTGACAATTGAACTGGCTGGGTCGGTCCATTTTTTGAAACACTGCTTGAATCAGTGGGAAAGTTACTCATTGCACTTGGAGCATTAATTGTTCAACTTTACAAACGCCATACCTACGTACATATATAAAGAATTACGTAGACACTCACATTGTGGATGCACTAAACGACCTACAATGTGAAGGTGTTTGTATTTGATCGTTCGTGTTTGCAGTTTTAGGATTATTATTTTTCAAAAAATAGGCGATTTTGCTTTGAGCAAAAGCAGGTAATTAATTCGGATTTTGTTAAGGATGAACTCACGGAGAATTCACCCACGGACTTTGCTCTAATGGTTGTTGTATAGGATAGCCAAATGACCAGTTATTACCGTGTAATTTCGTAATGAATTTGGACAAACTGTAAAAAAAAAAAAAAAAACCCTGTAACTTATGTTGTGTTATTCAAAAAATGTCAAATTAGATTCTCCTCATGAGCCACATGGGAGATAGATGTGGTATTTCTAAATATAGTTGTCTAATGTTGTATCAAATTTGGTACGATATTAATTAATACAGCAAGAGGCAAATCTAGTAGCCTTTTACTTAATTAGCAAATAGCAGGGCCGGCCCTGAGATGAGGTAGGAGTTGTGGCATCTGTAGACCTCTGAATTTTATGCAGGGGCTCGTTTTACACAAAACACAAATATATATTATATACTAAAGTGTCTGTTTTTCAGCACAGATCGACTTCAGGCCATAGTGATGCGTGTAAGAGCATCTCCAACCAAACTCTAAAACACAAAAATAGATAATGAATGTGACATATTAAGGGAAGATTTTATAATTTATTCCCATTTTTTTCACTTTATGAGATAATCTTGGAGGGACTCATAGTATTTTTTAGAGATTTGGTCTCCAAAATGAGAGTAGGGTCTCTATTTTTGGAGATCCAAAAGTAAATTTGGAGACCAAATTTCTAAAAAGTACCATGGGTCCCTCCAATAATCTCTCATAAAGTAAAAGAAGAGGGAATAAATTACAAAATATCTTCTCAATATGTTACACCCATTCTCTATTTTTGTATTTTAGAGGATAGATCAGAGATGCTTAAAGCCTTTACACCCAAAGGTTCCTAGTTCAAGAACCAGGAGGCCTTTTTTGGGCAAGCTATTTGTTTTTTCCTTAGTGGTGAGTGCAAAGCTTTTTTTCCCAGGAGGCCTGATTAGTTCTTTTAATTTTAATTTACTTCTTACTCCAATATAATGTCAAATTCACAAATTAAACCAATTGACTAAAATAAACCAAAATAATTTATTTTCACTCAACAAACTTTGATTTAAAAAAAACGTCCAGAATATTCGTTAGAGAAAACACAATGTATGTGCGCTACTTCGTCATGTTTGATCATATTTTTATAATGATGTAAAATTTTTAAAAAATTTATTTTAGTTAAGTTACTAGGCTAAAATACAATGTGTAATCTTTTTATTTTATATTAGCCATCTATGTTGAAAATTTTTTTGTCGAAAGAACTAGGCCTCATTTTAAGATTCGCTTTTGACCTCTAAAATACCAAGGCCGGCCCTGACACATAGAGAGCATATTTTTTTTCCTTTCAGTCCAAATTCTAGCTGATCGACTAGCATGTCATTCAGCTCCACGGTAGAAGCTTGGTTTTTAATTATGAAAAATGCTAAAAACATCCAAGTGAGTTGTCAATAAGATTTAAAAAGTATATTGGAATATGTGAAAAACCTCTAAAATGTGTGAAAGTTTATTAAAAAGTGTACAAATTAAATGCATTAGAGTCTGTATTATTTCTGTCTTTTTCTTAACTTATTGATAGCTTACTGGGCTATCAATTGAATGAACCTTTTATGTTTTTTATTATTGTTGTTTACGAGGGGTTGTACATTTTTAGTGGCTTATGCTGTGTTTGGTTTGCATTTTGAATTTTTTTTTTAAAATAGTATGGGTAATACGTGAAGAGAGATAGAGAGAGAAATATTGGAAGTAGAGAGAATTTAGGGGGAATTTTTTGAAAAATACTTTTTGAAAAGCAAAGAGAACAAAGCATTAATGTCTCATCTCATGGTCTTTTTGGTCTCGAAAGTTATGCGAATTCTTTTTGTCTTTATCTTCTGCCCAATTAAAGTTAGGAAAATCATTTTCACTTGTTTTATTTTGATTATTTTTGGAACTTTACTTTTCAATAATCAACTTTCGTTAGGGTTTCACTCCAGCAAACACCTGCCAAGTAAGCTAAAGTTATCAATTTTTTTTTTTTTTTTTTTTGTAAAAAATCAATTCATTCGAATATATGTAAAAGGGCTTGATCATTCATTCAATTTTTGTATTCAACGACGTAAATGCATCAAGTCCTCACCGATATTCGAATGAGTTATTTTTTTACACAAACTCTTAAATATATATTTTAAACAAATTATACGATTCCAATCATTTGTACGGTGATTCAAGGTGCATGAATCCCATACAATCTGATGTAGAGGTGTCCCATCAACTTTTAAAAAATGATTTTGGCACTTCACTACTTGATATTCGAAATTTGACTTTTAATGAGCTTTGAAAACGTTCTAGCCTTCTAGGTGTATTTTAAATACTACCTCCATCCCAAAATAAATGTCCGGCCTGCAAAACGAGGACTTAAAAAAAATACATTTTCTACAAGAAAAAATTTTCAAATTTTTTTCATAAACTAAAAAAACTCATGGATATCTAGTAAATTGTTGAAAAAAGTTTGAGTTTTTCTTGAAAAATTCGTATTATTTTTAAGTTCTCGTTTTGCAGATGAAACATTTATTTTGGGACGAACAAAGTAATAAAAGACCAGTTTTCGAGTGCATTCATAAAAAAAAAATGATGTGTGAAAATCATTTCTATTACTATTTTTTTTTGTTGGGTTTCTTTTTTGGTCTTCTTGAACTAGTAGTACTACCAAATGTTGAATAGGCCAAAAATTACTAGTACTACTCAACGAACCAATGAGATTCAAAAGGGAAAAGAACTTGCAAACAAGAGGACTCTGGGTGGGACCTTCTCTTTAATCATTCCATACACGATCGTCGTTAAATCTGCCGAGGTTCCGTGAAAAGATCAAATAAATGAATAATTCCGGTGAGGTTTCCGTACCCCAACCCCTCGTACACCGCTCGACACGTAGCACTGTCACTTTTCACCACCATCTCTCTCCTTGTTTATCCTTCACCACGCTCTCTCGGGTCTAACTTCACCCCCACTCTCTCTCTCTATCTCTCTCTCTCCCTAAGAAAAAAAGTTGAAAAAAGAAAACCAATGGAATAAAATGGACGATGCTAAATAAATTGGAAAAGCGATGTATGGGCACCCTTCTGCTGTGCTCATTTTAGACATTTCCACTTCTAGTTGAAGCTCTTATTAGTAGTAACACATAAACCTCTCTGCTTCTCTCTCTCTCTCTCTCTCTCTCTCTCTCTCTCTATAAGTAGTAGTACTCCTATGTAACATAATTCTTGTAAGTCTATACAAGTAATACAATACACTCCTGCTCCCGTCTATATATCTGTTTGGGTTTTCTATTGAAAATCCAAACAGAAAAAGATCAAGAGAGCGAAAGCAGAGAGAGAGAGAGGGAGGGAGGGAGGGAGGGAGAGAGAGAGAGAGAGAGAGAGAGGATGGGGAGAGGTAAGGTGGTGTTGGAGAGGATAGAGAACAAGATCAACCGGCAAGTTACGTTCTCGAAGCGGCGGAGTGGGCTGATGAAGAAAGCGTACGAGCTCTCCGTCTTGTGCGACGCGGAGGTGGCTCTGATCATCTCCTCCAGCCGCGGCAAGTTCTCCGAGTTCGGAAGCACGAGGTTCGACTCTCCGGCCCCCCTCCGTCTCTCTGTACATACATACATACATATTTGTTTTGTAATTCTATGAAGTTAATTAATGTTTTTTTTTTTCAAACGGAAAACAAATTGGCTGAAGTGGATTCATTCATGGGAAGAGCGAGAGACGCATGTGAGAGAGAGGGGCTTTGGTACGTTTCAAGCTAGAGGGGAGTTAGGGTTTAGTATTTACTGTGGGTAGGTCATTCTGTTTGGCTTTGACATGGATTTTCTTCTTCGATCTGATGGTATTGGCTGTAAACAGCTAATAGGAAGGCGACACGACTTGTGGAATCCTTTTTCTTCTTCTCTCTCTCTTCCAGTACTACAGATCAAAGATATAGAGTACTCTTTACTCAGAATAGGCAATACGGCGTCTAGGGTTTCTCTCTGCTATCCCTAATTTGTGGAGGAAGCTAGTCCTCTCTATTTAGGGTTCTGTTCCTACAATCCCCGGCCTTTCTTCTTTTTTAATTAAGCTATTTCGGGAGAAGAGACAGGGTTATGATTTCTCACAAAATCTCTTCTTCTTTTTTTTTGGTGAGAAATTAACCAGATCTCATCATTTTTTATGAGAAAATGTGGGAAAACTTTAAAATAGACATTGGATTTACATTTGTTCATCATTATTTCTCATATATTTATCCAAACAAGTGGTGAGATTCTTCTTTTATCCTTTTCTTAGCAAATCCTTCAATTCAAAGAAATCTTAGGCTCTGTTTGGCTCGTGTTTTAAGGAAAGTTTTTTAATTTGGGGTGATAAATGGAGAGAAATACATCGAGAAATAAGAATAATAACATAGGAGAACTTTTTGGGGATTGTGTGGGGGGAGAGAGAGAGAGAGAGAGGGGTTATTTTAGAGGTTCAAAATGAACATAGTCTTAGTTTCAAAAAAAAATTTGGTTGATAAATTACGCAACTGATTTCTGTAAAATTTGTAAAGGTACATATTAGAAAAATAAAACATTAATTACAAACGTATCTTCACATACTTGATAATTATATTCAGATTCAGTGCCGATCAAAAAATAAAGAGTTCATTTATATTGAACGAGGGTTAACAATTACTTCTAAAAGTTATATACAAATTGGAATTTAATTTTTTCCGATTAGTTTTTGGGAGCCCCTCTCAACATATGCTAGAACCGTCCATGATTCCTTCAAAAATAAATAAAATACAGTTTTTTGAAAAAAAAGTTTTTTTTTCCTCGGCAAACGGAACATTTTTATAAAACTCAATAGCGGTACATCGAGGGAATTCAACCAAAGCCTAAGATTGGTTGAACCCAAAATTACAAACACATCCAACCAACAGTTGGAGACTCTCCTTAGAACTGGGTTACAATTTCAATTTGCAGATACCATCTAAGAAAATTTTGAACTCCTCAACGGTGTAAACCTTGATGTCAAACTTCGCCTTCATCCACATCGCCACTCTAGTTTTAACTAAATCCCCCACCTCCCAAGCTTGTTTCGTAAAATTGTTGAAGATAATATCATTCCTTGCCAACCAAATAGACCACAACGTAGCATAGAATCAAGCTTCCCAAACATGTTTCTCGAGGTTGGAGAAACCATTAAAAAACCACCAGTTTGCTAAGTCAGGTACAGAACTTAGGCAAACCCATTTGGTGTTCCACCAATCTAGGATTATCGACCAAACACTCTAGGAGAAATGAAAGTGAAGAAACAAATGCTGGTGAGTTTCCAGATTCAGGGAGCATAGGGGGCACAAAGCTAAATGAATTTCACTATGTCTCCAACTTTAGTTCATTACAAAATACTATATTTATTAATGTATAAAACTTGATAAGTTTTCCATTATGCCCTTTTATTTTTCTTTGAGATAAACAAGTGTATGAACTAAGTTTTCTGCGGATCAAAAAAAAAACTAGTTTTCCATTATGCCCTTTTAAAGCAAAAGAACACGAAAACAATAAAAAAGTGCATGTACTGAATTTCAGAAACAGACAGGTCATTTCAGGCCTTAAGGCTCCGTTCAGTTGTCGAGAAAGTTGTGTGGAAAATTGGTTCCCAGAAAAAGTGAAGTGAGGTGAAGTAAAAGAAAAAGAAAATTATTTTCCTGTGAGTGTTCATTTGACAAAAGAATTTTGCAAGAAAAATTAAGGTTTAGTTGTTCATTTGTCAGGAAAAAGAAACTTTCGGAAAAATTTTGTGAGTGTTCATTCATTTTCCTTTTCCCGCGACGCAAAATCTTGTGTTTTTTGCAGGATCACTTTTGCAGGAAAGTAATTCCTGCAGGAAAACTTAAATTGGTCAGTCCTAGAATTTTCCTGCCAACTGAACACTAGGAAAATTATGGGAAAATTGATTTTTCCATACTTTCCTATTCTTTCTTGGCAACTGAACGGGGCCCAAATCTCCACCACCACTTTGCCAAAAGAGCAAGATTCTGTTCCATCATTTTCTTGATAGGCAATAAAATTTTTTGTATATCAAATTTTTTTTGATAGGCAATAAAATTTTATTCAGAAATCTTGACAAAAGGTACATCAAGATGAGGGAAGGGAGAGAGGAATTCAACAAAGGGAGGGTTGGATGAAAAAAGAAAAAATTGCTGGGACAAAGCCCAAGCACGCCCGAACGGAAAGTTTTTTGTATATCATTTGGAAAAAATAATTCTAGAAATAGAAGCCAACTGTAATGTCAAAAGACATATTCATGGCTGCAAAGTGCCTCTTAATTTTCATTAAGGAGTATGACTTATTTTGGAGAATTTAGAGGCTAGTCCCGTTTTCTAGGTTCGGATTTCAAATAGTCCTGACACAAATATTTATTCTTTATTTCAGTCATTTTTCTTGATTTTTCATGCATTTTTACTATTTTGTCCATTCTTCTTAACTTTTTGTGTACATGTCCAATTTTAGTAAAATTTATATTTTTAGAATCAATTCCTGACCCATATTGTTTCGGACAAAAATACCTTTGGCTATGTGAACGGCCAATTCTCATAGTCAGTTTTCATGGACAATACACAGTTCTCATAGAAAAATACACAGTTCTCATGGACAATACACAGTTCTCATAGAAAATACACAGTTCTCATAGACAGCTCTCACAGAAAATATACAATTCTGATAGAAAAATACACAGTTCACATAACCTCACACCCTCACCACACACTAAAATACACACTTCTCATAGAAAATACATATAGTTCTCATAGACAGTTCTCATGAACAATATGTAATTCTCATAGAAAAATACATACTTCTAATAAAAAATAGACAGTTCTCATGGACAATACACAGTTCTCATCGAAAATACACAATTCTCATAGAAAAATACACAATTCTCATATAAAATTCACAATTCACATATGTGAACTAGATAAACAAGGCTTAATTATAACAGATTCAGTGAATATTTATTATCAAACACCATCTTAGAATTTGAAATCAACAAATTACCTTAAGAAAAGTTCAAGATACCAGAAGAAAACAATTACTCCTACATTCTTTGGTCTCTATCTTTCAATTTTAAACCCAATAAAATCAACATCATCTTCTCCCAGAAGAAAACATAAAAGAAGTAAAATGGGTTTGGTGTGGTCCGAAGTAGATGACGGCCACGACGACGCTGAAGAATATGACAACAACGCAAACCCAAAGATTCAGCGACCGTTGCTCTTCGCAGTGCTGGAAATATTTTCGGATTACCTTCTCGATTCGCCTGTCGAGTCTGATCACTCTGCTGAAATCGTTGATTTATCCGACGGCGGCAAGAACACGAATTCTCGTCGGAGAGGAGATGGCGACGGCAGCGATGGTCGGCGTTGCTCCATCAGTTGAAGAACTCGAGCTGGTCCTCGAGGCTCTCAAGCGCCGTTCTAATCACGTTGAGGCTCTTGGCCTCCTGAACCGCCACGAAGTCATTATCCTCGTCACCGGACCAGAAATCCTTCAAGAACACGAACTCGGTCTACTGGTTTTTATTAGTATTTCCTTCATCTGTTGCTGAATCGTTGTTGTTGTTGTGGGTAAAGGAGGATGGGTTCTTCTTACGGGAAAGGAAAAGGTCGTTGGATCCACGGAGGGATTTGATGGAGCTGAGGAAGTGGAGTGGATTGCGTGGCCGAGTTGAGGAAGTGAGATCGGAGAGAGAGAGAGAGAGAAAAGTGCCCGACCGGTCGATTTGGGGGCATAAAAGTCCATTACACACATAACCGAGCCTACGCATGTTTGGGAATAAAATTTAGGGTTGGGATCAAAATGAACCTAAAAATGAGAACTGACCTCTAATTTTCTATTTTATTTACTTGCAAGTCTAGGTAGAAAAGTATGGACCTCTCCTTGATGATGCCATTTTAGATTGGGCTGGAGTTCATCAGAATATGAGCCAATTACCTGAACTAACCCGTAATTTATCCCCGGAAGAAACATCGTATGGCTTGAAGAGAAATGACAAGTTAGCAATAGCAAATGAGCTACCCTACAACTAAAGGATGGCTCATAAGGATTTTGTTTAAGCAAATTTATTAATCTTCCACTAAAGGGAACGAAAATAACAATTTTGCTGGAATACTCTCATCCCCGCTAATCATATGCCACCCGATATCCCACAACAAAAAATAGTTGGCAAGAGACCGAATAGAGAAAACATTACATTAACAAACCAAGAAACTTGAAGATTACAAAACCATAAGCAATGGAATGCAAAATATCATCAAAGAATCAGTCCAGTTATCAAACCAAAACTATCTTTGGCAGCCCAGGATATTGCCTGATCGGCTGCAGAATAACCCCCTTGAACTTTCCCTCCAAAGCACCACTTATACAGCAACACCTCCAACTGCATTTCAGTAGCAGAAAACACTTCCAATAGCTCTCTTGGAGTTGGATCTTCTATTTGTGTGCTTGGGAAAATGACGGCTAAGAACGTGTTTTGATAATTAATACCCGCCAATGACATTTTCAGCATTAACAAATGTTCTTAGTTTGTCATTGGTGGGTATTAATTATCAAAATACGTCATGGGCTATCATTTTCCCTTTGTGCTTTCATAAGATGGAACGGAGAGTGAGAAGGTTGGAAAGGAAGATTATTAAGATCAGAAGCTTCTCGCGGAGTTTTGAGTTAAGGCCGATAATATGATTGGTAGAAATAAGACTGTTCCCTCTTTTTTTTTTTTAAGCAAAAAGAATTTATTAATCTTTATAAAGGATTACAAAGATTAAAAGGATTAAGGGCACACCGGAAAAACCATCCGAGACCTAAAAGAAGGCAAGACGCCAATTGAAAACCAAAGAAATCCACATCCACAGAACCTCAATAGCCAAAAACCCAAACGAGCCTCACATCTTATTCCTAAGCCCCCATCCACAACAAGTCGAAAAGCCAAACAAAAAAGAAATAGCCAAAACTAAACCAAATAAACGGTCAAAACCAAAACCATATAGCCACTAAGCAAAACCAAAATAAGCCAAACACCTCAAACCCGCCCAATCTTGAGTTCAAAAAGCCATAGAGAGAGAGAGAGAGAGGGGCATCCTCCTCGAAAACAACATCGTCCTCCGAGATATCCTCTTCCTCTAAATCATCTAGAGCATGGATCATTTCTTTTAATTCTTCCTCTTGCATTTCAACAAATCTCTTCGAATTATAATTCCTCTCTCCTTTAAGTTCAATACCCAAAGTCTTACCAACATCCAATATCAACCTCTTTTCCTAGCTCTTTCTGTAGATGACTTTCGAAATAGGAACTCTATGTTTAAGAGAGCTCATTAGGCGATGGATATAAGAGCCTTTGTGGGCATCAAATTTAGAGGTGGGAGAAGTTTTAACTTAAAGAAATTTGTTGAAATTGAGGAGGCCGAAATAGCATATAAGATTAGTGCTCTAGATGATCTGGATGAAGTTGGGGGTTGGGAGAATGATGAGGACTTCGAGGATGATGAATCTCTCTCCTTGGAATTTTAATTCTGTGGTTTGTTTTAGGGCTTAGGTGGGTGTCTTGGTGGGTTTTTTTTTTTTTTTTGGTGTTTGTTGTTGGTTATCTGGCGGTTCTCGTTTTTTTGTGTGTGTGTGTGGGGTCTTGGTTGGCTTTTTGCTTCTTTTTTTTAGGTGTGGTTGTAGAGTGCCGTATGCTGGTATGCCTGAGCCGGAATCCTTTTAATCTTTGTAATATCTTTCAAAGATTAATAAAATCTTTCTATTACTGATAAAAAAAAAAACAGCAACATTCTACTCAGCACTCAGAAGGATTTTGTTGTTTCACCACCAAAAAAAAAGAAGAAGAAGAAGAAGAAGGATTTTGTTGTGATATATAAAGTGCTTATACAACAATCAATATGGCTTTGGTGTTGGAACTTGATATATTTCTTTATAAGCTAGCTCAAGTGCGTTCAGGCGAGTACCCTGAAGGCCAAAGTGTTTTTTTTTATCGTCAAATTTTTTTTCTTAGAAACTCGACAAAAGGTACATTAAGAAAGCAAAAAGAGGGACATATATAACTCTCGCCTCATGATGTTGATACATGAGAGAGAGAAAAATGCAAGACAAAGCATCCAACAAAAAGTTGAATAGAACCCAAAAAACTCCTTAACCTACGCCTCAACAATCTCAAAGTACTCTTTCCCACCTGAACCCAAATCACACAAGAATACAAGAACACCAGAACACCATCTTTGATTGATCACCGAAATGCCTTGAATTTGACCATGCAACCTGACTTTTCTAGCTCCCCTGAAGGCTGAAGTGTTTCTACCCACAAAGTAGAAATTTTTGTTGCTGCTCCAATTTAAGGCAGAGTTTATAAAAAATTTGGAGTAGGATGCAAGAGAACATAATGGTCTAATAAAAGGTCCCAAAAAAAAAAAAAACTCTCCCCGTCTCAAAATGGATGAAAATTTTAATATTTCTAAAAACATCGTGCATCTTTGATAAATTTTACTTTGCTCTATATTGAAATCATAAGAAGCATTGTAATTAGTAAAATATACTAGAAAATATTTTAAGAAGCATATATGAATGCCAAAAATTGTCATCAATTTTGAGACGGAACAAATGTATGAAGGAAGATTATAACCACGAACGTTGTGATGATGCACTACTCCCAATCTTTATGCAGTGTGTGCAAGTATGTTATGAATTGTCTTTGTCACATGGACTCGGGTTCCTGTTGTACCGTCAATTTGGTCTCATCCTGAGCTATAAAATGTGATTCAAATCATTCACTTTGTAGATCTTGATGCATACAATAGCCCCTTACAATTCAAGTAAATCAAACAAAAAGATTTTTTGATTCAATCACCAAGCTATCAATACCCGATCGACTTGATTTTGTATAGGGTGTTGTTCGCGTCTAGCTCTAAATAGTAGACGGTTAAAATTATCTTTTCGACCTCTAAGACAAAATCTGAATTGACGGCACAACAGGAACCCCGAGTCGATGTCACATGCATTGGTGGCTGCAAAGACTGCTAGTACTACTATATATGGTTCTTTCCTTATGTCGTAGTTTATAGTTCCCTTATAATTTTTTTCAGCATGAGCCAAACAATTGAGCGTTACCGGCAGTATTGTTACGCAGCTCAAGTCAACAATGCTCATGGGCATGAACCAGAGGTCTCTCTCTCTCTCTCTCTCTCTCTCTCTCTCTCTCTCTCTCATATTTGTGGTCAATTAAAGGGTCTTCGATTAGTTCTAAACGTGAAATGATCTCCATTGACTATTGTTTGGTGAATGCAGTGTTCGAGGCAAGAGCTCACAAGGCTAGAGGCCACATATGAATCCCTTCTGCACAGACAAAGGTTCACTTCAGCTCTATAATTAGTATAATGTCTTAGATCCTGTTTGGGCGACGATCGAACTTTCACCTTTTGGATTTTACAAAATCGTCGGTGCTTGGGTTACGCATAGAAAACTTTTCCACCAAAATTCAATTTGGGGAATGAATTGCAAAACGAAGAACCGAAAAAACACCCATGCAGAGAAGCTTTTTGAATACTATTATCCTTCCCTCCAAAACCTTTTTGCAGAATTTATTTTACACATATCTTTTCGAAAAATCTGTAATATACAATCTATAATTCAAAATCTGAAAAATAATTAGTCGTAAACATCATTATCCTACTCGTTTTGAAGAATGCTATTGACAAATGTTGTGGGCTATTAATTAGTCCCAAACATTATTCCAATAATAAAGAATAACAAATCTTGTGGGCTATATGATTTTGTGTGTGTG
>JAOTQK010000018.1:18395655-18424271 GCA_025642025.1 Rhododendron ferrugineum
CAATCAAATGGAGTCGACATAACAAAGACACCAATGAAGGTTTTGAACAACCCCGGAAAGTGCCAAAATATCTAACACTCGCCTTCCAAATGGCCCAACAAATTTGGAAAAGATCCCCCACAACCTCTTTACTTGTTTCTCTTGCTAGGCACCCACAGAGAATATCTTCCATCCATTTATCCACTGCTCGAATCTCCTTATGAAAGACCCAATAGGCTTTTCCACTCCCAAACCAAACTGCTTTACTCCACGGGCAATGAAAAAGGAGGTGTTCAATTGATTCACTTGCACTGTCACAGATTTGGCATATTGGATTGCACAGCACTTTCTTTGGAAAAGATTTTCTCTACAAGCCACCCAATTCCTGACCACTTTTCACATAAACATACGCACTTTAGGGGCAGTAGGAATCGACCATAATTTGTCCACATTCTTCCTGAAGGAGTGAAAGAACACGATGGAAGAGCTGGGTTAACTTTCATCAAATTCATTCTTCTCTGAGCGTAGCCCGACTTGACAGTGTACTCCAAATGAAACGGTCTGGAGAATTTGAGTTACTTAATGGGATTTTACAAACGGCTTGTACCTCGGCCTCGGGGATGCACTCCTTCAGCTTCACTCTATTCCATTCCTTTGTTAACGGATCAATGAAATCAGCCACCTTTAGCGGTTCCTTAAGACGATTATCCAGCACAGAAACCTTTTGCCCGACAATTCCAGGGACCCACTGCTCATCCCAGAATTGAATTGACTCTCCATTCATCACATTCCATTGAGACCCCCTCCTTGATTAGGCCTCTTCCTTCTAGCAAACTGCACCATACCCATGAAGGGGTGGATCCCCGTTCTGCCTCCAAACATGATTTACTAGGAAAGTAAAGCCCCTTTAGAACCCTAGCCCAAAGGGAATTCTGATTCATATTCAGTCTCCAAAATTGCTTGGCCAATAATGCAACATTTAAAGGATTAATTCAAAATCTTTAAAGCCCAAGCCACCCATACTTTTCTGTAACGTCAATTTATGGATCTTAATACAGCTGTAAAAAGACTAATTGCACACGTGAATGACAACTAACACATTCAAATCAAATGAGAATTTTTTCTTCCCGAATGGAAAAAGGAAGGGTCCACTTATTTACAGTTGCTGTTAAAAAAACAGAAGTTGTTATTTATAGTTCCATCTCATGGAAGTCATGTTATGTGCCGCACAATCTGTCTTGAATTCTTAATTATTAGTAATAGACAGATTTTTCACAATTACGACCAATTTACTTTTATCAATGTTATATGTTCCTTCCTTGAGTCGAACATTAGAACCCAAAAAAAACAAGTGTATAAACTAATATATCTACTTTTGTTACTCAAAAATCAAAAAACAAAAACCCATCACGACAAATGCAATCTTGGCTTAGTTAAATTGACAAAAAGAACATGCATAAAATTGATATGGATGGCGAGTGCGACAGATGAGAAGTTATTGGTCGTAACTACTCCATAGACCAGCCAAGAGGTCTTTGACCCAACGCATTAGGGGCGCAATTCGATACTAGAAGAAAGGAGGTCAAGTTTGATGGTGCTAATCTACTTATTCTCCGACGCCCTTTACCGATCACACATTTCTCTGGAACTCATTATTAAATAAATGGATCTCACAAAAATATGTAGTAAAATAGGGACCCGGGATGCCGCCAAGCACTCCCTACCAAGCGGGGTGTTGAGTGGCATCCGACCCGTTCAACTTGGCACGGACGACTCAAATTGAATCTGAGCGCATACACATCTGAATTGTACATTGCTCGATCAAAATCCGAGCTGTCAATTTTTGAGATGAACAGTTTGATTGACCGCTCAACACCGCTGCAAAGCATCTCTCAATTGCCCTTTGGGCGTTTTCGTGGAAAATAAATAAATAAAAAATCTCCCAATCAGTAAAAAAGAGCATTGGAAAAATGTGTCGGTGTCTAAGATCGTATCAAATGGTAACTAATCAGAAGATTCAGAACCATTGACAGACAAATTACTATATTCGGTGAAGTACGTCACATACCACAACGACCTTTTTTTTTTTTTTTGATCCGCCTACCACAACGACTGATGTGCAAATTGCTAATGCATACAGCATTTTTGTCACCAAGCGTTCAAGATTTCTCTTCTCCCTCTCTCTCTCTCTCTCTTGATCCGCCTCTCTCTCTCTCTCTCTCTATTGTATCCCTCTTCTTCTTCTTGACCGGCCGTGTACTGATAGTGACGCCACCACGAAGTTTCTTGAATTTGCTTTCTTGAATTCCCTGTATAAATTCTTGTAGATACCCTTAATTCCTCTACCTGTTTCAACCCCCCCCCCCCCCCCCTCTCTCTCTCATCGCACAATGGTTGACACTGAAAGACCCACATCAGGTTCGTCATTTTCATTCCATTCCCTAAAACTTATACGCGAAACTTTCAACCTGTTTGATATTATGCATACAAATGTTTTTTCCTGCATATACTATAATCTTGGATTTGATCAGAAATCCGATGTATGAACTTGTCATGTTTCGGGTGTAATTCTGTGTATGATTGTTAATTGCACATTGACTTCCATTCTCTGGGTAATTTGTGGATTTCCGATAAGATGCCAAATCGTCATTTTTCTGTCGATTTGTTATCTTTCATTGGGATCTCCGGAAATTGGTGTTGGACTGTTGTGGGTATATTTTAAATATTTTTCATAATTGACTTTTACGGTTACTGTTGACATGTTTAACAGTACGTACGTGATTCGGAATCTGAAGAATATAATTGTAGAAAATACGCCCTTCACGTTTCTTGGATGGGTTCGTTAGATTGTAAGGCACATATATATGTTGTGAGGCTCCTCTGGAAAATATCACAATTGTGAAGGGCAGTTTCAGGAACCGAAGAATGGGTCCAATTGGGTTCGTTACCAATCCGATGAGGTCTCAAAACATGGGGTTGGAAGTTGGATTTTTTCAGGCATGAAAAAGAAATAAAATTTGAATCCCTGACCTATTTTGAAGTTTGTAAAGAGCTCCAAATCGTAGTAGTATTTATTTTTTATTGGTAGTTTCTCTGTTGTTATCAATCAATCAATTCGTAAAGTTTTGATTTTTGATTTTTTAAAATTGAGAGAGAGAGAGAGAGAGAGAGAGAGAGAGAGAATCTGGAGCGAGAGATTTTTGGTTACTGGGGAGTTGGGTTTTATTATGTAAAAGTAAAAGTGTAAAACCCAGGAAGCAATTAGTTGGCTCTCACCTATCTACCGGCTATAAACTTCATCACAGTTTTTTTTTCTTTTTTTGCGAATTAATTTAAATAATATCATTCAAACTTCAAGTTTTTAATTCAATACAGTAGATATATGTATTCTCGTGCATAGTATGGGAACTACACTCGTATTGTAAAAGTGTAAAAGTTTGTAGGTTTCTCGTCATTGGACAACCGCTGAGAGTTCCAAGCGGGTCAAACTACTAGTGTATCTTCCATTGGGCATATGATTGCAAGCAATCTTATTGATTGATGAATGGTTTTAGTATTTCTTGTCAATGGTTTATATTACTCAATTAAATTGCTACGTTCATCTTGATGCATTTTCCTATGTGGGTCATTCTATGTTCTGCCTTGAAAAAAACAGATGGAAGTTCGCTTGTTGTTTGCTTCGGGGAGATGTTGATCGACTTTGTGCCAACAGTTGGTGGAGTTTCACTAGCTGAAGCACCTGCCTTCAAAAAAGCTCCCGGTGGTGCTCCTGCTAATGTTGCTGTTGGTATAGCAAGATTAGGAGGTTCTTCTGCTTTTATCGGAAAGGTGCATGATTACCTTATTTTCTTCATCTTCCTTGAGCTACTGGTGCGTGCATTTGTATAATTCCCATTATGAGGATCACTCATAAGTCATAATCATATCCATTGAGCCCGATTTCAGTCTGACCCATGTACCATAGCATCATGCTTTCTGGGTGGGTTTTGTTCTTGAATGTTGCCAAAATTTGAGATGTTAAGACTTTATTGTAGAAATGGCCATATTTGTTTACAGAGAAGCACATCAAGAATGCATTTAAGCATTTTGATTCAGAATTCGTAGTTGGGCCTTCTGATGACTGGTTTAGTTCAACACTTTTGATGTGTATTGGCTTAATGTTGCATTTCCTTTACTTGTCTTGTGCGGTATGATCATATTCTTATGATGTCGCCGAAGCAGTGTATCCTTTGTTTCTGTTAGCTACTAGCTTGAATGGGATTTGCTGTGAAATGTTTGTAATTTGTGTTAGGTCGGTGAGGACGAATTTGGATACTTGTTGACCGATATTTTGAAACAAAACAATGTTGACAATTCTGGAGTGCGGTTTGACCCCAGTGCGAGGACTGCTCTAGCATTTGTTACACTCAGGGCTGATGGTGAGCGTGAATTCTTGTTTTTCCGTCATCCTAGTGCTGACATGCTTCTGCATGAATCAGAGCTTGATCGAAACCTTATTAAGCAGGTTTGCTCCCCTTGGCCACTTGTGTATAGGTATTTTGCACAAAATTTACTGTTTCTGGTGGAAATGCTGATTCGGTCCAAAATTTTACATTTCTATCCAGGCAAGGATTTTCCACTATGGTTCAATTAGTTTGATTGAAGAACCATGTAGGTCAACTCATATTGCTGCCATGGCAGCTGCCAAAGAGTCTGGTTGCATCCTCTCCTATGATCCAAATTTGAGGTTGCCGTTATGGCCCTCAGCAGATGCTGCTAGGGAGGGCATAATGAGCATATGGGACCAAGCAGATGTCATAAAGGTACAGTTTTTAAATTATGGCATTTCACTGTTACTTTTAAAGCCTATCTTTTGATGGCTGCTTCTAAGGGTTAGTAGAATGTCTTTACGTTCAGTAATTTTTTAAGAATGAAATTGCTGCTTTCTTTGTACTCGCAGATAAGTGAGGACGAAATATCCTTCCTGACTGGGGGTGATGATCCTTATGATGATAATGTGGTGATGGAGAAGCTTTTTCATCCTAACCTTAAGCTTTTGCTGGTAACTGAAGGGTCCGATGGTTGCAGATACTACACTAAGGTATGTATTTCTGTTCATTGCTTTGATTTCAAGGATCGCACTGGAAACTCAGCTTGAACTTTGATTGCTGCTTCTTTTTTTCTTCCCCAGTCAAATGGCTATGTGCAGTGCACGTGGTGGTCTGTCTTGAGTAAGCAATAAAATGAACCTAAACAGACTGGTTTTCTTCTTATAATGCCGTTGATTTTCGTAAACAATCACAGGGCACACAGAACATTATGATTCGTAATATAATTTGAACCAAAGGCCCTAAAGTTTGTTAAATAGTGGAAGATGCATGCTGACCAATTGCTTTACAGAAAACTAATTGTAGTTTTAGTTTACCTGATTACAAACTGATTACTTCTATGGATCTTGGTATATATATCAAGTCACTTGGAATTCCATGGTCTTTTACCTGTTGTGAACGTACTGTGCAGCAATTTAAGGGTAAAGTTCCCGGTGTTAAAGTTAAAGCTGTCGACACAACTGGTGCCGGTGATGCATTTGTTGGTGGGATACTGAACAGTTTGGCTACTGATTTTTATCTTCACGAGGTAAGTGGTCCTTGCATGAACTTGCGGGTTTATGCGGCATATTTGTTATTTTAGCGACTGGTTCTTCCAAATGTTTCTAGTGATCTGTTCTCCATGATTTTGAGAATATTTTGCATCGCATGCCTCGGCATCATGCCGTCATTGATATAGTGTCTTTTCCTTGTTTCGTTATGAATTGTTTTGTCTTGGGAGCCTCAACGATATGACTCTTTTGTTACTCCATGGTAACAGTGTCTTGCAGATACTTCTCCCACGGAGCATTTTGGAAAAGCTTATTTGATGGCTTTACAATGTTCCCTAAAGTTCATTACTTTGCCATCAAGTCTGTGGCGCTTGATGTGATTAATCGTGGAACAAGTGAGAAATTATAGGGCATCCAAGGCATCTAGAGTCCATGAGATGAGTTTTAACATCGTATCTTAGGAAGCCGAAGTCAACAGCCCAGATATTACATTTTTAAAACAATAATTTTATTGTCAATGACATTTTTAAAAGCATCACAAGTACTTATTCCACGGGTAACTTGGGCTTTATTGGTGCTTCTATTTGCCTTATAACCTACTGATACTGCCTCATGCTATACTTTAAGATCACTTGGTGAAGTGCTGAGCTAAGCCAGCTATTGGGCTTCTCCATTTAATTTGACTTTCTCTTCAGAAAGCCCTGTGCTTTTTCAGAAATTTGAAAAGGACATAGTACATAAATAAAACTTCAGCTATCTTGTTCTGTTCTTTTACTTAAAACCCTGTGGAAATCTTCACTTCACCCCTCACTTGAGTCAATCTAAAGGAGCTCACACTGCAACAAGTTAACCGAAACTGTGCGCGAGATGGTTTCAATCACTTTTCATCTCCATACCTAATTCTCCCGAGCCATGATTTTTTTGCGCGTCATAAAACTCGGTCTTGACTTGTTGGCAGGATGAGGAACGGTTAAGAGAAGCTCTTCTTTTTGCGAATGCATGTGGTGCCCTCACGGTAACAGAGAAAGGCGCAATTCCGGCCTTACCCACGAAAGAGGCAGTACTCCAAGTCTTAAACGGGAATCACTGCATGAAAGACGAGAAATTGTAACCTTTTCTTAGTTTCTTGAATCTGTTTCTATTATGCTAATGCAATTCAGGCTCCCCTGCTAGGGTAGTAATAATGAGCTCTATATTCCTTTTCCTCTTTGATGTATACCATGTTTTCGCTTTGTTCGTCAATAAATGCGCCCAAGTCCCCATTATTTCTAGCATGGCTTTTAGCTCTTGAAATGAAATGTACACGATTGGTTGTGTTTATGCGGTGGTGCATATGTAACTTGAGACACTACATTGTAATTTGTATATCTGCATGATTTCAGGTTCTGATTTGAATGAAGTTCAGAAACACATGCAACGTATCTTTCTTTTCTTTTTCTTTTTTTTCTGTTGTTGAAATACTCATTACTTGTTCCTGTACAGTTTCAGTCGTATAACGCGCGGAAAGCTCGAACGACTCAAATTTCAAGGCGTAGTGTGGTTCAGGAGTGCGGATGGAGTAGGATCTTGTGCATTACCATACTTAACGAAAGCATACGTAAAATTTCAATATATTTTTTTACCTGAAAGAAAGTAATCTCATTCTTAACTGGAAGTCATGTCAAATAGTTTTTCGTTAGGGGTGAAAAAACCCCGACCAGCCTGAACCGACCGAAAAACTGATCGGTTTCTTCGGTTTTTTATCGGTCTTGTCTCGGTTCAAATCGGGTTCGGTTTTGAAATCTGAAATTTTTTTAATTTTCAGTTCGGTCTCAGTTGCATGGAATTCTGGCCAGACCGAACCGAACTGAAAGTAAAATCTAAGTTTTATACCAGTTTTTAATAATTTTTACCTTTGACCAATCTGATCCGTTGAATTTTACTCTTAAAATCTGGTCCATTGATATCTAAGCTAAGTTATCTAACCCTAAAATCTAGTAGTGGGTTTGACCCAAAATTAAGTTTTTTTTAACTTGGCCCATTTTGGTCAGACCGAATCCCCGACCGGGCTGACCCGACCTGATGCCAAACTGAAATAAAATCGGTCGGGAACCGAAATAAAATCAGTCGGGATCGGTCCTGGGAAGTCATGCTCCGAATCGAATCGGTCTTGGAAAAAATCATTCCGAACCGAACCGATTTCACCCCTAATACTTTTCGTTCCGTAACTTTCTACCAAATAGTAGGAGTATATTTTAGAAGAAGAAAAAAAACTCACAATTCATCAACTCAACTACACAAAAGCAGTAATGAGGTTAACCAGATTTTGGTAGTCACGTAATCGGGTTGTATTTTTTTAATACTAACGAACAAAAGTATGAGTTTGAGAATGCACATAATTTACGATCTAGTTATCGATGTTTGATCGATTTAAAATAGGAAATGATTTTCACACTTCCTCTTTTGATTATGACACTCTATTTTTGTCTTTTAGTGAAGCATTTGTGTGATTTTTTTCACGAAAAAGACAAAAAAATAAGTACTATAATCAAAATAGAGAGTGTAAAAATCATTTTTCGTTCAATTTTGGTAGATACTACCCCCTAATCCTATAGACTGGTAAAAAATGAAAACTACTACTAATTGGAATCATGTCGGTGGCCCAAAAAGTGGATCCACAAACGGCCCACCGGTCGGCCCGATCCGCGGTTCGTTACCAACGTGAGTGAGCTGTAGACTGTAGTGTACATACAAACAACGGTTTACCGCCGAAGATGGTTAAAAACTGATCGCCGGTGAGATCAGAAGCGCCAATTGGTATTTGGGCAGTCGACGAAATGGCGACCAACAACACTTTGTTGCTTCCTGAGATCGGACCCGATGGTCTTCCACGGGAAGCCCCTGTCATCGCCTACACCGAAAAGGTCTCTCTCTCTCTCTCTCTCTCTCTCTGTGACAATTGTGATTTTCCTTCTGTTTTTTCAGATAATTGAGCAAGAGCAGCTTCAGTTGAAGAAGTAAGTTTGAATTCTGCTCCTCCATTGTACTGGATCTTAATTTTTTGTTTTTTGGTTTTTTTAATTTTTACACAAGTCATTTTGACTTAAATTTTGCTTGAGTTTGTTAGAGCTTGCCTCACATTGGTTAATTATAACCTCCAAAACTAGTATATGAGCCTGGGTGGCCTCCCCATTCATTGCCTGATTTTGAGTTGGATGCTTTGACATGGTAACGGGCTGGACTTTCGGAAGCTTTTGAACAAGACTCTCTTGACTGATTGCCCCATTGTTTTTGCCAGTGCACTTTGTTTCGTTGCGGTTTCAATGTTATGGATCCCTTGTGTTTACCTCGCGGGGGAGTGTTAGAGCTTATCTCACATTGGTTAATTATAACCTCCAAAACTAGTATATGACCCTGGGCGGCCTTTCTACTCATTGCCAATTGGTGTTGAGTTGGACTCTTTAACATAGTTCATGACATTTTAATTTAATTGTGAATGGACAATTGATTCCACACCCGATTTATGTGTAGCTTTTCATCTAAAACTATCCAGCCTCACAATGGAATTGCTTCGTGTACTGTTTGTGGCGTATTAGTTGTTCTGCTTGCTTAGTTACTAAGGGACCTTCATAAGGTTGCTTCATGAATTTGTGTGTGCGAGTGATGGAGGTTAAATTTGAAGTGAACATGGGACAACTAGTTGGGGTAGTCGAAAAGCGTCTGCGTCTTAGTAAGATATACAGATTGTATTAATTAGTTTTCTCTATGTAGTATGTACAAACAACTGGTGGGTGAAACAGTCTGCTCAAGAGAGAGAATATTGATGAACGTTTGGCCAAACAGATAAGAGTGATATCTATGCAGTACTAACTTGAAGAGTAGTCGGATTAGGTAGCTTTACTGTAGGAGTTGTTGTGGGCAGTGAAGGCTGAACTGCTGAGGAAGGAGCCTTCTGGAAAGAATTATGATCGGTAAAATGGCAATAGGTCAGTGGAGATGAGCTAGATGAAAGCAAGATGGCCTTAGAATGGAAGTTTTAGAGACGGAATCTAGCATGTATGCGGTATATGACTTCATGAAGGTGGAGTTTCTAATAGTGGGGGTCTGTTACAGAGGCTTCCTCACCTGGTTACATGCACAAGTGAAGGCAAAGGGATAGGTGCATCTTTCTCATTGGCCTGACAATGAGATGTTAACCACTTCTCGTTGTAAAGTCAAAATCGTAAGACGCCACAACTACTGCAATTGTGGAAGGATGTGTTCGTCATGTTTGGAGGTGCAAAGCACGCCCTACAAAGCACAGGTGCTCCATAAATGTTGCCGTATGAGTACCGTATACAGGTACGTCAAAATACGTACCCAATAAGCTAGAAACATATCAGCTACGTTTTGGTATCCGGTACGGCGCCGGGACGCTATCAATACGGGATGGGTGCGTGGATTGGTACGACACTGGTACGCCAGTTCTCTTATTTATTTATGTTTTTTATGTACTAGATACTTAATTGTTAACATTATCAACTATTTTTTCCATCCCATTCTTATGTCATATTTTTTTTTATTTATCTTTACTTACAATAGTTTCGTATTTGCAAAATAACTAATTTGAAGTACCCACACAAAAAAGAGGGGAAATTTTTTTAATATGGAAAGTATAAGTTTAATAAGTAGAGGTGGGACATCCATGAATGATAAGGCCATGTTTTTCTATGGCATTCTAGAAATACAAAAAATATTGGTGTACCCTCGACGTACCCATACCCTATATTTTTAGGTTTTTCCCATATCCCATACCCCGTCCCCTTACCTATGCTTCATTGAGCACGCCAGATGTCGTTGCTAACAGATGAGGTTATCTTCCTGTGGAGAATGTGATGATGTAGGCTGAGCAGGCTTTAGAGGGATCTATAATCTGTATATGGAATATGCCCTTTTCTTCATGGCCTGAATGTGGAGACACTCTATTTATAGGAAGGTTGAGCCATAAAGGCCAACTCATATAGTGGCAAGCTAGGGCGAGTATAAAGCCACAAATGTGGTTCCCTTTAATTGGCTTGATGAAAAGCATAGGAAGGGGTGTCAAAAACCGTGAGTTCACACTTCACAGTGGCTGCAACAGGAGTTGGGTGTACCTTTCGTATTTCGGGGTGCAATGAATACGCCATATGTCTGTCATAGTCTCACAAGTAGGATTGTCTTCATTTGAAGCTGGTTAGTCTCAAATTGTCTTGAGATACGATGAGAACCCTCAACTCTAGCTAGTGTTGCATGTACTCTTCTATTTGTCCTAACGTACTTATTGCGAACGGTTATGGTAAGGATACAATAGGGAGATGTGCCCAACCAATTAAGAAGATTAGACAATTTGATTCTTGCTTATTCTTTTTTCTGATGTCGAAGAGGAAGAAGCTCTCACATTTGGCACCAAGGAAATTTCTAGCCTCTCACATGGATTTGAGGGAGAATTTCTTATTCTCGCAATTAGATTTCAAGTACTTCAGATTTAAGACATCTTATGTGATATTTAATTTGCCAGTTTGGCAATTAGGAGTGAAAAGCAAAGAAATGATTAGTGAGGAACCAAATGATTAATCAGGATTTAAATATGTTGAAACCAAGATAGGAAGGATCATTATTCCTGAGATTTCCTTAACTTGTCTGCATTTTGATTCTGTGATGTAGAAGCTTCTTTGCTTAAATTTTTTATGGCTCTTCTTCTAATAATTCTCCTAGATACATTGAAGAGAATTATTCCAAAATCCGTGATGTTGAGCGTGAGCTGGAGAATCTTACATTGGATATGAAACTCATTGCTGGACCAAAAAAAGCAGGTTGGATCATTATCTTGATTAGTTCCCTGACTAGAATTGTGTGAAATCTCTCTCTCTCAAAGACACACACACACTCTCACCTTCCCACACACACCACGCGCGCGCAAGCACAAATCACCATATGTAGAGTTAAGTGACCATTGTCGTTGTTCTCTTGTATGGCATCTTCCAAAGCACTTGAACATATGAGGAAGAAAATTGAAATGTCAACTGAGAGAATCCGTGTTGCAAAGCTGAATGAAGAACAAGCACGAAAGGTTTCTCCCTCTTAATTCATTTTTTCATCTTGTTTCCATCACTCCTTTGAATACTCCTTTCATCCTCTTATATGAGTACTAAGAACATTTATCTCCTGTGTCCTATATATGCTGCTTCTTGGAAACTTTTTTCAGCTGTGGATGCCACATGCAAACATGTGTAGAGCTCTATGCCGGAAGGCTAAAACATATCTCGAAACTGTTGTGATAGCTTGTTTCTGTATCCATGAGGAAAATGTGGCCTAGACGTATGAGCTAGACACACCTACAACAGTGTGCTGAGGAAAATTGTGTATTTTACCTTGCTTTTGGTCTATGTTGATTCTATTTTACCTTTATGTATGTTGTGATTTTACGAGGCCTCTTTTGAATAAACTAGCATTGCTGTCATTTTCAGTCGAGTATGGCTGAAGCTAGCAGCATTTGCAGTGCTTTGCTTCCCAGCTCCATTCACAATAAACGTAAGCAATTCTTGTGTCAAAGTTTTCAGCTGCCAGGAGTTTGTGTGAACATTTCTGTCAGATAATTCCTCATGGCTCATACACGTTAATATTAGCAAGGAGTAAAACATAAGCATGTGTTGGGGCCAAAAAATCTTGTAAAACTTACTACCTAATATTTCTTAAAATGTATGATTTTCTGTTTAGTCGTGTCTCATGCCACCTGGGTCTGAATCAGATTTGGACTGATTGGTGGGTGTATGGATGAGAAACTCTTATCAAAAGAAATTATTTTTTACTTTTTAGTAACTTATGAATGAGAATTTCAGGAACTTATTGTGTAATGACTAATATTAGTTCCTTTTTGTAATTATATATGTCTATTTTCACCATTCAGAGGCAAGTCAACGTAGGTTTCCTGATTTGGGAACCGTAATGAACTGATTTTGCATCTGTTTAAGTTTGAAAAACGGCTCTAAGCTTCTTGATCTACATGAATTTTCCTTCCTCTAGTTAGTTTTCGCGACTAGTATTTAGAATTATAGCTTCCATTCCGCATGGGGAGTTAATGTTGCTATTGCATGTTTTTCTTTCGCACCAATTTTTCCTTCTTTTATCCAATCAATGCTCGGCTGCTCATCTCAGACTTGGGAGGCGGCATCAAAGGCTGTAAAGGATGAGGAAACTATTAAAGAAAAGCTATGCAAAGACTTAAACAATCTGGTACATGTTTGTGTAATGTGAAAGTTGAAGTATCACTTTATAATTACTTTCTTACAGAAGTGGTCTTTTATAGGTTCAAGAAAGCAGCAACACTCAGTTTGCTAGACTGGAGGAGTTGAAAAGGCGACTAGAAGCTTTGAACCCGAGCAAATCATCCATTTCTGTCTCTTATGTAAGTCCTTCCATTTGCTTTTGTATCTGTCAACAGGAAAGATTTTCTTTGTTTCGTCATCTCATCATCAAAAGTTTCTAGTGCATTGTGATATGGTATTTTTGGCCTAAGGTATGTTTAGTGCGGCTATGGAGATGCTAACATTCAATATAGAACCATGATATTAGCAGTAGTTCTTCCCATTGATCATGTCGTATCGCCTAGTTAATTTTCCTTATGTGAGATGGACAATTAAGCACTCTTTGTCATCTTTATAAGCCAGCCTGTTTTTTCCTTTGCAAACAAAGTACATATAGTCGTGAATGTTTATAAGGAAGCAAGGTTATAGATGCAATTTAGTTGTTTTATAAGGTTTAAGGAAGCAAGTTTATTGTTGTTCTGTTGAGGTGATGAGCAGGTTTTTTTGCCACTAAATTGATTCTAGGTTTTCAAGAGATGTATGAATCTGAGGATTTGAAGCTTGCTGTTGTTTTCTTTGGCTGATGAAGGTGATGATAAGAACACCTGAACAAAGAGTGGTGTTAATGCCAGAGCACTTTTGTACAGTGCCACTGTGCCTCGGATATTTCTCCTATTTGCCTGTTTTACCCCCACCAAACTTCTGTTTTTTCTGCCTCTTTCCAGAAATCTCACCCTCCCCACTCCGGTTCTCACCTCTTCTCTCCGTTTATCCCATACACCTATGGTCCCTCGCCCTCTTTTTATTCCCGTTTAGCACCTATCTTTCTCCACAGTCCCATCTAGTCACGTTGTTAGGGCTTCACCTCTGCCAGTAAATCTGTCAAACGTTGATTTTTATCTGTTCCATTTACCTTTGAAACCCAGTCAGCACGTTCCAATGCTAATATAGAGACGAAAACGACGGCCTCTCGATATAACAACACACGAAAATCAAAATCATAAAATGTTACTTGTCTATTGTGGTGCGTTACTGCTAGCATCACTCCTTTAATTAGGTTTACTTTTGGGTTTATTATTTGGTTGTGATTGGTAAGAACCGAACACACACACACACACGTTGATGGAAGTTGAGATGAGGAGGGGGGCATAGAGGTTGGCTGTGGTGAAGCTCCAACTTTGGCGATGTAGCTGTTGTAAATTTTCGAAAGTGGTATACACCGAGATGAGTTTGGGCGGCTATTGGCACTGGTGAGAGAGTATTACACACAGAAAGAGAGCGAGAGAGTGAGCCAAAGCACAGAGTGAGAAGACTTGAAGGGTAAAAATGTCCCACTAATGTTGTGGCATTATCAGCGTCAATATAGATGTGGAACTGAAATCAAAGTCTTATTGAGATGCTGCATGCATAAATATTATTGTCCACAAACTTAAAGTGATAAAAATTCAAGCAGTTTGGTGATAATTTCTGGACAATATCTTTACCATTGGAATAGTAACCTGGGAACACACTGTTTCTTAACCCCCCTCATTTGTTTAGGCCTCTTTGTACAAGTGTGTAGTTTTAGTTCTTAACTTCTTTTTTGTGGTGGTTTTGGTATGCTGTAACTGTTGTGATCAATGGCAATTGGCAAGACTGGTGTGACTGCAAGAGGGTGGTGGTTGTAGTTTCTGTAGAAGGAAAATCAATAGAGGGGGTCGATTTTGTTCAGTTTGCCTATTGAATGGTATTTTATGAACTTTGTGTCGTTCAAAAGTTGATTGGATTAATGCCTTTTTCATTGTACAGTCGCTACAGTATTCTATATTTGTTGGTCGGGCTTGATCATTTTTAGGTTTTAATTATGTCTAGATTGCTGATCATAAAGTTGCTTGTGATATAGTAGTCTCTTTAGCCCAAAGTAGCTTCTGTGAGGACTTAGTTTCCTTAGCTATTCACGGGCATAATGTAATAAACATCCATCGTTGGGCGCTTGGGCCCTTATCAGGTTCGGCCCGTTTGGGTGTTTCCTTGCTTCATCTCTGGCTCCAGCTTACGACTTAATTTTGTGCCCTGTTGCTTCTGTAGTTCAAGCTTTTTGTTTATGATTGTGGCAGAAATCTCCTCTGAACCCACAATCTCAAGCTGTTGCCTTTATTTGATGTAGAGGCGATCCCTAGTTATTAGGCTGGAAGATTGTCACATGACAGCCAACCTGAAGTACTTACTTCATCTCATGGAAAGTTTCTACAGCACTACCAACATGTCATGCATATACCAACATTTTCCATGAGGTTGATTCATGCATAATTGTAAATCCAGAAGTGCTAAAATTTACCGTTTTTAGGATGGGAAACCAATGGGACCTATAGAGAATAGCCTTGCTTTGGATGCTTCGTCTGTGCCTCCCTCATTGGCACCAGGTGGAACAGAAAACATAGCCAACCACGTAAATGCCGGAAATGCTCCAGGTGCAAATGACCTCAATCAACAACCTTCTGCTGAGGGGGAAGGAAAAGGGAAGAAGAAAATTATGATACAGGGAAGAGGAAAGGGATTAGGAGCTGTTCCTAAGGGTAGAGTACCTCCAACAACAGGTTGGACTGGGGCTGGGTTTGATGTGGATGGTAGAACTTGAGAGCACCATTTTGGAATCTATTCTCCATGCTAAGTTTATGGGATGAAAGATTTATCAGCTGCTCGTCAACTAGGTACATTGTTAGTCCATTTATTCTTTCATCAATTTATTATTTGATGTATGATCTTTCTAGCATTTGTCTCATTATTCATCAAGTGTCGATACGGAGTATTGCAACAAACCGTCTTACCTTGTCATTTTGTATTTTCGTGTGTGGGATCATCCTTGTTTCTCTCTACTACTTAAAAACTCTGATTCTCTGAATGCCATCAATATTTACAACCAATAGAGAGAGTTCAATTTCCATCATGCCCTTTAGTAGAGAATTGTCTTCATGGATGAAACAAGTCTTAAAAGCTCGTCGTTCAAAAAAAAAAAGTCTTAAAAGCTCTCGCGCCACAAGAAAAAAGAAAGAAAAAAATTGGTGAAAAGAAAATGAATGAAGTCGTTAAAACAATTAAATACTATGCCGCTCATAAATCCCATCACCTTTATTTAGATTAGATTCTAAGGCCCCAGCAATGATATTTTCTGGGCGAAGGTTCTATCCTTCGTATCCATCACAAGTGGTTATCTCTCAATTAAGCTTCAGGTTAAATTGCAATCATGGCACGTTCCTAATGGGAGCAGATAGGAATAATGTGTACTGCAACAACTTGACTTACCCCTTATGATGACATCTTGTCTACATGTTATTTTTTGCCTTTTTTCAATCAACAAATTGGTTTTTAATGGCGATGACAAGAAATCGCACAAGGTAACTTCTGCTAGGCCATTATCTCGTTTAATTGTTTTCCATTTCACCTTTTGCTTCAATGTGGTCGAAATGGATCCATGAAGTTGCTTTCTAGAACGAAATCCGACAATGTAATGGTAGTTTAAATCACTCAAGACAGTCTAAATGTAGTTTAAACTTTCGGAAGAAGGTTTAGCAGATTTAAATGATTTGTAGTCACTGAGGATCACATTTCCAGAGGCCACCGGATTTCCTGATATTGGTAGGTCATGGGTTCTTGACCTCCTTTTAGGAAGGTCAAAAAAGTCGAGAGCTCGGGGTGCTGCAGAGTGTGGTGGTCTGAGTTGGGTTAACATTAACAAGGGACCAATATAAATTACAACAACTGATACATCACTGAGCCTCTGGAATCATGCCCAATTTAGATTAAAATGCTTATTACATGTCGCATAATTTGTCAGTGTCACATCTTCTATTCCTGCATTATGTTTCTTTGATTCAGACATTCAGTGATGATTGTCACATCTTCCATTTTGAACCAGTTTTGTTTTGTCATCTCAGTGATGATTGTTGCACCTTTGAATCATGGTAATTGAGAACCGCGTATTCGAAATTTGAACGCTGATAAACATTTCCAAGTTTGGTTTTCTTGGAATATTCAATTATTACATGTCACATACAACTTCTATTCATGCATTATGTTTCTTTGATTCACCCATGTTCATGCATTGCACTGTACCCGTTTTGTTTTGTCATCTCAGTGATGATTTTTGCACCTTTCTATCATTGGAATTGAGAACCGCATATTCGAAATTCGAATGCTGATAAACGTTCCCAAGCTTCATTTTCTTGGGATATTTCGTATTCGCTCATGGCATTCAGTTTTGATTCATCTAGTGCCTGTGAGTACAGTCTAATTGGCACGAATTCACTGGCATGGTGAAAGGGATATTAATGTCATGCGCATTTAGGCGATGGTACCTCTGTGAAGTACTGGGCCACGTGTTTTTTAACCGATTTGAGAGCACTCAGGAAAGGTAGTTGCGGTGCGGGTCCTCCATTGTTTTGTTTTGGATCACAACTGTAGAGACATTTGGGTGGTCTTATTGTTAGGAAAGTTCTTGATAGTCCCACATCTTTCGAGTGCGTTCAGAAACTATCCTTTCTTCATGCAAATTCCTGAGTTGGGTTCACTAGCGATTTGGACTACTTGTTGTCTTTTTTCACCTTTCTCATTATGGTCTGATGAAAAACATCATAGTTATGTATGTGGGAGGAGTGAAAGGGCTAGCAGGTTGGTTGGGACATTGAACTTCACTTTGATATTCCGTAGTTAATCCACCGATCACTAGGCTAGCTTGAAACTCCATACTTGTTTACGGTTTGAATATTTGCATGAAGTCTCTCGTTAGTTTTTTTTTTTCTTTTTCTTCGCGAGCTCTTATTACCGACACTATCGTGGTTTGTCAACTCATTATTCTTTCGTTTGTGGTAATATGAACTTGTGTTGCATTATTTAGTTGGTGTAGACTTTACCATATGCTCCATTGCTTTCACTTGCCGCGCAACATTCACTCTGCTGCTTTTTGTATTGTAGTTTCGCATATAAATTCTGTTTCTTGCAGCATTACTAGTTGAAAAATAGTACTAGTCGTAGTAAATCAGAAATCGCTGACTCCAACTTTCACGGCGGATATTATTCCTCCATTTTGATGTTAAGTTAGAAACCAATGCCTCAAATTAAAACTTTCATTGCGGATATTATTATTCCTCCATTTTCATGCTACGCGGAGTAAAAGCTCTCACCAACCCTACCAAAACACAGAAAAAGAAACCCTGAAATGCCAATGTGCAGAGAGTTGGGATAGATTCCATTTGTCATGCCAAATGTGCATTCATTCATCAATTTCCCATATATCCTTCATGGGAAACCAACATCCTGGACAAGCCCTAAACACAGAGGTGACATCTCCCCAATTTCTTCACCACCAAATTTTGCTTGAAATTTAAGAACCCCCTGATGGAAACACAGGTGCTGTTTGATCACAAACAGGAAAAGAGGAGTAAAAGACACTATGGTGTATTTAATACAGCAAGCCTTTCAGTACCAGTTGAAACCACAAGCAGCAGCAGCTCCAGCAACATTAAAAATGGTCTGAGTCTGAGGGCAAACCAAACATAATTGCGACCCATGTACAGTACTATATGATTGAGACCATCACCCATCATGTGGTCTAATTGACTGTATTTCATTCGCATCTGCATTTCATTTCCATTTACTGTATGTTGCTAGTGCATTTGAATTTCCCGCTTGGAGTTTCCAATATAGTTGTAGCAGTAGTAGCAGTAGTTCTTTGGAAAAATTGTGCAATTTGAGTAATAGTAATTTATTTTGTTTTGAAATTATTTTATTGTGGGGTTTAGGTACAGAGAAGTTGGTCAGCCCGGTTTATTAGACTGATGACGTTTGCATCCCATGGATCATGCAAAGCCATCACGTGACACACGTAACCTCTCTCTTTCTCAATTTCTCTCTCCCAAAATTTGGACCCGTGAATGCTGTCAAGCGGGCAGCGGTCTCTGTGCATCGAGACCGTTCATCTCGGCAATTAATGGTCCAGATTGAAAACAAATTCTTCCAATGAAGAGTTTAACTCTTTCAGAGAGTTTTTTTAATCCGGATTACTGAAAACACTTTTGGACAGTTTGGATGCGCCCTACAGCGGGTGCACCCGCTTGGCAGGGACTGCTTGGTAGCGTCCTCGGATCCCAAAATTTTGGCCACCCGTCATCTTGTTCTTCTCTACGTCACTGGCACCTATCGTTTGAGTTATACTGTGAGATGGTTTGGGACTAAACTAATTACAGTCCAATTACGGACGAATATCCTCTCCGGCCTCTCCAAGGGTGGAGAAAATTCCTCTTCAGTGTCTTTGACCGTTGAGTCCGGCCCGCTTGTGGGTCTTTCTCGGACATATTTGGATGATTGAGACCATTCATTTTTTGAATCTTGTCGGAAGTATCAGTCATAGCTAGAATTATATTGATTGATATCGTTTGATATGCTTTCAAAACATGTCTATTGTCTATGTTGCTTAAAATGTTTCGATTCAATGTTTCAAAAAACTTTACTCTTTTGACATAAATGTGACCAATTGATATATGATGAATATGATTTTCGGAGTAGCTAATGTTCTCGAAGAGATTCATACAATGAATGGTCTCAATCATCATAGAGAGCCTAGGAAGATCTCACAAATGGGCTGGCTAAACGGTTCAGAGTGATCTGTTGATCTACTATTTTCTCAATTTTTTTGTTATGCATATGATTTTTTTTATCTAGACATAAATCAAGTACACGAAGATAGATTATTGTTTTAAGAATGATACTAATAAATTTAGAAGAGATTAAATCTTTCCGGCGTGGGAGGAAACGGGCTAGAGTTCGCCCGACCAATTAGCCTGCGCCACGTTTTCAAACCAGTAAAATGCTGAGAGAGTTATCTTGTGCCCAACCAATTACCCCATAGGTTTGCTTAATTAGCTAAAGCCCCCCAGAACTGTTCTACTTTACATTATACAACAACAAAGGACGTCACTTCACTTTCAACGACAAGCAGTGTAAAGAATTGCCGAATGTTGCTTTGATTGTATGCTTATACATTTCTCGCTCTATTTAATAATATAAATGGCAGTAATTTTTAAACTTTGGATGACGATTTTGTTCATATATGAGAAGTACCCGCCCCGCCTATTTCGAGATGGGTATTACCCGTTTTTCTATCCAATATTTAATTTTCTATTGAAGCATACATGAACTCTTTTTCTTGTTTAGATCATATCTTTCTTTCTTGTTCAAGTTGTTTGCATATGGATTTACCTGAATATGAGCAGAGTATGGTGAATTGTCCAATATCTCTTTTAGGTATGAAGGCGGGGATGGAGAAGGATTTCCGATTGGGGATCAGGGGTGGACTAAGATCTCCCGATCCTTATCTTACCCGTCATCGTTTCTATTTTAAACTGGTCCCTTCATTTGTATGTGAGCTTTTTTTTTCATCATTATTCATGTGCAATAGTTCAAATTTATCTTTATATACACAGATCGAGTATCGTAGTAAATTCACAAAAATAAAAAGAAGAATAAGTAATGCAAATGGTAAAAAAAAAAATGTGAAAATCAATTACTTCCTAGAAAGAAAACGAGGTTACAAATTAATTTGGAAAAGAAAAATAGAACAATACGGGTACCTTGTGGACTATCGCGCTGGGTCAACCAGGCCCAAAACCTACAGTACTTTATTTTTAACAGTAGGTTTTGTCAGCTCTAGTATTTATTTATTTATAAATATTCTCACTTTTCCATAAATAGGAATCTATTCGATTGGGTCTTGTTTGATTCCTTATTACAGTATTATGTGTCTCTTCCATCGTACTACTAATGTGTTTTTATTCATTTATTTAATCATGCTTCCATCATAAGTTACATGCCCAAATCCTAGCTAGCTACCTCCTTTCGATAACCGTTTAATTATTCGTTTCCATGTACGAAGTTGTCGTAGATCATACAAAATGGAGTAGTACGTAGTTACGTACTTGTTGTCATTCAGAAGAATCAGAACTGGTTCGGCTCCACATTCTAGATATATAGGCTTCGGACCATTTGTTTGATTCAAACACACGTTTATGTTGTCTCTCGCGAGAAATTTCCAGGTGCCGGGTGGGTATGTCCCACGTGGTATTCGTTCGGCACATTCAAGCCGTTCAATGCATTTTTAGACTGCTCGGATTGAAACTCTTTCTCTCTTACCCTAGCATTTTCTCTTTCTAAATTCGAGCCGTCCAAAAATGCAATAGATGGTTTGAGTGCGCCGAGCAGCACTACGTGGTACCCACCGGTACTGAAAATTTTTCCGTCTTATATTAGGGGTTTTGATTCTCCATCCTTGTTTTCTCTTCGATCTACTCCTCTGTTAGAATGGTCATGACCTCTTGTGCTGCTTTTACTTAGAATGTTTACTAGTTAGATTCCATTCAGTGCCCACGATATTGTTGTTTGGTCTTTTTTTTATTTATAATAAAATGTCTGGATGAGTTTACGCACACTTCGACTAATCTTGAAAAACAATCATAAACCCACCGTCCACTAGCTAGCAGTTGTTTGTTCATTACTATAGTATCTTGTAAAATATTCGTCCTAGCTACATCTAATTAAATTTGTCGCTCTTTCCCATATCCATCTCTATTGAGCTTAGTTTATTTGGAACATGCATTTGCTCTGAAATGTTACTTCATTTGTTTCTAATTGCCGACTCCTTTTGAATGTTCTAATTAATTAAGAGAACATCATCATCATTATACATGTGTAAATACTTTTTCTTATCACCCATGAAAAGAAAAGGACATATCATCAAAGCATTTTGAGGATTTTGTTTTCTTAATTCTATTAATTTGAAAAGGAACGATAAAAGGGTAGAGCCATCAACTTCTACCCGTTAAATTCCTAAATGGACGTTTTCTTGGAAAAAAGAAGAACCAACCGTTGAAGACAGAGGAAGTATATATGGAGGAACTAGGTGCATGCAGTAGTTTTTTCGTCACATCAATACATGGAAGAAAATTATCACAAGAAATCAGCTAGCACTTAGCATAAGATACACAATTAAACCCGTCGCTTAATAAAGTGATGATGGTATCTAATCTAGAAAACAAAATATAAGGTGAATATATATGCAAAGAGATTTCAGAAGAATCCCACTCTTCAACCTTTGATAACCAATGATTGGGAGCTCATCGTCATGAGAGATTATTTAGTACCTATGGGCACCGTCACGTGGTGCTTCGGGCTCGTTTCCTATCACACATCGTGCCGACTGAGGAGCCTCATAGTACATTTTATTTTTGAATCCCACCACATGTATGGTAGAAAAGTAGACGTGGCGGCAGTGTGCCCCACACTTCTTTACAAATCCGACGTGTAACCTCTAAACTACAAAGTCCCCTAATCTAGGTAAAGCCGGGCCCACCCCCTCCCCGACGAACAGTATCCCATCACGTGTGACCACGTGACCCACGTCAGCCCTTGTTCCCCGTCCCAAACACTCCCATGGTCATTTCATGCACTAGTGACTCCACTAGGTCCTCCTCAAGCTCCGCAACTATGGCCTCCCCTTCCTCTTCCAACGCCACCGCTCCTTTCAGCTCTGACCTACCCAAATCATTCTCGATTAGCGCGTCGATGTCTTCCAGCACCCGGCAATCCGCCGACGGGAAGCTTCTGATTTTCGCGCATATTTTCTCGATTAACTCTGACCCATGAATAGAATGACCGAACCGAACCCAAGATCCCCATGGGTTTAAACTCACGTAAGGCTTCGAAATCTCCACCAGGATTTCGTCCACTAGTTGAAAGATTAGCTTTCGAATGCACCGATGCTTCAAGTGAGAGTCGATTAATAATGTGGTGGCAGCGGCGGTGGTGGTGGGAATGGGGAAGGATATTTCGAGATGGTTGAAGAGAGAGGGGTTAAGCGGGTGCAACGGCGAGTACCATTGGGCGAAGGACAACGGGGCGTTTTTGTCTATTCCGGCACGTTTGAGTATCCTTGTGATGTAGTGAAACGCCGTTCCACCGCCGTTGGTGGCGCCGTTGGAGCTGTTGTAGAGGGATATGAGGTCTTGGACGGTGGGCGTGTGTTTGTTTGCTTGGAGCTTGTACGTCACCTGGCTCGTACTGCTAGATAACTGCGGTGGGCTCCTTTTCGATGAAACAGCGTCAGATCCTCCATGTGCCTGTTTTAAAAATCCCCCAACAAACAAACAAACAGAAGGAAATGATTCATAACAGTACTGTCAAAAAAGGAAGAGAGAGAGAGAGAGAGAGAGAGAGAGAGTGAATACCGTTTTTTGAGGAAATCTTGCTGCTGAAGAAGAAGGGTAGTCTTTCTTGACTGGAAAAAGGGTAGGGACATTGGTATTGAGGAGGTCGCTAGATAAGGGAGTTTTCTTGCTTTTCTTGTCCAAATGATTCGCCCTGTTGGTCACTGACGAGGACCGAACAAAGGGCTCTTCTTGCTTGTTCCGATACACGTTGGAATTCGCTGGGTGCTTTTTGAAAAGTGGACTGTAACCCTGATCATGACTCGCAGTCTTCCTGTGTTTCTGGTACTCCGGATCCTGTACCGGTACTACTGGTTGTGACTTTTGCTTTAACGGAACTTTACCCGGTTGCGATAAAGTTCCGTTAACAGACGAAGATAACGGGGACTGCAATGTCAGTTTTGGAGAGTGAGTAGTTCCTTGATTCTGTTTCCTGAGCCTTGGGCTTGATTCATCGCAAACAAGTTCTAGACCCTTTGATGGTTTCCTTACTTTAAGTAAAACCACATGATCATCACCATCATCGTGGTCTCTTCCTCTGGTCTCTCTGTTTCTGATGGTATTGGTTATGTCAAGACCAGCTCTCCTGCTCACCTTTTCTTTAACTTGCTTCACAATCTGCCTTGCATATCTGCCCCCGGGGCTTAAATTCTCATCTTCATGTCTCAGAACTTGATCTCTCCTCCTAACTCCCTTCATCGCCGACAAATCGTCAGTTGCTCCGGCGTTTTCCTTGTGGATTTGGAGCGAAAGCCGGTGATGGTATTCGACGTCTGACCTCCGGGCGGACGACATTCTCGGAGTCTCCGGCAATGAACGGGTCCCGATGATGTCGGTGTCGAAAAGATGCCTGGCTCCGACTCTGCTCGACCGGCTTTGACCCATCTGCGGGCGGGATTTCGACGGGCGAACGCATGTCGAGGATGACGACGAGGTGGAGCAGGTATCAGCTGGAGGAAGAACATCGAGGCCCATCAACCTGGCCACGAGATTCGGAGTCTTGGACCCCGGAGAGGTGCTAAACTCCGAGGACAAGTCGTCTGTTCTTGTTTTGACTTGGATACCCATCTGGATTTTTTCAAGACCGTTGGATAAGATTAAAAAGGACGCCCAATAGCATCATCATTACGTGCTATATAGTTTACAGAACCAAGAACTAATCTCTTCTTAAAAAAAAAAAAAACACCATGGGAAGTATAAATCAGGCATATAGATATAGGAGTAAAATAATACTCAACAGAGTCGGAATCTTACTGGGATATGGAAAGATTCCTCCCCTTTCATGGTTGATGATGGAAATGAAGCGAAGGCCTCCTCCATCTCCAAGCTGTTCCTTGGTGCTTCTACTCCTGCATTATTTTCAGAAAACCCATGTCTAAATTTTTCCTCATTTGCCTATAGACATGATACAAGTTTATTAAGATTTTGACATTAACAAAAATAATTTTAGCATTATTATTTGTTTATGGAATCTATAATAGTGTAGAGAGAGGGAGGACCTTTGTTGGGTTTTTCTGGGAGGAAAGAGTCAGGCTGGAGAGGCGGCGGTACTTGGCGTTGGTGGTGTAAAGGGAACTGAAAATGGTGAAAATCAAAGAGTTGAAAGACAGCATTCATACAGCCAGAGGTTGTGTGATTTCCTTCTACTCTTCCTTTCTTTGTGGATCTGCCGCAGCCGCCGCTTCCCCCGGCCTTGGTGCTGCTGTTGCTGTTGCTGCCGCCGCCGCCCCAGTACAACCAGTCTTTGCCCATATCTGGCTAGACTTCTGATTTTTTCTTTTTTGAAGGAGATCTGAAAGGGCAGGAGGAGGTGGAAAGAAAGAAAAAGGAGATTCTAGCGGAGAGGAAGAATCAGAAGGAAAATGACAGAAGCCGAAGTACTGTAGTATTAAAGGGAGAGTCTGATACTACTACTTGTTAGACTTCTCAGGAGCAGTGAGATAGGCATAGGTGAACTGAGATGAAGGAAGGGTATTAAAAAAAGCTGGTGGTGGGGGAGCGGAAAAAGCGGATCCGTGAAGGATAAAACAGGAATCAAAGGCTCACTTTTTGGTTTTTGATTTTCTTCCTCGAGGGAATTTGAAGTACAGCACAACGGTGACAATATAGGCCATACGGCGTAACCCACGTAACCCAAATTCTCTCTCTCTCTCTCTCTCTCTCTCTCTCTTTCTGGGTCTTATTGTATTTTTGGTTTATCTGGTTGTCTTTCACTCACTCCCAAGTTTCACCAGACCCAGGCCAGAGAACCTACTCTCTCTCTCTCCTAACAGTTATAAAAGCGAGGTGGGTTAATAACAATGAGTATAGTACTGTAATTACACCTTCTGCTTGGGTTGTGGTCCAAGCCCCTCCAGTTTTTTACTGTACTTACTTGTAGTGCAAAATGATTTACTAGAAATTCTTGGTTGCAAATCGTATGCCAAGTGGTACCCGACGTGTATATGCGGGCCGTCGAATAATACAACTGACGGATTTCGGGGGGATGAAAGAAAAAGTGTGTTTCAATCTGGATGACCAGTTGCATTTTTGGACGGTCCAAATGTGCATGTCGGGTACCACATCGCCATACCCTGTTTGCACTCATGAATTTCTCTCGACTTTGAGTTTCCAAGAATGTAATCCACCTTTGTGGCAATAAATGATATATAAGGCTCTTTTTTTAATGCATAATTTCTTTAAAAGAAGAGTACTGCATTATGAACATTTTTAAAAGTCAACTTAAAATTGGAGAAACATTTGGGATGGAGGGAGTAATTTTTTTTGGGTATATTCCAACCCTTAAAATGATCAGGATCATTCATTTGTAAAACTCGTCGAGAAAAATATCCATGTCAAAATAAGTATGATCTAATTTCATCTCATATATGAAAGAATCGCTTTTGTGTGAGAACAAAAAAGAAAGCCAAAAATGTTTACCGTATATTTTTTTTTTGCACAAACTCGATTTGTGCATATAGAAAAATGAGGTTCGATCAAACTGATTTTGGCATTGATATTCTACTCGGCTAGTTCTATAAAATAAAGATTCCGATTATTTTTTGGGGTCCAAAGGATTAAAACCGGAGAGGAGCGGACCATATAGATAGAATAACTGGAAAGGAACTAGTCTGTGTTTTTAAATCATGACACAGAAGTTAACTTACGCTATATGTGGCTCTTAGCCCATCTGATTGTACTTCTTTGCCTTTCAAGAGAGAGGTTTAGGATTCAAGTCTATAGAGAGACGTCTAATTTATTCGGTTGTTAACTTACTAATTCTCCGCCAACCTCTCACTAATGTATATAATATTGGGGGAAAAAAAAAACTTATGCTGCCCCGGTGTATTTTAAGAGTAGTAGACCGTAGACTTTAAGTATTTTAGTAAAAATGTGAAATTCAATGTTAGCCTAAGAATATATTATTCTATTCCTTTATTTATATGTCTCGTAATACGTTAGGAGTCCGTTAAAAAAGTCAAATATCAAAAATTGGTAGAATCTTTTGTTTCCTTTTGTATTTTTGTTAACTTAAGGAACCATTCTAAAGAAGAAGAAAAATTAATATCCTTGAAGGACAGTTTTGAAAAGGCAATTTTCGATCGTTAAGTGTACCGCAAAATAGGTTTCCATAAAACCTTATTTTTTTGAAATGAACCAACAAAAACGAACAACAGAAGTAATCTCTTCCTCTCTTTTTAAAATTTTTTACATTTTCTAAATGGTTTTTTTTTTTACTCAAATATCTAGGATATTCGACCAAATTTACACACACTCCTATTAATTCCTAGTACCGATTCCACCATCTGCTTGCGGAACACCCAAGAAAAAGCTGGGACAAAACCCCATGAATGGTCCAGATCCCATGAGAATCCTCACACAATCCTCACAGGGAGGAATCCTCGATCACTTGGAGGAATCCTCACAGAGGATTTCGATCCCTTCAACCATGGCTTCGAAAGTGAGGATGTCAAATCTTTTTGTAGACTTATGTGGCAGTTTGACATTTCTAAAATAGTCATTCCAACCAATATGTCAAGCTTTTTATTTAGGTATGTTGTCACTTTAATTTAAGTTTCGTGGAGTAAAATATTTTTTTTTTTAAAACAAACATTTGATGATGACATGTCAAATTTGACATGAGAGAGGAGATATCAAATAACACCTAAATACGTGGGTAGGAACTCGTTCAAATTTTAATTCATCCACTTAGCATGTCATGTTACATTTGACATCTTTGATTGGAAATGCTCTAAAAAGTTTCTAACTTGAAAGTCTTACTATCACCCCAACCCGTTGAAGTTATGATTTGATTCTCTCTAGCTCCCACTCCGTGGGTCTCGCCGTGGCTCTGTTATGGTCTATTATCCCCCATGACAAAGCAAACCCGAGATTTTATGTGCCGAAAAATGGTGTGATCCTGTGTTGAGTGCATTTTTGACCATTGGATCACACAAAAATTTGAAAACATAAAAAACTCGCACAATCTAACAGCTCAAATGCACTCGGCACAGGGACATACCATTTTCGGCACAGAGGATCTCGGGCAGACAGTTGTAGCATTGAACAGGGACCACAGATATGTACCTTCAAAAGTTTCCATTCTTTCCTATATAGCGGGAAACCTTTTTGGTTTCTTAGTTTCTAAGATTGTCCACCTAACAGGTTTATTGGCAATAATTAGGAATGCATGCGTCCTTAATTTGTTTAAATGTTTTATTTATGTGGTCCTCCTTTGCATTGCTCCAGAAGAAAATTAAATATTCCAATTTGAAAACAGAACCTCTGTTCTTCACCCATTATGTTCTTCACCCAATATTCCAAATTAAATTGGAACATAAAACTTTTAATTGAACACCGATTATGTGCTTTCTTGGAATATATTGAAATTTTTTTTGATGTCCATATACAAACGAGTCCCAATTATCTGGCACTCTTGAAACTGGTAAACGAGGCTCTAAACCCAAGATACCATTTCTGTTGTTCTCTATTACTCATTTTGTCTCATAATTTTGGTCTCTTACGAAATTACGTACAATTTTAAACTAAAAAATAATGTATTTATTAAAAAAATTAATTAATTTTTTTTACACTGTTTAACAAATCTTTATTGTTCAAAAAATTATTTTGAGACAGAATGAGTAGCAAATAAGAAAAATGATCTGTTGCGGATAATGTGATACTTCTAGACTAGAATCTCTCTCTCTCTCTCTCTCTCTCTCTCTATTTGGATGAATTCAAGGTGTAGCTGCTGTAGGTCAAGGTCGAGTTTAAGGAAACCTTTACCATGTAGTATTATTTACGTACGAGGAGTACAATAAATCACTCACATAGACATATAGCCTCTCTCTCTCTCTCTCTCTCTCTCTCTCTCTCTCTCTCTCTCTCTGGGCAGCGTGCCCTGAGAAAAGGATTCCATTCCTTTCTCGGATCGATGGAGCGCGAGCAGCGGAGGCAAGCGCTCGGAAATACAGAGTCGCCACTTGAGTTTTGAAGGTCCGACACTCAAGGAACTGTATTTTGAAGCACCTGCCGCGCTGTTTGATT
>JAOTQK010000018.1:18437165-18452559 GCA_025642025.1 Rhododendron ferrugineum
TTTGATAGTGAAGTCCTCTCTCTCCTCGCCCGTGGACGTACCCATCTTGGGGAACCACGTATATCTTGTGTTCTTGTAGGATTGTTTATTTGTTTTGGTTTGCTTTCTTTTGATTTAGTCGCTCTCATAGCGTTCCGCGTTACAACAAGAACTATTCATTTATAGGAAGCATACTCAAACGGTAGATCAGAACTATTGATGCACGAAACGAGTTGTCCTCAAGCTAAAGACGGGTCTCTACGCAAGTGTTCGATAATTCTAGCGTATATTCAAGTAGAAGATATAGAAGAGTAGTTTGAGTTTACTGCACTTCCTAAATAGAAGTAGAAGATATAGAGTGGCTTGAGTTAACTGCATTAACCATATATCACACTCCAATTCGAGGTGTGCGTAACGTCACCCCGGCACCTGATTTATCAGAATATATAGCACTCCAATGGTACACAATTATTGATAACTCAGATGTTCGGCGCACCTCCAACGGTATACATGACATGCTCTATGGTGATATACTCTTTTACTTAAACACCATTTTGCCCAACAAAATAATTAGTAAATTAAAAATATAAAGCTACTCCAACAGTACTGTAGCATGCATGGACATTGTGAGCAATAATACTAACCCCAATTTAAAAATAGCAATTTATGTTTCACCAATTTCCCAATCCTATTAATTTAACACAATGGTGCACTCCTTATGTTACTGGTCCTTAGTTTAAGTAAATATTAGGGGACCAGTTGACGTTTAAGTACGATCCAGTTCAACCCTGATCCATAAGGAGGATATAGAGTTCTTAAATAGGCCACCGCTACTAGACGGTCAGATTGGTCCTTTAGATTGATCGGACTGTTGAGATGGATGCTGAGTTATCAAAAAACGATATAGAGTTCTACGCACACATTTAAAGAAAATGTAACCAGGATTCCATTGGGTTTTGGGCTTTGTCCCAACTAGTGTTTTTATTTTCATCCAACCTTTGGATTCCCCTCCCTCCCCCAACTTGAAGTACCACCTGTCAAGTTTTCTTAATCAAATGTTATTGTTGCCGATAAAAAAAAAAGAGAGAATGTAACCTGAATGTAGTGTTCTACTTCGGGATTCTTTGTTTGCGCCTGTTTTGCATGTTCGCAGTATCGCTCTATTATCTTGTGCATGCTGAAACAATCCAAAAAACAATAAGTCATGATTAATAGAGAACACCAAATAACCAACTTAAAGTCAACAATTTAAGCAACAGAATCTTGTCTACCATTCAGCTCTATACAAGCCAACATTCAATCGAAAATGGAAATGGAAATGCAAATGCTAGAGAAAAGAGGAATATCTAAACTGACAAAGAATGCTGTAATAACCCATTTGTAGATTCATTGCGACACAAAACTTGATTATGTAGCCCAGTAATTAATTGCGACACAATACTTGATTCGTTTTCGCTAAAATTCCGAGAAATATACTAGATTCTATATCATTCTGATGGACCATTGGCTACCACTGGTTTCACCATCAAAATGGCCCAGATTCATATCCTCTAAATGACTGTCCTCTTAAAGAGATTAACCTGTTTCAAATCTGGATTACAAGAACACCAGATACTCTCAAGGAGGAAATAAAGCATTGTAAATATTAGCCCAAATAGAACAATGTGATCACTGATCAATATCAAGCACGGTTGAAGGCACTTGGGCATTGTCAACATAATCAATTGTGAGGGATTTATTAAGTGAAAGGAAAAATACAACTAGTAATAATACTAAATGAAATAGGATGAACCCTTCTTCTTCATTATCTTCCGATGACATTAGGAACATAAACTCTCTTCTTTTCAAGGAAGCTCATGAGACAATGGATTTAGGTGCCAGGCTGGGCGTGAATTTTAAAGGGGGGAGAAATTTTATCTTAAAAACTTTTGTTGAAATGCAAGAAGCCAAATTAGCAGAAAGGATTAACACTCTTGATGATTTGGAGGTTGATGTTGATTTGGAGGATGATGACGGCTTCGAGGAGGGTGCCTCCCTTTCTTTGGAGTTTTAATTGTGTGGTTTTGCTGCTTTGGTTCTATCTGGGGTTTCGGTTTTGGTCTTTTGGCTGTTTCTCTTGTGGTTCGGGTGTGGGTGGAAGTGTTTGGTCATGTGTGTTTTCGGGTGTGGTTTGATTCTTATCTTTGGTTTTTTCTGGTTTGTTTCTGCTTGCAGTCCTTTGTGGTGTTTTAGGTTTTGGTGTATTTGATGTGAGGGCTTGCCCCTTGTGGGGTTTTCTTGGTTTCATGTTTTTTTTTTGGTTTGGTTGGTTTTTTGTCATCTTTTGGTGTTGATTCTCGGATGACTTTTTGCCGGTGTGCCCGAAATCCGTTTCATATTTTTCTATCTTTTTTAAAGATTAATAAAATCTTTTTGCTTAGCCAAAAAAAAAAATACTAAATGAAAGGAGTTCAGATTTTTTTTTTCCTTTTATTATCTTCTTATCTCACCGTCCACCCATAATTCATTTCACAAGGGTTCGTTTGTTTCATCAGATATGAACATTGGATGGGATCATGCATCTAAGTTGATCAAGTGTCCGGTGGTTGGCTAAAAAATTAACGAATCAGATTAAACATGCCTCAAATATATAATCCTACAAAGTGTGAAATGTACAATAGAATGGTGACCTCATGGTGTGGTATTACATGTTAATCGGATCACTAATTATTGGGTACGACCGTATATATCCTTTCACAATAGTCTCGTCAAACAAAAGGGCATCTAATGTAGGAGTAATAGAAAACCCTAACACCGTATTCCATTGGCATAGCTAACAGTAAGACTGTAAGACGATGTAGTATCCTCCTAAAATGAGCAACTCTAGTGGACCGATAATGAAAAACAAATAGAGGTTTTATTAGGTCAAACTCACTAGCACGCCGTATTGAGAAAGCTCTCACACTCTTACTCACCAATACTCGACAAAACTGTCCGCATGCTCACAACTCAATTTATGATAAAGAAATCCTAACGTACTAGAAAATGAACAAGAGAAAACTGTATAATATTGGATGGTTTTTTATTTTGATCGGCAAAAGTTAATTTCACTACTCCAAATCGGACTAAAATGAAATGATTACAACATAAGAGACCCCCACTTTGAGATAGTCTCGAAGGGACCAGAACCCTCCTACTTCTAGAGCTCGCAAGAGCCTAATCTATCCCCCTCACCTCACAATAAGTACTGAAAAACAAACTCTGTTGGCAAGATCCCGACAGGACACCCAATGTATAATCTTGAATGTTGACCAAGTAAAGATCTTTGAAAATAACATCCTCATCTCAAATCAAAAAACATAAGATACGAAGATCAAAATACTAAAACCTAAATCCTACTACCAAAATAAACACTCTTGCTCAAACGTCAGCTATCTCAATGGGCTCTCTGACCAATCTTCCAAAAATCAGGCCGCACGTCTAAAAATACTTATTTTGATTTCGAAGTTCAAATCGGGATATGTAATCAAGTGCGATTATGTCTCCATCAATACATCTCATGTTCCGTGTCATCCCGCAACTGATTTGAATTAGCCCATTCAAATGCCGAAAACATTTAAATACAGTAATTCGGCAATCAGAATCAAAAGAAAAAATCAAACTTAGGCCAATATATACAAAATAAAATAGAGCGGACTTTTTCAAGATATCATAGATATCCAACTATGATCTTCCGTCGTTAGATTACGTTTTTATGTTAAAAAAATGTGTCCGTGCGGCAAGAAAAGGTACTAAAAATACTCTTCTCTCTTCTCTCTCTCACACACATCTCCAACCATATGGCTGTTTGTTGAGGATATGTCCTCAGTTTTTGTGGTAGATGAAATACGTTAAACTTTTTTTTTATTATTGGAAACAAGAAAAATCTATTATCATTAAGATAAAAAATATATTAAAATAGTACAATAGGATACGAAAAACATAGAGAGAGAGCTTCAAAGAGTCTAAATGACTCTTGTAATGTTGCAACTCACAAAAACTCAACCTACTCCTTAGCCCCTTAATGTTTTATATATTTTTGAGAAGAGAATGTGTCATATCCAGATGAGCCGGAAACCGCCAAGGCCCATTAAGGGCCCTATCGAGCATTTCTTGTAATAATCCGAACCGTTCATTTTGTAAGGCCCGCAAATTAATGTCTACAAAAAAAATCTGTTTGATCGGATATCAATAGTTATGTCAAAAATTAAATTTTGGTTCATAAAATGGATGACCTGATTCTGTCACTAGTATTTTAAGTTAAACTGCCCACGACCGCCAATTTTATAAATCAAAATTTAAATTTTGATATAGGTCTTAATGTCCGATCAAACTAATTTTTTACGTGGACATATGACTTTTCGGGCTCTACTAGATGAACGGTTCAAATTACTGCAGTAAATGCTTAGGGCCCACAATGGGTAACGAAAATCATGAGGTTTCCACCTCATCCAAAAATAATTTAATCTCATTTAGGAACACACAGAATAAAACACAAATTGTTGACAAGATGCTAACAAAAACACCAAAACCGACCAAAATCCATCCTTGTCCACAAAAGCTCCTAAATCACCCCAGTTCAACATCTCCCCAATATTCTTTTTTGATGACCATCACATCTAGGGTGTTACATAAATCGACGGACAAAAAACCCGAAAAAAATCGAAAAAACCAACCGATCGGTTCGATTTTCGGTCGGGGTGATGGCGGAATTTTTTCGGACCGGACCGAATTCGATCTCGGTTTCATGGAACTTCCACCGGACCGAACCGAACGACTATATCTTTTATATATTATATATATATATATATATTACATATATACATTTAAAATTAAATGAAAATTTTATATTTCGGACGGACCAAAATTCCCGACCGGACTGATCTCACCCCGAATAGAACCGAACTCAACTCCGGTCGGGATCGGTCCTAAAAATATTTGGACCGAACCGAATCGATTTTCGAAAAATTTACCCCAAACCGAACCGAAATCACCCCTAATCACACCGCTCTATCATCGAACACCACGCAACCCCCCTTCAAACTTCACCACTGTCGCCGGAGCCCATCCAATCCTTGTTCATGTGCTTCCGCCCAAACCCTTCCGTGAAAATCCAATCACGGAATCTGTCTACGACCCTCTTCTCCACAGCTGAAACAACCGTTGTCGCCGCCGCGACTTCCGCCACTACCGCTGTCATACCTTCCACCTCCACCACTGCCTTCCTCATAGCAGTTCCTAGCCATACCCATATATATATCTTTTCCCCACACTTGAAGCAAACTTTCCCTCCTCCACCGCCATATTCGCCGCCGCCTCTTCTTCCATACCCACCCCACCACCATAACGCTCACCACCCGATATCCTCCCCCTCCCTCATACTGACATAATTGAATCTATCAAACAAGTGTTGTGATGTTCTCGATTTTTCTTTATTGAAATTACACGCCTTATATGTAGTTTTTTTTTTTTGAGCCTGCCTTAGTGCCTTATATGTAGTTTAAAAGTTAGATTTTGGTGGAGTTAATATGGTTTCCAAACACATTGCATGCTTAGCGGTTCATGACCAATGCTCAATCGTTCCCGTCGATTCAATTACTTTTAATTTTTATTTTTCATCCAGCGATTTGATAAACTTCGACAGTGTTCGCTTTCGGTCTCTACAATCAACCCCTTTCTTTGCGCACAATCCCCCAAGAGTTTTTTTTACAATTATTAATCTCATTTTTCTATTTATTCCTCTCCACTCATTATACAAAGAACCTCCCTCAAAACTTAGACCAAACAAAGCGTCATTACTGCTATGTCCACCCAATTCCAAAGACATGTTGGATATTCTTAATTGCTTTGAATTGCGACCAAAGTTTAAATAGCGGTATTGGAGTACGTAATGGTAATGGTGTAGGTAATACGGTATTGGGAGTATTGATGGTTACGTAGTGGGTAACGGGAATCAATCGTACCAGTTGTTAAATTTTAGAAATCAATGTTGACAAATCACCGTAAAAATTTAGTGTCGCCCGTAACAGCTGTGAACTTGTCATGAATCAAAAACGTCAAGCTCATATGTAACGGAAACCGACTGATACACATGGGATTTTTTTGTCTTCCATGTATATCGGGGTATAATGGCATGGGAAGGCTCAAAAATTGTAATTTAAAAACCTTAATCGCAAGTTTGCAACCATTAACCCAGATCATATATATCGTTATTCCATGATTATAGCACACAGGTTTTTTTTTTGATCGGCAATAAAATTTTATTAAAAACGGGGAAAAGGGGAGGGGGATCCAACCAATAGTTGGAAAAACATCACAAAGGCCGAAGCCCAGAGGCCGAAGCCTAAATCCAAGGGTCTAAGCAGCTACAAAAATATATTATAGAAGAATTTGTGTTGACATTTGACAAGTTTGAGGGGGATTAGTGGGGTGACATACTTGGAGCTGGAGAACTCATGGAGCCTTCCAGTGGGGGAGAAGATGATGAGAGCCACTTGGGCATCGCAAAGAACTGAGAGCTCGTAGGCTTTCTTCAACAGCCCATTTCTACGCTTCGAGAAGGTCACTTGCCTGCTCGTCCCGTTCTCTATTCTCTTCATCTCTATCTTTCCTCTCACCATCTCCTGCACAATTATACCCTAAAAAACAAAAACAAAAACAAAAAATTAATCCACTTAAGTCTCCATTAATATTTCTTAAATAAAAAAGGAAAAAAATTATTTTTAATTTATCCTGGATCGAAACAAAAAAGTACAATATCATGGGAAGGGCTAGTGGACGGGAGAGATTAATCTGTTACATTTTTCGTTAAAAAAAAAAAAAAAGCAGTGCAATAGTACTATCTTTTAAAGAAAAAAACAAAAAAGAGGGGGAGCAGGTAGCATAGTACCAACTTGTTTCACAAATGGGTCAATATTCAACCTAGCACTAACAAATGAAGAAAAGAAAAGACACAAAACTTACCAGATATAGCAAAGAATCCCTGGAAGCAGCTTGTTCTGAAATTATACAGGTCTCAAAGATCGTGGAAGAAACCGAACCTGGAGAAGAATATATCCACAGAATATATAAAGTTAAGCCACAAGTGCACTCCAAATCCAGAAACCCTAAGTAGGCGTTTGGAGCACGGATTTGCAGAGAGATTAATTAGGGGAAAAGGCGGAGGATGATGAAAAATACCTATTGAAGAGTTCAACTATCTTCCCAAAATTTAAAGGTAAAAAAAGAAGAAGAAGCATATAATGAGGATGAAGGGAAAACACTATTAAACCGATTTTCTTTAAATACCTATTCTTTTTTTGTGAATTTCTCTACAAATCAATTAACCATCCAAACAGAACTTAAAACAACCAAGAGAATGAAAATCAACAAATTACTAACTATTATTCACTCGAACACTGAAAACGCAGAAGACCGAGATCGATCTACAGGGAAAGAAGAGATGAACAAGAAGATGTCTACAATTTTAGAGATCCTAAACCACAAGAACTAGAAACAACCCGAATCCCATAGATGTGTCACATGTGTGTACGACACAGAGAGAGAGAGAGAGAGAGAGAACGTACTGAGTCTTCCGATTGACCTATTACCTGTTATCACAACTCCACAGAACCAACAAATTTGATTGGGAAGAAAAAACCCAACATTTTCTCTCACCATACATCTCTTTTATTCTCTCTGTACATCTTTATCAAGCGGCTCTCAGGAGTTCTTGGCCCACACTCCTATTGAGGGAGGGAAAGCCAATCACGGACAACGTTGAAAAAAGCAAAAAACATAGTATAATAAAAGAACCTTATTGCTGCCTTGTTTTGGTAAACTTAGGAAAAGTTTAGGTGAAAACATTAAAAGAAAGGAAAGACTGATATAGGAAAAAGAGCCCAGTTACATAAAAAGAAAGTTTAATAAACCTGGAATAATAAAATAAGTTTAAATTAAGACAGGCTACCCAACGAGTGAGGGAATACGTCACTTTCATCGTACAATAGATGTGACGTTCGAACCAGTAGATTTTCGACAACGCAGATGTTATAATTGTGTTTCTTCGTCACGTCGGCCAATCACAATAGGCCGCTCACGTGGCTCAGCTTAACCTTGTTTGGCGCGTCAACAGATACAGATAGTACCTCTTTCTCATCGGTAAATTTTCATCTTGACCCCTCCAAATATAGCACGACTTTTACATGTTGGTTTTTGTTTTCCCATTTGGGTCCATCTCTAGCCTAGCCTAGCCTAGCCTACTTTGATCGTCAAAATGGTTCATTCTGCAAAGTTAATTACGATCGTTCTTGTGAAAATGGTATGCTATCAGTGTTAATTGGTTCCCTTTCAAAAACTAGGCCAATTCAGTTTTCATAACTAGACAAGAGTTGGTTCCCTTTCCTATCAAGGACCCTGTAGTAGGCCGAGCCAAAACATTTGTTGTGTGCTTAACCAATAACATTGCCTTCAAATAAGGTTGAAAATCCCAAGCGTAGGGCTAGATCGCTGTCAGCATAATAACCGGTAAGACCGGAATCGTACCACAGGGAATCGGAGATAGCTTAATCAGATAGTAGATTTTATGTAGGATTGTGGCATTTAAGACGGCCAACTTGATTTTTCTTTAAACGGTGGAAATAATAAGGACAAAAAAAAAACTAGAAATGAGTTTAATGAACTAAAAGAGGCAAGTCTAGGGATCATCCATCCCACGACTTTGGCCGATATCAATTCTCGATTATAACTCAAGTGAGAGTCACAACCGCGCGCTCACACTCGAAAGATTTAACTTTAAAGAATATGTTTATCAAAAGATGTGATTTATCGGAATTAAACCAACTTATTTTATTAATGAATCGAACACGTAGGAGGCCACGAGCTCAAGGCATACCGCGTGCCAAGACCGCTTGACTTAATGGCATGCCAAGAAGTTACACCCCCAATTTAGACCAAAAATGCAAGTTTAACTCTTATTCCGAAAACCATGATTTTAAGCCCGAGGTTTGAGAACCAAAAAATAACCTAAATCATTGGGATAGATTAACCCAAGATTTAGCCAAAAGACTACTCACACATAGCTAAAAAACTAAGCATAACATAAAAACGAGACATGATTTTTAACCGATAAAAACTAAACAAACTTGATTTATATGAAGATCCAACAAGTAACTATAATATTAATACATGAGAATTTAACAAACAACTAGTACCTTAAAGAGTTCTTGAAGGAAATGACAAGAAAAACTTGAAACAAGGCTATGAAGTTCTTAGAAGAAAAAAAAAATACTTAAAGCTAAGAGTAACTAGGTAATGGCCATATATGGCATAAAAACCTATTTATAAGCCTTACAAACCATTCCTACAAAGGACTAAAAGGCCCCCAAAATATCCAAAAAACAAGCCTAAAGTAGAAATTTTCCATAAATGGAAGGTTGAACCATTCAGCATAAAGTGCTGGTCGAAGAGCATTGGTACCGGTACCTAAGTTTTGAGGTATCGGTACCAAACAACCTGCCTTCCACTGGAGCAACATGGTACCGGTACCTTGTTTTGGAGGTACCGATACCTTTGTATGCAAAACTGCAGAACATGGCAACTTGGCTCTTGAGGCCTTGTGGTGCCCCAACGGCCCTCCGATACTTCAAAACTTGATCAACGGGACTCGGCGGAGGAGTATCATGTGGCCTTGGTCTCTCGGATGCCTTCAAGGGCTGTCCTTGATGCATATGCCTTGCTTGCTACGCTTTGGCATGCTCCTCGCCATTCTTGACCACCGAACGTCCTACGAGGCTTCTTATAGTGCTGTTAGGTTCCGGTGACAATGAAATGTGTGCCGTCGAGCACTTGGATACTTGGCTGCACCCCGAAGCATCCATTGGCATTCAAAACCGCCTTATTAGCACGTTTTACCTGAAACACTTACAAAAATACCCTATGTGCAATATCGAATAAAAACAACAACTAAAATACATAAAAACTACAAACTAGAGGATTTGAGCACCAAGATTATACAATCTTTGGTGCTTATCATTGGGTCGAATCAAACGCTAATTGGGCCGAACGAGCTACGCTTGTGCCAACATGTGGGAATGGGTGTGTGGCCTAACCGAAGCACCAATTAGGCTGAACCTACAAGCCACTTGGGTCGAACGCTCCTTTTAGGCCTAGCAGATGAGCAGACCAAGGTGTTAGTGCGTTTGGGTCGAACATTCAACCTAAAGGGCAGAATAGATCAGTAGCCCAAGAGGCTGAGCGCTTAGGCCGAGAGCCAAACCTTCTTGTTGGCCTACCACGTGTAAGCCCAAGCGTCAAGATCCATAGAGTTGGGAAGGGCCGAACAGGGTCAAAGAGGGTCCAACCCGAATCAAGACAAAGAGTTCGCGCATTAACAGGATATGGTTCTATCACGTGGTACTCGATATGTTACATAACGTCAATCCAAAAAGCGGTGAGGGCATGTGCCTAGTACGAGCTTGCTCGAAGCCTAAGCTAAGTCACTCTATATAATCCCCACTGCTCCCCTCCATAAGGGTTGTTTAGTGCATATCTAAAACCTAAAGAGTTACACGGTTCATACTAACCCTAAAGCTCTGTACTTCCTCTCTTAAAGTAAAGACTTACTTAGTTGTCGGAGTGACTCGTTGATTGTCACTGGCTGAATAGGCACTAACGGTGGTCCCTTGTCTTTAGATCTAGATTAGGAGAAGGAGGTAAGGCCCAAATATGAGTCAGAGATCTATTTGGAGAGAACCAGATCAAACACCACCCCATAGACCCCAAATTCAAGTTTTGAGATACTATTTTATTAGACTAATGTAGGAAATGGTCATTACTATATCGGGTCTCTACTACTTTTAGTCTTGTTCAATGGAAGGAACGCATCCATTTTGAATCTTATTGGGATGAAAGAATAAGATGTTGCATATTTGACCAAGCTAGACAATGTGATATCTTTTGTGTGTATATGAGAAGTTATTTTTTTTTTGCGTATTTTGAGATTATAGCTTTTCATAATCAGTTTGAAGTGTTCATCAAAAGTTATACATAACAGATTCTCAAATTGTACAGATTTTGAAACGTTAAAGTAGAATGAAATTAAAAAAATCGCAAGGAAGATTTGCAGGGAACTACGTAAGGAAAAAAGTGTTTGGGCTCATTCCGGATCTCACAAAAATCTAGAAAAATATTCATAAATTTTTAAATATTATTTTATGGGGCCCTATAAAAAATCAGCTTCAACGGACATCGGTAAGTATTACTTTTGGATTCATATGGGTGAACTGATCAGTTTCGCTCTATGGATCCAAAAGTAACTTACCGATGTCCGTTGGAGCTGATTTTTTACAAGGACCCATAAAATAATACTTAAAAATTTATGGATATTTTTCTAAATTTTTGTGGGACCCGAAATGAGCCCAAATGTATTTTTCCTTGCGTGATTCTCTGCAAATCTTCCTTCCGATTAGAATTTCCGTTAAAAAAATCCAAAAGCAACATTTGATTAGCTTTCACGACTTTTTGAATCATATTTTAAGTTTTAGGTTTCATAAAAGAAAAAATGGTACCAGTTTTTACTATAGTCTAATCATGAACAGCTAAACATGTTTTTATTTAATTCTAGTATAAAATCTAAAATAACTATCGCAAACACGTCCAAGACAGTCTGAAAAATGAAGTGCCGACCTAATAAGAACAAGGCTTCATTAAGGGAAATAACTCTTATAGTAGCATATTTTGGTCAATTAACGTATTAAACTAGAAGAGTACGGCAAACATATCATAGGTAATGATAAATAAATAAAAAATCATACAGGTGTTCTATTTTTTTTTTTTGGCTAAGCTGTAACATAGGTGTTACTTGTTGAAGGTCATTACAAATTCGTGCACAATAAAATACTAGCTTAGATCATAGGTTTGAAAGAGATTGTAGATAACAATTCGAATTTATTCTATAAGAAGATCTTTTGACTTTCCTAAAATCACCTTGTGCTACAATACTTTGAGATAGCACAATGTGAACTTCGAAGCTATATATGTTTTGACAAATACTTTCGAACCTTTTTGTCTATCGTGACTCACGAGTGTGAACTTCAGGTTAATATTCTCCAATTACGTGTCATTTAATTTGTTGAGATCTCTTAAAAAACCATCACAAGTCGTAAGCCGTTCTCTTTGCAAAATTATACGTTATGGCTTAATGGATGCCAAATTAAACAATTGTCGAATTACTTGCCGAATTTAGTAGTACATAAATTGGTTTGACGGTGCAAATTTTTTGTTTTTTGAATGACAAAGAAAAATTTCAATAATCATAAAAAATAAGAAGAATGACGATGTAAATTGGATATTGTAACGAGTCAAAAGAATCACATTACCCTTGAATAATTAACTCTAACCATTGGAGATGTTTCGGTCAATGATGATAGATTTACAGCCACAAAGTGATTGGCTGTTGCAAAGTCTTTTGCCATTGATTCTTCATGACCTGATATTTGACCAAGATTTTTTATTTTTTTTTGGAAAGTGATTTGACCTGAGATTTGCCATTGATTCATCATGACCTGATTTTTTTGGTAAGTGAAATTTCTCTTTGAAATGAAGCACAGAGTAGTGGAGTATCACACTACAATGTGAGCTATGTGGACTCATCTCAAAAACGGCCTTCCAATTACAGATTGGGCCTGTTCAGGTAAACCCATCCCCATAAAGTGAACCCAATAATATTTTGGGCTAGAAGTTATGAATTCATGAGCTCCATGATTCATCGATTATAATGACTGAATCAGATGCAGAGAAAAATGGGTGAAAGGAAGAAAGAAGAAGATAGGAAGAAAACAAAGATGGATCGGAGTGGCCACCGATCAAACCCAAGTCTAATCTCAAGATTACTCACCTCAAAGACACTGATCTCTTTACGGTATTGTTGTGTTTCTTTCTTGAAGATGCGTGGATTTTTTTATTTTTGTTGCCATTAAATGGGCAATGATATTTTTGATTTCTGCAGGGCTCATTATGGATCCCATAAAGATGATAAGAATCGCAAGATATTCTTACAATATTATTTATGGGTTCCTAAAAAAAATTAGCTCAATTCGATATCAATAAGTGCTCTTTTAGAATTCGTAGGGCCTCTACAAATGCTGAAAAAGCCCTTACGAAATTTGGATTGAGTTAATTTTTTACAAGAACGTATAAAAAAATATTTTATGAATAACTTTCGGTTTAAATCATCTTTTGGAGATCTGAAATGGACCCCACGAATTCATGCCCCTTTATTCGACACCCCTAGCGAATCATTTATCATGGTTAGTTTTTTACCTCACAATATAACGCATCTTGAAGATGCGTGATGTATTTATTTTTTAAAGAATAATGCATTTTCAGAATGCGTCACTTGCTTGTGTGAATTTTGTTGCCACGCATGTTTCGTAAAATGCATTTTGTATGTGCGCGATTGACATCATGCATTTTGAAAATGTGCGATGGACTATTTTTACAAGCTCAATTGCGCGAACAACTTTAATTCCATTTTGGCCCAATCTTCCTTCTTGTATGTGCCCAGCCCAGTCTTTCGTTTTGGCCTAGTCTGCCAAGAATTCCATGTGCCCAGCCTTTCTTATTGTATGTACCCAGTTGAGCCAACATGAAGTTTACATTATAAATTTTATCGGTACAATTTATTTTTTTATCGATTTGAACAGATAAGATTTCATGTCTTAGCAATTTTATCATGAGCGCAAAAATTGTTGATAATCAAACGTTGGAAACCACTTGATCGGTACCATTCCGATGTTTCCAAAGGCATTTAAGTCAGATAGTGCACCACTATAGCACCGCCTGAGGTAATTTTTGGCCATTAGAACCGTCTATCTTTTAAATATTATCAATAATATCATCCATACCAAGAATAAAGTCTATCGAGTTTTGGTAGCCAATTGATCGGACGAAAAATAACATTTTTTTTCATCTAGATGAGGGCTTCCTCAACCCGATAGGCCAAAAAAATGATGACACTGATTAAAACATAAAGCAAAACAAAGTGAACGGTCTCGATCGTTGTCATTGTGTTGCGGTCGTTGGAGTGCAGTACATTTCACTAAAGCACTAGACTTAAGTTTAGAAACCATGAGGTTAAACGTATAGAATCTAAGACCCCATTCATTTTGGGGTTTTGGATAAAGGTACATAGTAAGTAGTAATTTATTTTGATGACCGATCTAAACCGTTAAAATGAAACATCTTATCGATTCTAGAATTGGCACCGAAATCGACGATAATTAGATATCGAACAACCATATAATTGCAACACATTTGGTGGATCTAGAGTATTAAAGTCCTATACTACACCACTCAAGAACCGTTTGAGCTATTTTTTATAAATCCAAACCGTCCATCTTTTACATAGGAAGGATTAAGTCAATTCTTGTTTAGATTGAAGTAAATTGCTCATTGTTACATACTTCATCGTACGTAAGTTATCACTCTAATAGTGAATTTCGGTACCTATAAAAATTCTTAATATAGTTTATTGAACCAAAAATTTACGAGAATACATATACATAAACCAATGCTAACAACGAAATCATCGATCTTGATTATTAAAAAACATATGTACTGAGCTCCGTTAAATTTTACTGTTCAAGATAATTGCAAAAATTGCATGACATTGAAAAAAAAATTCCACCTACTAACTACGGTTAGACACATACCGAAAAAAAAACCTTCAATCATGCCCAGGTTATGTACTGTTTGCTTTTTCCTCTGCACTAGAATCGAGGTTTAAATGTTATGCCTCTTTTCTTTTTGTTATGCCTCTATGATTTTTGGTCATGTTTCTCAATACCTTTTGTTATGCTCACCATATTACGACACACATGTTATGCCCCTTAGTGACATTTATGCCTATTTGTTTTTTTGTTATACTATTGTTATACCTGTTAATGGAAATGTTATACTCCCTCCGTCCTTAAATAAGTGTCCGGCGCGCAAACCTAGACCTTCAAAAAAATACATTTGTTTCGTGAAAAAAATCAAATTTTTTTCACAAATCAATAGATGACAATGGGTTTTATTAGATTGTGGAAAAAAATTAGATTTTTTAACGAAAAACATGCATCATTTGTTAGGCCTAGTTTTGCGCGCCGGACACTTATTTAGGGACGGAGGGAGTACTCATGTTTATACCCACTAAATTTTATGTTACGCCTTTTTTCTATATTAGTTATGCCATTTAGTGTTCTATTACACTAAATGTGGATGACCGGTTCTATGACCAGTTTGACCAGTCATATTTGGTCAAATTTTGCATATGTGGCATCATCCTAACCGTCCGATCTGAGGGTTCTATGACCAGTTTGACCAGTCATATTTGGTCAAATTTTGCATATGTGGCATCATCCTAACCGTCCGATCTGAG
>JAOTQK010000018.1:18462520-18478330 GCA_025642025.1 Rhododendron ferrugineum
TCGTGTATATACAAAAACATATGTATATACACGAAAAAGGGGTGCTCGGATCAAGCACCCTACACACCTCGGATGCCATTGATTCCCGCGTAGGTCCCCTCGGTTTTTTTTTTTAGAATTTTTGGACGGCTCGGATTGGCCGTCCGGTGGCCGGAGACGGCCCGCCGGCAGCGGTCGGTGCATTTTCCCTCCCCCATTTTCGGTACTCATATCATTTTCGGTTAAAGTAATTAAGAAAAATATTTGGCATTACATGTCAAATTTGACATGTGAAATGAGAAGTCAAATGACACCCAGACAATTGACATCATGGTTGGCTCAAATATCAATTTATCCACTTACATGCCATGTCAAATTTGTCACCCTTGACGTTATACCTTTTTTTTTTCCCTTAAAAATGGTGTTCATTGTGAGCTTGAAATTTGAATGATTCTGTTGTAGAGCTCAACGAGCAGAACAGTCCGGCAAGAAATCTAGTCAATTGGATTTCGATACATAGCTATTAAATGAAATTTATTTTTCTCTTATGGGGACTGCACCATGCAGTTGGACAAATAACGTCTTGTATCGATTTTATTTTTATGATCGGAACCGTTCATGTTGAAGAGCTCGTCGAGAACTTCGACTACGTCAAAAATCATGTCAATTGGAAATTGTTTTAATGAAAATAAAGTCGATACGAGACGTTATTCGTCCAATTGCACGGTGCAGTCCCAATAAGGGGACTGCCGAGAAGCCTGGTCGTATATTGATAGGTGCATAAATATGCCTATTTACGCCTCCTAACTTAGGTTTGTTATGTCCGTATAGAGCGCTACTTGGAGTTTGATACTTGTTAATTGTGTTTCAGGACTTTTTGAGTCGATGGATAACATTTGGAGCTAAAGCGCAAAGTCGGATTTTATTTCGTGTCAAATCAAAGTCGATCGTCAAATTAATTAAAGCTCGAAGCGGCAATTGACGAGTATATGGTGTGGACTGAACTTATTTGGGTCAAAACCAATTGTAACCCAATCATGATTGACTGGAATTGGACTATTATAAAGTGAGCCCAGTAATTACAATTTTGAAGGAATTGAAGAAGGAGTTATGTACTTTTAGAAGCCAGAAAGTCTCAGCTAATTACAACCGGAGGGGGCCACATTATAAAAGAGGAGAAAAAGGGTTTTGAGAGGGATCCTTTGATTCTTCTACACATCACGAAAGGGAGGAGGGCTGCCATCGGGACTGCTTTTTCACGCTAAAACGGAGAACGCATAACAGGGACGAGAGAGCGAGACCACGGTGGCAGCGGAAGAAACAACACGACAGAAGAAGGATTCAAGCTTTGCGGTTTAATCTTTTACTGTTATTTCAATGGAGTTTTATTCTTTCCTGATTATTTATTCTAACCCTATGAGCGGCAAAATCCCTTGACTAGGGTGATGAGGAAGTCTCTCCAAGTAGCGTAGTTGTTTGATTTCTAGGGTTTTATATTCGATTTTATTGTATAACTTGGTCGATTGATAACTTTTTATGAGAGTTTATATTTTTTCTGATTTTCAAATGTGTTTGTATCCATGGTTTCAAGCACTGTCATACAATGATTTTGAATGTTCCGAGATAGGCTTTGAGATAGACTATACGACATGAGACGGGTCGTGCCGTGGTTAAATTCAATGAGACGATCCGTGCCGTATTGAGATAGCCTATACGGAGTACGAATCTTGATTATATTTTTAGGGATTATCAATAGAAATTGCTACCCGACGGTGATCTGGTTGAACGTTGAATATGAACCCTAGGTTTCGAAACAATTGCGTTACAAAGAGAGACAGAATCTGAAACCCTAGTCCCTTCTCTAATCAGTTTACAACTCCTTTAATCTGCTATCTAGTTTAGTTTTAGTTTAATCAAATCAATCACAAATCCAAACTCCCTTTTAGTTCCAGAATTAAATTAGAAATTAATTGAAAGTACCGCAACTTAACTTTTTACTCTTCATGGACGATCCTGGACTTAACCACTGTTCTTTAGAATACTAGTTAATTCCTTAGTTTTATAAATTATATTTTTGGTACGAAAACGACAGACCATATATGATTTGTCCAGTCCGGCTTGAAATGAATGTGAGTCCGAATCAAAATCAAGTCGCCCATAGTTCTTAATTTATTTTGGTGCGAATTCAAATATCCGGTTCACAAGGTTTGTAAACTTTTGAAAGGAGATTTTGCTTTGGAAAGATACAATTGTCAAACTATACTTGACAGACAATGGATAACATTGGCCGTAAGCCACTTTTGGCCCTAGAGAATCGTTAGCCTTAGTTTTAGCAAATCCCTTTACTTCATATATGTTGGCCTCCAGTGATCTTTCTAAGATTTGGGGTTTACAAAATCAGCTTTAAACATGTTGCACTAGGAAATTGCATTTTATATATATATATATATATATATATATATATATATATAAGCATAAATCTGTATGCATCATGCAATATTCACATGTTTTGCTAAGTGAAAAATTATCCACTACACATTTTGGTAAGCCTTTTTTTTTTTTTTTGGTTAAGTCAAAATTCATGTCTCAAAGAGATAGGTCATTTGTATTTGAAATGGAGCAGATATTGGCAGAAAAATAAACAAACCATAATAATATAATTGAGATAAACCGTAGGCAAATACTAGTAGAAAAATAAAACAGACAATAATTGAGATAAACCATAAAACTGCATTGACAAACACCTGGAACAAAGACCAACAACAGCAGACCAAGATGATCAAAAAAACAACAGAAGACTAAAACAGACACAGATAAAACAACAGACTAACGGACAGAGATAAAAGACAACCACGACTAAAACCAACCTACAACACCAACCACCACAACTAATGGCGGCGCCTATCCTGGTGGGCCCAGAGCTCTGCCTGATTTGGAAACATCCTCCCACAATTCTTGCACTCTATATGGAGCTTGTGGAACCTCTGGTGTTCGACTACTTTTTTGGTAGTACTAAACCGCTTTCCACAAATGTTACACCACCCGTTGAAGTCCAGGGGGTGCTCGTGGCCTCCACCTCCACCCTGCTGTCCTCCGCCGCCCTGCTGTTCTCCTCCACCTTGGCTTTCTTGCCCGCCACTTCCGCCAGCTTGCTGTCCGACTACCTCCATAATGCTCACTTACTTTCTTTTTAAAACTGTGGATCAGTGAGAAAAAAGCCTTAGAAGTTAGAAGGATGGGGGGATGGGTTACCTTTTTATCCTCCTTATATAGAGGCAGTGGATGATTTGAGGCACATTGCTACCCTGTTTTGATCCCATGTGATGAGACCCCTGTTCATCTCGGTCTCGATCTTCGGCTTAGACAAAGACATTTTCCCTTTGCCGATCCGTCGTCAACATCCATCTCCATTATCACGACGTCCATGGAGAGTTAATTTCGAGTGTGTGAGAAAGATATTTCCTCAAAGAGGAATGTTTGAAAGGAGAAATTTTTGAGAGAGAGTTTTCCTCTTCTGGGACTTGTTATGAGGAAGTGAGTTGTCCGTTGCCGAGTAATTCCGGACTGTGGGTAGTTGCCCCATGTTTAATGGAGGGAGAGAGAGAGATGGGGTGAGAGAGTTTTCGGACATGGGGTGAGAGAGTTTTCCCATTTCCCATTTTGGAAACCTGGAAAGGGGTAATGAGACAACCGATGTTTCTATCTTGGAGATCATTCCACCTCAGCAATCCATGCGAAGGGGTTTCATCCAATGAGAGTAGATTGTGTTTCTTTTGAGTCTGTAGACAAACACGTTGAAAGGGCATTACTGTTTCAATAAGTCTAACTTGTTCGGCTAAAAAAGTCTGAGTCTCACAAAAGTAGCTTATTGACTTTCCCGCCAAAAAGTCAAAATTAGATTTTGATCAAAATTTTTTACTTTTTAGATTCCTCTCGTCATGAGGATGCAATAATCCCCAAAAAAATGTGAATAAGCCAAGTAATACGAAAAAAATTTGAATAAGGACAAAAAATAAGCCACAAATAAGCCAAGTGGCTTATTTGTCCGAACAACCTACTTTACACTACATCCAACCACTACATCATTCCCTACATGTTTTGTAGGGCCCACCCCGGGTCTAAAAAAAATACATAAAAATATTCATAAATTTTAAAATAATATATTATGGGACCCTGTAAAAAATCAGTTCCAACAAATATCGGTAAGTATTATTTCTTGATTCGTAAGGGCAAAACTGTGCAGTTGAGCAGTTTCGCTCCTACAAATCAATAAATAATACTTACCGATATCTGTTGGAGCTGATTTTTTACAGGACCACATAAAATATTATTCTAAAATTTATGGACATTTTTCTGTATTTTTTTGAGACCCGAGGTTACAAAAAATGTAGTGGATGGTGTAGTGGATGGATGGTAATGTATGTAGCATCTCTCTTGGTTAATTATTTTTTAGATAGAGAAAATCTTTTTAACGCAGAGCCATGAAGCTGTTAATAATTGTTTACGGAACAATTCGCGACTATTCAAAAGTGTTTTGACGGTTCGAACGTTAATAAAAAAATTTCGAAAAAGAGTCATTAAAATTCGGATCATTCAGAACACTTTTAGATAGTCACGATTGGTTTCTGTTGTAAACAACTTGTTTACTGCTGAGCCGTGAATAAGTTCCTCTCTTTTAAATATAGTTTTCCCTCACCTTCGTATCTGCATCAATATAATTGGATTGCAATAATTCTCTAATCATGCACACTTACATATACAATTACACAAATTTTCTCACATTTAACATGGGGCTATTGACGGAATTGTGCGGGCTCCATGTTTGATATGACAGAGTTTATGTAATATGTATAGCATAGTTTTTTTTTTGAAGAGTATGTATAGCATAGTTGATTCGATTGTTCTCATAAAAGTTTTCCCTATATGAAAAGCCATTTGATTTTCTTTTGTCTTTTATCATTTGAATTCTGATTAGAGATTTTACTGGGTTATCCACCGGATCCGGCCATCCGGACCCTGGGTGCACTGTCCTAACCGTTCATCTTAGCGATTAATAACTCGGATTTGAAAAGAAACTCTTTTGTAGAAGAGATATCAATGGTCCGAATATTAAAAAAAAAAAACTTTTCCAGGGAGATATTATTCAAAATACTTTTGGCATGTTGAGATAGTGCATTACAGTGAGTTGAGTTTTGTTCACCCTCCATTTAAGAGGGTGAACATTACCCTCCTCCCTATTGGTTAAAAGGGTGTGGATTCTACCACAAGGTGATGTCATGCTTACCAAAAAGTGTATTGCATGATAAACATGACATCACTTTGTGGTGTGATCCACATCATTTCAACCAATAAGAAAGAGGGTAATGTTCACCCAAAATTGCACTCGCATTACAGTGCACCCTACTTTTACAATACTGGGTCCCCAAATCCAGCCGTTGGCATCACCGGCAGCTGATTATAATGAGAGAGGGCTAATTAATGATCTCAATAGCTTTTTAACTGTTAGTATTTCTAATTTGCGTGCTAATTAAACTTCTTAATTACTCTGACCATCCTATTTTGTTAGCTACTTTTTTGGTCATTTTTAATTGTTTTTATCTTTTGACTTGTAGTAATATTCTATGTAATTTTGAAACAACATCGATGTTGTTTTTAAAAGTGCTAACAATTGAAAAACATAACTAATTTAGTATCTTGTTAGGACAAAACGATAGACAAACGAATTGGAACAGATGGTGTAATTTTTATATTGTGGCGAAAAACTCAAAAATTTATTTGTGATCTTTTTTTTTTGGTTGTAGTGCTACCCAAAAGACATTACGGACAGACTTGCTTTTTTTTCATTATTTAAATCTAATTTACTCTATTTTAGGGGACTTGGAAAGGGGATGGGTGTTTCCGAGAATTGAACCATGCTCATGTGCATGGTAGTAGTATAAGAGAGACACCAACTGCAATCCACACTTGCGGACGGATTTGCTTACTCAGAGGTTTTTTTTTCCCAATTTTTGTGTGTGGAGGACAGACGATACTTGCCCTGTGGAAAAGACATGGGAATTTGATGACCATAATTTTTAGAACTTAAGGCTATGTTTGGGGAAAAAAATTCCTATTTTTTGTTTTATACGCCTTTTTTATTGACTTTTTCTTTTTTTCTTTTTTTTCATTCCATTAAAATCTCAATCGACTACGAAATTTGATTCCTTTTTCTTCAAAATCTTCTTCTTCTTCCAAGTCGGAATCTTCTGTTTCCCATTCGATTCCTTCTTCAAAGTCGATTTCTTTTTGTTCCAAGTCCATTTTTTGTTATTGGAGAAAACAGGCACCATAAAAAATTTTGTGTTATTATTTGTGTTTACAAAATACATAATTAATTCCACAAGTTTACGAAAATTCTAAAAACACAAAAATTTCATTTTCATTTATTTTGAAAACAATTTCAACAGCTTAAAAAATAAATAAACAAAAACTATTATGCTCATCAAACATGTTTTGTTTTTATTTTTTAATAAATAAACAAAACTAATTTCTTGTTTTTCATAAACGAAAAATAAAAAACTGACAATTTTACCAAACAGAGCCTGAAAAGCTTGCTAGCTAATTAAAGGCATGGCATGTCTTGACACACAGTTTGGCACAATGTGAACTCAAAGCTATGTCAGTGTCTTGAGTCTTAACACGCTTTTAGGGGGTGTTCCACTTTCTTTTTAAAAGTTCTTTTTGAAAAAGAAAGTAATTTCAAGCTAAAAAATCATGTGTTTATGTAAATAATTTTTCTACCAATATGAATCTTATTTGATAGATCTCATTGAGATCTTTTAAATAATGCAAAAAAAATCAAAAAATTATTTTTTATTTTTGTAATATATAAGTTCGAAATTACTTTATTTTTTTGAAAAGTAAAATTTAGAAAGAAAGCTGAACGGGGCCTTAAACCTTTTGGAATTTTGGCTCATGTTCTATCACTAGGGTGGGACTTCAGCAGGCAAATATGGGAGCCTTGGAGCATTCTCCATTTACCCGTCGTTTACTTAGGCCTCGATAAAAGTATTAGAGGCGTGGAATTCATAAGATGATGGAATTATGATTATGATTGAAAACGAAAATTGATTGATAATGAGTATGTTTATTAATTAGGATGTGATTAAATGAAGGGATTATTAATGGGAAATGATTTTACCACTCCTTTTTTTTGTTAACGTCACTCCTCTGCAAGTGTATTTTTGAGTGGAGTGGCGTTAACAAAAAAATGGAGTGACAAAATCAACAGTCTTATTAATAGTATCATGTTTGTTTCACATGGGATAGGATTAGATTGATAATAAGCATTTTCATTTTTGCTCTTATACAAAACTGAAGGATAACATATGATTAAAAAAATTAATCATAAAATTAAGTGTTTTAATTTTCAATTTATTTGAACCGGTGCGAAAATGTTATTTTATCGATCATATTATACTATAGGGTCATAATTAAATTTTGTCTGTAGGGCTTTTCATAAGTAAATATTTGTTCTTTATTTGATTCTATGACTATCTTAGGGCTCATACATGAGAGCCCTAGAGCCAAAAATTAATTATGTCTTTTTAGGATAAAATGATCAAAAAAATAAAATTCTTGCACTGGTTCAAACGGATTGAAAATTATAAGGTGTTCCACTTTCCCTTCTTTTTTAAAAAGTACTTTTTCATCAATTTTCAAATTCAAATATAATGAAAATAAAAAATAATATTTTAATTTTTTTTGTACCGTATAAAAGATCTCAATGAGATCTATCAAATAAGATCCATATTGGTAGAAAAATTATTTATGTAAATATATGATTTTTGATCTTGAAATTACCTTCTTTTTTCAAAAAGTTCTTTTTTGAGAAAGTGGAACACCTTAGAGCACTTAATTTTTTAACCATATTTTTAAATATATAAACAATCTAAAAAATTAAGTGCTCAAATTTTCAATTCATTTGAACTGGTGCGAAGATTTTATTTTTTTAATCATTTTATTCTAAAAGGTCGTAACTAATTTTTGGCTGTAGAACCCTCGTGTATGAGCCCTAAGATAGTCATAGAACCAAACAAAGAATAATTAGTTGAGAAAGCCATGGGTACTTTTGTCATTGTATAGAGGGACTCCAGACTAGATTGATAATATCATGTCCCAGTAGATATTAGTAATCCACCTTAATCTCAAGACTCACAGTCCATGGGTATGTTAGTCCCGGCCATTGAGATTTGAGAGTGAAAGCAAACAAGAAATTAGTAGTCCAATCCCATGGCTGGAGCTGATTATCAAGCGGGGCCTTAAAATTTCAAGGTCTCTTGGAAAATTATCTCCAGCCGTAAGCCGTTTTCTTTTTCTGAATCATACATCAGTCGAATTAAGTTCCAAATTTAGCATATAATCTGGTTTGGCGTTGTAACTTTGATACCGTCCGTAAGAGCAAGTACATCAGTAGAGGGGAAATGGCTTTTTGGCTACTTTAGATAGAAAAAACTCCAAAACCACCCTGCACCAGCAGAGGTAAATGAGCAGCTAAAATGAATTTATGAACAGTTGCACTCTATTTATACCTATGCACTATTCATACTCCTTTCTTTTTTTATTGTTTCTTTCTCTCTCTCCTCCCTCCTTTCTCCTCTTTTTAAATAATAAAGATAATAGAAAATGAGTGAAAATATATATATTTTAATTGATGTTAGGTAAAATAGATAGTATTAGTGTAGTTGTGAAGAAAAAAGTTGATAGCTAAAGTAGAATTGTAAACTGTTCACAAGGCAATATACATATGCACTGGTAAACTTGCTCTAATGAGTCAAAAGGAGGACGTAAACTTTGAATAGTTTCATAGCTCTAACGATTGGAGATGCTCCAGTCAATAATGATAGATTTACCGTGCTAGCTGTTACAATGTGTTTTCTCATTGGTTCTTCATGACATTATGACTCCGTTTGTTTGGACGTAAAATATTTTTCTGTAAATTGTTTGACCTATTTTTCGGTATTTGATTGTATCAAAAATGAGGAAAACATTTTACATGTAAAACATTTTCCATCAATTTGATGAAAATGACTTACCCTTAAATTTTTCGTAAGTTATTTTCCGAAATGAATCCGCTGCCTTCTACTGCAATTCTCACTGCTTAGTTTCCTCGATCGTTAGTCCTGACCCAGGTTCAATTCCAATAATCACAGATCTCTCCACCGTTTAAACCCTCTCTTTCTCTCTCTGCACTATTTTGTTAATTTCTGAAAATATTTTCAAATGTCAACCAAACACCGAAAAATAAATGTTTGAAGTTTATTTTCTGAAAAAATATTTTACATTTTACATCAAAACAAACGGAGCCTATGTCATTATTGACATGTGCTTTGACCAAGAGTAAAGATTGGGCCCAACCCCTTGGAAGTTATGAATTTAGGCCCATGATTCATCCGGTCCAAACAACATAGGAGAGGAGTACGACTGAATCTCAGAGGCAGAGAAAAAAATATGGGTGAAAGAAGGAGAGAAGAAGATGGGAAGAAAACAAAGATGGAGTGGCCACCGATCAAACCCAAGTCTAATCTCAGGATTACTCGCCTCAAAGACACTGATCTCTTTACGGTATTGTTTCTTTCTTACAATCTTTCTTTAAATTTACATTTTTGACTTGTCCAATTTCCATTTTCCTTCAAAATTTCCCATGCCATCGATTTTTTTCTCGGAAATCTGCTTTATTGTCCTGACCCACAATTCTGGCATACACGTATGCGTGTTTGTGTGCGTCTACATAGCATATCAATGTATATATATGTTTATACATTGCATTAATTTTTTGTTGTCGTGATGAATGGGTTCTTTTATTTTCCTATTTCTGTTACTACCAATGAATCATCCGATGCAGTGCGGCACACTTAAGATGCAAGCACCGCCTAGGTTATATTCTTAGGTGCTAATTTAGCTCGATGATGGCAGTCTGCTAAACAAATGAGACAAGCTAGTTCTTCAGTTTAGGTTAATTCTACAAACAAATGGCTATCTATCGGACTCGATTCTGACTTGGTTCAATCCCTGTTATGGTTGGAAATTCTGCAATTTCGTTTCATGTTTACATCAATCATAACTGTAATATCAAGTTTGGGATGCAGTTCGAGTTTGTGTGTATTTTCTTGAATTAGGATGGCCCTAGAAATGGAGAAGATAAGACAACAATCTCAAAAATAACACAAAGGATTTATGTGTTCCCTCTTAATGCCCGTGTCCACGGACAAAGTTGAACAGGAATATCATTTGAAAGAAGAGAATACATGGGGCTAGGTCTTGTAACTCTCATAAGGGAACCCTATATCCCACAGGTACCACTTACATAGAACACCCCACATATCAGACCGGATCAAAAGGTATCAAAATACATAACAACAGATTGAGATATGTTACTACCTTAGTATCATCAAGATAGTCTTGAACTTGCTTATTTGGGCATAGTTTGAGCCTGAAGGTGGTTTCACGAGACCATGTCAGATTGTTATAGTTGTCCCTGATCAGCTCTCTAACACCTTTGACTGCCATAAATTAGAGTGCAATTTGGAAAAATCGAGCGGGTGGGCTCTTATCGTCCGTGGTATCTTTAGGATTGACAATGACATGCATCTCGGCAGTAATAAGTTTAATTAGATAACTTGTGCTAAGACCATCCATGCTTTGTGGAGTGGAATTTGGGTGGCAATAGTTCTTCTATGATCTAGAGTGGATGATAAGGGTGTTGAGTTTCTGAGTGGAAAACAACGGACAAGAACTGAATGCATTTATGTGTAGGGGTCCTAGGGGAAGGTAACAAAGATCAACTGGGAACGTGCCAATAAGGTTGAGGTAGTAATTGGGTTTGGGAGAGATTCTATGCGGTGCTGCAATATTAAAGGAAGGCCATTAATAGCTGTGCTGTGTTGAAGCGAAAACAGTCAAAAGACATGTACAAAATCTGCTTGTCTGATCCAAATGTCTTAGATTTAGCTTAATGATCTGCTTAGATATTCTTACGTTGTCCATAAAATCAAGGTATTGAATCACCAAAATTAGTTAGTCAAGAAAATCAGTGCTACTTTATTTTCTTCAGTACAATTGCTCATACGTTTGTTATACGTTCATTGGGTGGTAATAATTCCTTCTTTGTTCAAGATATTCAGGTGCAGGATTTCTTCACTTCTGTTGAGTCGAAGGCATTCGTTAAAGCTGCTGAATCACTTGGGTTTGCTCACCAAGGGAGCCTTGGCCCAACAAAAGGCGAAGCATACAGAGACAATGATCGTGTTTCAGTGAATGATCCGGTTCTTGCAAATACAATATGGGAATCTGGACTCAACAAATTATTTTGTGATTTTAAGATACGAGGCAAAGTTGCCGTTGGGTTGAATCCGAATATCAGACTCTACCGGTAAGTTGGGTGACTTGGGTCTTTTCCGTCTTATGCTGTGCTCATTTCGTCACATGATCACAAGAGTTATTGCCGGTCATCTAGCTAGCTGTAATTCTTCTACGGCATAATGCTGCAGTAATTTATGATCTCCTTTTTTTTTCACTAAAGAGGCATGAGAAAGCAAGAGATGCTACTGTCCTGGTTACTTCAGTCTCAAAAGATGTTGCATGAGCAAATAGTGCAAATCTTTTACTTGTCAGGTACAAGGTTGGTCAGCGTTTTGGACGGCATATTGATGAGAGCGTTGATCTTGGAGATGGAAAGCATTCCCATTATACTTTGTTGATATATTTAAGTGGTGGTTTCAAACCCAAATCAAAAAGTGATAAGAGCAACCCTCAGGATTCTTCTGAGCTTCTAGTTGGAGGGGAGACTGTCTTCTATGGTCCAAGAAATGGTGTTGTAGCTGAGGTGAATCCCATTTTCCTTAGGCTGTATGTTCTACATTGTTGTAGATTTTGTTATATTGCTTCTGTAACTTGCCTAATTTGAGTAAGGCATGGCCTTTGATGCAAACAGTTTGATTTTTCAGGTATCTCCTGTGGAAGGTATGGCTCTGCTTCACATTCATGGTGATAAGTGTATGCTGCATGAAGCCCGGAATGTTTCTAAGGGTGTTAAGTATGTGTTACGATCAGATGTAACTTTTGCTTGATCAACCTTACATAGATCCTGCATCCTTGGTACGTTCTTCATATTCTATTAATCTCATGGACACCTGTTGAGTTCGTAAGTGTTTAGAAAATATGAAACTCTTCTGTGGTATATAGCATTGTGATTTTAAGTTTGGTGCTTCCATGACCAATGTTGTGTTTGGCTGATTGGTGATCGTAATCACTTAACAAATGGCTTTGAAGTTTCAAAACTGTGACTCCTAAAAATGTCCACTCTATTGATTCTGAACATAAACTAGTGGGGTTTCAATAGCCTTGACTGAAAACTTCTTCTTCTCTCCAACCTCTGAAAAATTAAGACGGCAAGCTCTATAACAATGGTGAAAGAAGGTGGCATTGACATTTTGAGTTGTAGTTTGTGTGGGTAGGGCCTTGACTTGCTGTTTCTAGTTGTTGACTTGGAAGTGCCATGGATACTCCATCAATGCATCTGCATTTTGTATTGAACTTGGGAATTAGTCCATGATGTTTGTTGTGGTGTCCAATTTTAAGACTTCAAATGTAATAAAGCAGTGTAACGTTTGCCATGATTGAGTGCCTTTTGGGTTTAATCTTTTGCAAAGACACTAATATTTTAGGCTATTGCCTGTTTTGTTTTGATCACCCTGAGACACTAGAGCACCTTCTCTTGTTTTGTGACTTTTAGACCGATCTAGTTTGATTGTTTCACAAGCGAATAGTCTTGTCTCCTCTATCACCCGTCGTACTAATTAAGCTCGAGCAGTTTCCAACTACGCTCTACACCTGAATGTCCTCCATTGCTAAGGTTGGCTCTGTCATGGTGGGGAGTTGGTTTAAAGCTGTCACCAGGGAGGCTCATTAGATCCTCTTAATTTACTAGTTCCTTATATTCAATGTGCTAACATTTGCTGCTTTCTCTTATCTACCTTTTGGCACACCAGCAGAATATTACCCATATCATTCAGTTTGCCAATGGCAAATCTTTATTTGTGCAGGAAGCAGGTTCTATACATGTCATATGCCAGAGGCAACTCCATTTGTATTTTGATTTCTGCTTTTGGTTCAGGATTTTCAGAGGTTCTCCATCAGTTCGATTACTGGTATTAGCCTCCATGATGTCCAGCATTCAGCAATCATTTTGCAGGCAATCCCAACCTTCACCCACACACATTCTGGTGTCGACTGTTGTATTTGTAACTACGTATGAATTTTACATCTCAGAATCCCAGATATCAATTTCTGACTAAACTGGTTATTGGGCTCAGAAACCCCAGGACCGGGAGTTTTAAGATCACTACTATTGTAATGACAAATTATGTAATATACAGCGAAATTGTTTGCAAAGACCGGTCTTTGGACCAACGGTTATGGCCCAGAATTGAAGTATCCTCCCGTATTGAAGTTATTTCCCTGTTATAATTTTTCGCATTGAGGTAGAACTCAAATACTGGAGTCGCTTATTTGAAGATCGACAATCACATTAAGCTTCGCCGCCATCAATTTTAGTAGTAAAGAAAAAATCGCAAAACTACCAAACTAATGCAAATTTTTTTGGTTAATGACAATCACTATTTGGTACTCCTATGAACTAAATTGATTCCAGAAGTTTGATTAAGACCGATCCGTTGCAAATTGACGTATGACGTATGCCAAAATCTGGAATTAGATAAAATTTTGTACTGCATAATTCTTCTGGAAGCTCCTTCAAAAAGGAAAAAATTCTTCGCGATGAATGAAACCAAGCATGTCGTGACACCACTGGATCTTTTTCTCCACCTTTCGTTGCCAAATAGTATATACTAGAGGCTGGGGCACACGCAATGCATGTGCAAGTTGGATTTTCACAACGTTTTTTGTAAAAATGCTTCTCACTTATTGTTTGATCAAATTTTCACAAATGTTATGAAAATCCGACTTGCACACGCATCGCGTGTGCCCCAGCCTCTAGTATGGTTAAGACATGGAAACACGACAAATTGAAACATGAAAATACCCTAAGATACCTGATGGAGGGGGATGCCTTGATGATCGAACTCGCTCAAAATGAAACCCATCACAACATTTTATTTTTATTTTTTGTAAAAACGCTTCCCACTTTTTTTTGTTACCCATCACCAAACCACCATTCCAACGGCTGCACCGTACCAGGTTAATGGAAGAGAGAAAAAGAAGCATGTGTAAGCGGTAAAACAAACTTTTTATATCAAAAAAGAAGCATCTATTAGAGACAACAACAAAAAAATTGCCTAATTTCTGGTCTGCCTCGTGTTGGAAGAGGGAAAAAATAAAGTGTTCCTTGGAAGCATTAAAAGTGTTAAAACTACAATTACAGACTTTGATTTTCCTTTGAACTAAAATTATGAAGATGCCGAGTCACACCTTTAGCACCGACTGCACAAAAAAGGGAATAACAGAAGAAGGAAATAAACAGAGAAATTAGACATTATCATTTACCCATAAAGAAGGGGAAAAAAGAAGGAAATAAACAGAGACAAATTAGACATTATCATTTTATTTTAAGAAATCAAACACGGAGTTGCAGAGTCAATTCTTAATGCGTAAAGGTAAAAACTCTACATGAGGGCATCATGTGGACTTACAGAGTTGCACATAGGATGATGAAGAACACCAAATGCTTGATGCAACAGGAATCACCGAGCTTGTGCGTGGAAACTGCCCAATGGTGCAAAGTGTACGGAGGAAGATGGGTACAGGTAATGTTCAGGGGTGACCAGGTGAAACAAAGGGGAAAGAAGCAGATTTTGTGATAGGGGAGAAGTTGTAGTGGGACTCTGGGAGGGAAACTGACGTGGGTTTCTTGGGTGGGTAGTTATTGAGTTGGGTGGTTATTTGGTGTTAATTTGTCTATTATGCCCCTCCAATTAAGTCCTCTATAACTTCAATTATGAGTGAATCTTTTTATCTTTTGTGGGCAGTTGTGGAAATGAAAAAACATGACAGGGGAGACACCAAAGTGGTGCTCTCCCTTTATATATTAGAATATATATTCAATTTTAATTGGATTGACCTTTGATAGTACTATAAATAATGCAAAAAAAAAAAAATTCAAAATAAAAAAATACTCATTATCCCTACTTTCAATCATTACTCTTCACTCATTACCCTTATTTCCAATTATTATTTTAATTTCTCTCTCTATCTCTTTTCACTCATTACCCCTATTTCTAATTATTATTATTCTCAAAAACTCATCCAAACAGAGCATAAACCACCCACCATTTAATTTCCCTCAGTTATGGATTAACTCATCAAAAACTCATCCAACCACTCCACTAACAGGATTCTCCTTCTTTTGTCCTCATTCTTTTGTCTCTCGTCCTTTTTTGATAGGATAAAAAAATTAATTATAACTTTTAATTGGTGTTGTTTATATGCAATATGGATCTTATTTGATAGATCTCAATGAAGTTCTTTTAAACGATATTCTCAAAATAACGTAAAAGATTATAGATTGAAATATATAATTGTAGGTGCGGTCAAAATTATTAACCGTTGACCATCGAGACTCTTTGACCCATCAATAGAACTTGGACACGTGGCTGCTAGGTCCACGTGGGAGGAAGTCTTCGGTCAAGGCCTCATGTTGGAAAGAAGAGGTTGACTAGCCAATGAAAAGGAAGCACGACAAGGAGACGCGGAGATTTCCTCCGCGGAAGAAGATACAATCGCGGAACTTCCGCAGATCACGCGAGACGCAGCATGGCCCCGGCAACAGGGAGGCTA
>JAOTQK010000018.1:18485031-18516413 GCA_025642025.1 Rhododendron ferrugineum
AGGACTTTTAATTTTGGACAATCTAACCATCTATGGACATGTGAATTTTGATTTGTCCGTTTCATATCTAATTTGTCTTTTTTTAGACTTAAGAAATATGTGGGTGCCAAAGGGATGGGATGGGACATTGGAGAAATGAGAATGAGGGCCCTAAATTAGAAACACTAGCACAACCGAAGAATGCTAAGTTTGAAGCAAACAATGTATTCATTTTACTTACCCTTCCGCACAAACAAGAATTTGAAGGCCTTGCATGAATGTATTTAGTGGTTAACGAATTGGGAATATTGTAGCTGAGTTCTCTGGTTGTATTTGGTGGTTTTGTATTTTGTTATTGTCTTCTTTATGGAAATTGGAAAATATGGTTTTGATAGTGTTAGTTATTGATCCGGCACAATCCCTCCGTCTTGGAATATTGTACTCGGGTTGCATTTGTGGCAAGGCGCAGGGAGATTTCACGGGGGAAATTGTCGAGTAAAGGGTTTTGAGAGATTCTGGCCTCTTTTTATTTTACTACACATATGCATGAGCTGATTTGAAATGAACGTCGCAAATTAAACCAAGAAGCCATGGCTTATGATCCAGGGCAGCAAGGACCCACATGGATTGAGTTTTTGGTGATTTGTTTCCTTTATGTGTTTCGCTCAGATTTATTTTTTACACGGTTTGACCCGTAGCCAAGCTACTAAATTGAATTTTGGAAAAATTTATAAAAAATTTATCACGTTCCACCAAACAAATACGGAAAATTGTTGGGAGAGTGTCGTCAGCACAGGTAATCCATCTTTGATAGGACGTGCATTTAGTCAAAATTTCATATAAATTGGTGTCTATTGCCTCATCTTTATGAGACAATTCCATTTTGGATACCTAACCAAAGTGATAACCCCCTTTTGTATTCTCTTTCTCATTGAGTTCATGTTACTGATATTTCTTTTTTACATGTAATTTGAGAGAAAATTCACTAAACAATTTGCTCTTGATGCGAATATTTTTTTCCAGGTACGATTGGCGATTGCATCGTCCACCAGCATAGAGCAGCTCAACTCCTCCTTTGTCTCCCTTTGTGAAGGCATTGATTTTAGCTTCAATTTGAGGTCACACCAAATAACTTTCTTTGGTAACAGACACTTTCCTATTAACTTTTTTCCCCTTCTGAAATGATTGGGGTTGGTCAGTGATTTTTTTCTTTCGTTGAATTAGATGTAGAGGATTTGTTTCTCCTCTAAAAGTAGAGAAAGGGAACGTGCATTTTTATGCTTGTCTATGCTATGTTCATTTCTTTGGTGTTGAACCTGTTGGTGTCCGTAACTTATGTTTTGACTATTTCTTTTTTGGCTTTGTTGGTTCTCTAACGTCTTGATGCTTGATGTTATATCTTTAAAGGTACCGAGTTACTTGGGAGGCGTCAGCTCATGCGTAGGGGAGCAATTGGTAGGTAAAAACGGAAGGTTTTGTTCCATATCAAGTTACTTATTTTTTTTTTTTTGCCTATTTAGTTGTTAGCTTCTCTGGATTATTTTATAAGTTAGTAGCTTATCAAAATAAAATAAAAAACTTAGTTGATCACTTGCGGTTCTTTGATGTAGATTTGCGTCTTTTTAATTTATCTTTGACTTCAGTCAATTGCATTTTTATTTTGGCTTCAGATTGTTACAAGGAAAATAGTTATTTTGGCTACGGAAGTGATTAAGTTGGTGCTTTGAAGATGAAGGAGGAAGCTTCATTATACTATTGGTGTTTGCTTTGATCACTGTTTGTGTTCTTAATGTGTGTTTCCTTGAATGTATCAATTTGTTGACACGTTTACGGGAAAAAATAGCGGTTTTGTTGATGTAATCTTGAATAAAAGCTCCCTGATTTTTTGAACAATTTTGCATTTGCTTTGATTCCTTGGGTAATATATTCTATTGAGATTAAGCAGCTTTAGTGTTGATGGTACATGAAAGTTTTTCATTATTTTATGTCAATACTTTTGAATTAGTGCCTTCAGGCAGGGGCACAATTGCACTCTTCATATTTCAAAATTTAAAAGTTAATTCATTTTAGTCGTGTTCAAAAATGTGTTGCTTCGTGCCTTCAGGCACGGGCAATTTCTAGTACAATAACAAGAGAATACGCAATGAAAACATGATAAAGCAAAATTTATAGAGTGAAGCTATAAAATTAACGAAAATGCAAGTTAGTGTAACAAAGATATAACATAGTTACCTAACTAAGTGGCTAGGACAAAATCAAAATCCTCTCCATCGATTGCAAAAGATAATTTTTCTTGGGTAAATAATTGCAAAAGATAATTGTTCAAGAGACATTCATGTACAAGGGGTTACAAAAATCGGGTTGGGTTTGGATATTTGGGTATGGGGTAGCAAAAGCATACCCTCCCCCATACACGATTGCCCCCATGGCCAGAGTCGGCCCAGACACAAGCCCCACAAGGCATGGGCCTTGGGCATCCCCAAAATGTCCAATTTTTGGGGCATCTCAATTTTTTTTTAGTAGTATTTGGGTTGGGAAGGACTCTTTTTAGGAAAGGCCCGGTCAAAGTTTCAAAAGTAAGACCAAGTTTCTAGAGCATTGGTATTGAGGCAGTAGGACTTTCTACTTATAAAATATTCTTTGCATTCATTGTTTTCTTCAACTAGCGATGTGGGACTATAGGTGGGAGACTGTTTGTCCCACATCGACAGAGCAAAGACTCAATTGGCAAAGTGCTCACCTATAAAGTCCTCTACTCCACCGGTTCCACTTGCTCACAGAGTGGTTGCACGTGAAAGCAACACGTGGGCAACAAGTATCAGAATTAAAATTGTTTTGAAGGAAAATTTCAAATTTTGATACTATAATTTTTGCTTTCTTTTATTTTTATTTTTCTAAAAATTGTCAAGCATTTAGGACACCATTCTTAGAACAGGTCTTTGGCACAAATACCCTGAGTCGGCCCTGCCCATGGCCCATACCCAATCCTATTATGACCAGATGGTATCCATGGATATAGATATAATTGCCATCCCTAACTATAAACTTACAGTTTGGATGGTAGGAACCTTGAGGATGAATGAAAATATGAAGCCATACTTCTATAATCCTGACGTTTGAAAGGGACATGCATCAATAAAAATGTGATGCCATACTTTTAGGATTTTCATGTTTGGAAGAGACATGAATAGAATTTGTGATTCCTGATGACACATTTGACCAGGGATCACATTATCAGATTGAGTGGGAATATGATCCCTCCATTACCCCATGGTAATCTTAGATTCCTGCCTCAATCAATAATAATAGTAATAAATATGACTTTGATATATTTTCAAAATAATTGATTCATGCGTAAGATTACTGAATTAACCCAAACACCAACATAAAATTACTCCAAGTATTGTATTCCTAGAAATTTAATTCATACTAATCATATTCTTATTTGTACTGAAGATTCAGATCATCCAACCATAGCCTATACATGTAATAGAACTGGTATAGCCAGTGGCACAACAACGCAATGTCATCTAAATATTAAATAAGTTACTTTCACGAATACCATACCAAAAAAGCAAAAAATCTAGGACCACCACACACACACCACATATGTTCACTGCACGGCTAGTTAGGCCCACTTTGAGCCTCACAAAAATACAGAAAAATACCTACAAATTTTAGAATAATTTTTTATTTGTAGGTCCTATAAAAAATTAACTCCAACGAATATCTGTAGGTATATTTTCTGAATTCCTAGACTTCCAGCCAAAAAAGTGCTCCACACACATAGTGAGGCTATGTGATTGGGCTAGCTTGAACTTGGTGCGAAGCCCGTGCCCTGTAATGGGTTTGGCCCCACAAACTTAGTGGCCCACATTTAACCACTCTTCAGGGTCCACGCGCCACCCGTCAAGCAACAATTTAAATGACCGTACATTTTGCTCCTTTTGTTTGGAGATGGAGATGGAGATGGAGATGGAGATGGAGAGGGTCCAGAGGGAGAGAGGAGAGAAAAAAATAAAAAAATTATTCCAGTATTATTTACAGTGAATTTTTCCTTCCATTTTTCTTCTATTTTCCTCGAACATTTGTTTCATTTCTTCTCTCTCATTTTCTTTCGGTTTCAAACAGAGCATTAGTTTTAGCTAAATAATAATAGTATTATCTAGGTGAGAATTAGTTGGCGCAAGTCTTTGGTCTTACTAATAATTCTCTAAAAAATCCAATAAGCATAATACATCATTTATTATTTCATTTTGCATCATTCTCAAATCAACAAATACGCGTAATACAACTAACTTTCTTGTATAATTTTTTTCTGAAATCTCACATATTCAAGCTCTTCTCTCTTTTTTATAAATCGGGTCCTAACTATCCTCGGTCGAGTCCTCGCTATTACTCGTTCTCAACCCCACATTTCCTAATGCAAAATAATCCGACAATAAAACCAACTTCAACCTTGTAAACATTTTGTTTTAGAGTTAAAGAACAAATAAAATAAGTAGCATAAACATTCAATATCACGGATAAGTACAATACTCCCAAATACAGAGGCCACGGCAAATTTTCCCGATGAGGACTAGAGCAAATTGACACTGTCAAAATCCAATGTAATGCCTTAGCAGTAAGCACATCTGGGCAGCAATCTCCTTAGCAAATCCAATTTACAAGAAAGAGGTTGAGATAAAATTGAGTTTTAATGAGCAACAAAACACTAGTAAAAAGGAAATTATTTTGGAGCTAAACACAGTTACCCAAAATCACTTTAAAAAATTATGAAATGCAATTATGCTGTGTTCTAAGACTAAACCCCTAACCTTAACTACTCCATCTCAAGCTTTCGAAGAAGATGGGGTTTTGTCCCCTGTAGAGTTAATCACAAATTGAAGCTCCTTCTTATCATATATCTCCAAAGAAAAGTCCCTAAGCGTCTGAGTCGTAGAACTCGAACTTGGGGCCATTGTTGACACCTTCCCTCCACTTTCCGACACTCGCAATTCACCTCCACCGCCACCGGCGGCCATAAAATTCGAAATGGGTCTCGCAGAAACGTTAAACATGGGCGCAGCCGCTGCCGGAATGGCCCACACTTGCGGTTGGCTCGGAAGCCCAGCAATGGTGGCGCCGGCTGGAGGAACCATAAAAAAAGCTCCACCCCCACCGCCTCCGCCCACGGTCCACACCGGCACCAGAGCCTGCGGCGCAACGGGTGCAATCGGAGCGAAGTTCGACGAACCCGAACCGTAAAACTCGCTCGAGCAACCTCGCTTGCGCTTCTTCCTAGTACCCTCTCCCTCTCCCTCTCCCTCCGCCAACGCGGTCGTAGTCGTCGTCGGGATCTTCAACGTGCCGTTGACGGAGACGGCAATAGCGGGTACAGTACCGGTCCCCGTAGCTTCGACGATGGCGGGCTCCGCCCTCTCGAGGAGCCACTGGATGGTCTCCCCGTCGGACTTGTGGCCTAGCTCTCGCGTCAATTGGAAGATCCTCGCCGCACACGCTGCCGGCATCCGGATTCTCCGGCCTCTTCCTTCCACCTTGGTGTGCCGGTCCTTCGATGACGCCCTCTTGGGCCCCACCACAGCCATTGGTTGCGGTTGCGTCTGTGTTACTGGAATTACCCCGACTGCGATTGATCCTTTCAGGTCCGAGTCTGTGTGTTCTTCTTCCTTCAAAATGGGAACAATAGCCCCCTGTGGAGGGGGGTCCCCCAGCAAGAGATCAGATGACAAAAGCTGCTTTGTGTTTCCATCCTCGTCGTTGTTAATCCCGTCGTCTTCGTCTGGATCGATAATTCGGGTTTCAATCGAATCCATGTACGTTAACTGTTCAACCCAAAACTGCTGATCAATCTGAAAAATACGATCACGAAATCAGAATCTTAAAAAACAGAACCATATCTCATTCAGTTTTTAGTAGCTGAGAAAAAACTGGCGACGATTAGCACTGTACAGTGAACAAATTTAGATAGTAGTAGTAATAGAACAAACCCTAGAAGAGGAGCCCACTTTATCTATTCCCTTTCCAACGAAGAAGATGGGGGGCCCCAAGCCCTAATTATAGAAGAAGTAGTACTACTCCAGAATGGTGTGAAATAAAGGGCTGGAAAGTGTCGTTGATCTTGAGCGCCCGCACGATTTGGACCAACCATTAATGGGATTTGGTCTTGTTTTAATCTGGTCAAAGGTGGTTGATTTCTCCCACAAGGGGAGGTAATTAATTACGTGCGTTTCCTTGCACTTCCTAATGCCAGATCCACCACAGAAAACACTCATCGTGTGATGAAGATTATGTTGGGGAAGGGTAAATCCTTATGTAGGCTGTAAATCAGTTGAGCAGAGCTTTGTCGAGTTCGATTCATTTATTAAATAAGTTAAAAATTCGAGCTCGAGTCTTAACGAATCGAGTTGAGCCACCTTTAACAAGTCAAGCTCGGCTCGTTTATTTAACAAGCCAAAAATTCAAACTCGAGCTTGGCTCGTTTATTAAACATGCTAAGCCGAGCCGAGCTCGCAAGCTACTCGATTCGTTTACGGTCCTACATGCCAGCCAACACCATTGACTATTACGTGAATATCCGACGTATTAAAAAAAAAAACAAAGAAGTCTATCTCCACCACTCTATTGCACCGCTCCCCTTACTGCTCTCAATTGTTCGGATTTTGAAAGACTCTTTCAGGAAAGAGTTAATAGAAATTCAATATCCTTGGAAGAGTTCTTTCCAAATCCGGATCATTGATTACTGAGACGGACGATGAAATTGAGCGCTGCGGTGGAAGGAGCGGGGAGAAACAAAGTGGTGGGGTAGCACCGCTGAAAACAAAAAACTATTACGTGAATCCCACGCACAATGTGCGACTCGAACATGTACCATTGTTTTGCAGAATTCTGTTTTAACGGGTTTTTTTTAATAAGGAAAATTCATTGGTAGAGAGAATTTGAGTATTAGAACATCCACGCTCCGGAATGCCATTTTGCATTTTTTATTGTCACTTTTAAACAATGAATAATGTTATTTTGCCAAGAAAAACGGCTAGATTTGTTTTTGTATTTTTTAGCAAAATTCAATTTCCATTATTTTCAACAAACTTTTGAACCTAATTTTTTCAAGGAGAAATCTATGGTACACAGAGTATACCGTATATCTAAATTATGACAATTTGTGATTTTCATTATGCAAATTTTTGGTTTTCTAATGCATATTTATGATACTAGTTGCAACTTGTATTTTAAAATTTACTTGTTGAACAGGTCATTAGCAGGTTACCCATGATTAAAAAATATTGTTATTATGTAACCATAATTATTCGTACCAGAATTCATAATACTTGTACCCCAACCAAATATATGCGTATAATATCAAAAATTAAATAATGCTACCCACAAATGTTATAACAACACCATAAATTGGCATTATCTTATCACAATGCGTTGTACCAAAAATTCTTTAACTCATATGATATTCCGTAACAAAATCAAAATATGTCGTACCAAAATCAACAATTGTTATACCCAAGCCAAAAATATTTGTAAAATACCAAATTTTTTATAAAATAACCACAATTGTTATGACAACACCTAAAATTGTCATTTTATTACCACAGTGTGTCGTATCAAAAGAAAACATATGTAAATACCACAAATTATTTAACAAATCACAATTGTTATGACAATACCATAAATTGATATTTTCTTACCACAACGTGTCATATTAAAGGAAATCGATTAAAATATTTGGTAATAAGACCAAAATATGTCAAACCACAATCAATAATGATTATACCCAAGAAAAATACATGTCTCAAAATCACAAATTCAGTAACAATACCATACATTGTCGTTACCTTAGCACAATGTGTTGTAAGAAATTTAAACTAAAATTATTTTTAATTTCCGCCACATTGTTTTTTTAAATTTTAAAATTTCCGCCATATTATCTTAATTTTCAATTCCATCTATATTATTTTTTTGAAAATTTAATTTTTCACTATACAATACCTCAAAATTTTAAACTAAAAATGAAATTCTCGCTCAAAATTTTCATCCAAAGAATCAAAATCCCTCCAATTTTTCGTGGATAAATGAGAGTTCACTAAAAAATTAATTATTCAATTGTTTCAAGATAAGGATTTGGTTTCGACCTTTCAGGTGGAATGGGTTGAATATGACTGTCAAAAGTATGACCAATTTTAACTTAAGTTTTGTTTTTAATTTTTTGTTAGGATGATCAATCTAAACCGTTAGGATATCAATTATTACGATATTCAACATTGTTACTAAAATTAAAGATTATCGGATATTGACAAGTACGTATCAGAAGACATTAAAATTTAATAATGTCATGTTGATCAAATTGGACTAAAAAATTGATCATACCGAACAGTCTAACTTTATTGGTTTATTAAATTAGTTTTAAATTATTTTATTGATTTCATAATTTTAAATTTAATAGTTTAGAAAGTAGAAAAAAAATATTCTTAAAAACCCTAATTTCTAATCCACCCAAATTGATATTGGACCGCATTTGAAAGCCCATTAAAGATAGAAGAGAGAGAAACTCAACAATGGAGTAAGTGATGACCGGTTAGACAGGTTGCCCTTTTTTTAAATTAAAAAATTGAACGATTAAGATTAGATTATCTCAAATCCAAGGGAATATAGAGAGGGTGCGTAGGGTACACACTTATTAAGGAGTGTGTACCATCGGTCTCCAATCCTCACACTCCATTCAACTTGTCTCGAACACTGACTAAATTTGTTGTAACTCTTTTTTTTTTTTTTTTTTTTTGGTTGTAACTCTTCATAATTGTGCCCCAACGAGATGTAACACTTGATCTCGTACAATTTTTAGCTTGCTTATGTTCGATATAACCTTTCAATACTCGATTCCAAAACTAAGACTGGTTGCGAATTACCAACAATCGAATCTTGGCCAATGCACAACCAAACATTGCAAATTGCAACATCTTGGGAGGAGTGAATCCTTATCCCTTCCCGTATGAGAGTCTTCTTTTTTCTCTCTTTTTTTTTAAAATTTCTTAATTTTTTTGAAGTATGATGTTTTTTTTTTAATTTGTGCCATAAAGTTTTTTTTTTCTTGTTATTTGTGCCATGAAGTAGAGAACCAATTTTTTTTGAAGTAGAGAACCAATTTATTATGCGTCTTTGGTTATAATCTTGTGTAGCATCGCCTTCGATTTTTGGCCCCTATATGGATTAAAAATTGAATCAATAAATGAAGAACCTTATCTGATTGAGTTAATTTTTTACAAGGGCCCTTTAAAATCATATTCATATGCAATGAATGACTGCGAATTCTCACTTCTTTTTTTAGACAAGATTAACAGTCTATTTTCTGGGATATAAATCTAAAAACAAAACAAATTGTAACCAAAAGCTAAAAAAGAATCACTAAAAACAAAACGATTTCAAAAAAGACAAGTTTATTGGGTATTTTTTTTCCTTTTTCCTTTTTTGATTTCTTTCAACTTCAATCCATATTTTACATTTTTGATTTATGTGGTCAGGACAGAACGTTTAATCCAAAAAATGACTATTAAAAAGGAACTGAAATTGGAAAGAAAACGACTTTATTAAAAAGATTAATCAGTCAAGATGAACAAAATAAAATAATAAAATAAATGTGCAGCCCAATTTAAACAATCTCTTTGGTGCCCAACCAATAGCAATCCTACACGGTTGGATTTCATCCTACAGAGGTGGATTTCATCCTACAGAGGTAGAGAAAACTAGACTTGTGAAGTGACAGGTGTAGGTAATGAGTACTGTACTCATTTCGTCCCACATCGACCAGCTAGTTAGAGCGAGAAGTGTTTATAGTCCATCGCGAAGCAAGAGAAGAATGTCCCTTCGGGGACATCCGATAAAATTGGAACGATACAGAGAAGATTAGCATGGCCCCTGCGCAAGGATGACACGCACAAATTGAGAAATGGTCCAAATTTTTTTGGGACTTTTTGCCCTTCTTCCTCCTCCGTCGCGACTCAGAAGTCCTCCGTCGTTCCAACTCTGCTTTGAGTTCAACATATTCAGAGGAGTGAAATAAATTTATTGGGGTTTTACTGAAGTTTGCGAGTTGTTTTCAAAACTCTGGATTAATGGGAGAAAATATATCTCAACCAAGAAGGTTACTTCACCCTTGTTTTGATTGATCAAAGAAACAAAACCAAGAAGGTTACTTAAACTGGAAAGCTAGACAGCTGAAAATCAGCTTTTTGTTAAGCATGCATTATTATTGAAATCAACGATGTCAGACTTGTATTCACAGAAATTCCATTACACCACAAATCACGTGTGGTTTCATTACTCATTAGCGCCGACGTTAGCTGTGCCACTCTTGCTTATGTTGAATGCCACGTAGGCACGCCGCAAGTAAGGTGTTTGATGAAATGCTCGAGCGAGATGCATACTCTGTTGGACTGTCTTGTTATCTAGGTACTATGGAAATCATTTTGCGAGGGTATTCACAGGTTGTTTAAGAATTTGCCTCTAGAAGGCGGAGGCAACCTATGCTAAACTGGGAAAAATGTAGATTCAGCAATGTGAGGCAGAAGTGGGCTCTCTGAAGGAGATCTTCATGGGCATATAATGCCAATCCGTCGAGTTGGTTAGCTTCAATATGAAAGTCAGATGTGAAATCTGGGCTTCCAAGGCTTCTCTGGGATTTGTTTGGCGTTTTGAAATGATGGCATTCAGTCCCTCAACTGGAAAAGCCAAGGTACCATTCTTGAAGGAAGAACATGTTTCATTTACATAAGATGTGAAAACTTCTTAAACGGTTCATCTTATGAGAAGCATGCTTTTCGTGCTAAATCTAATTCGCCAACTATTAGATCTCATTCATTGTCTGCCAATTGATTCAATAAATGCACAAAAAAGGGTGATTTGGTGTAATGTTTGAGCAATTTCTGACTTCCTTTTTCATTAGTACACTAGGTGAGAATGACAATTTCAATATTTCGTATGCTGATATGCAATGATGTTTTGGCTGAACCCAGGTTAACTTGAAGCTACTATCTGCTATTGTTTTTTGTTAGTCAAAACATCATTTTGCTTCTTTTGTTGTTTTTGCATAGTTCCATCTTCCATGTTTAGAAGACCAGCGTTTAACTCAACAACGCCTACAGATGGTTGTGTTGGGTATAAGTGCATACCAGACACTATACTGGAAGAGTGGTAGCTCTTATAACCTGGCATTGTACGTAACTTTGGAGATTAGTATGCTTGTTCCTTTCACCTTATGGGCAATGGCATCATGATCTTGATTGCGAAGCAATCTTCTTGATCATAACCATATTCAAGCAAAGCATAAGATCAATCAAGAAATGAATGACGGATTGGTTTGACTGGTTTATTTATGCTCTCTTTTATTTAAACGGTCGATTCTGTTAGTTTGAACAAAAAACTTAGAGCAAGCTGTTACTTAATTGGAACTCAATGACTTGACTTGTTGACATGTTGTCTTGGAGGAGTGCTCTCGGTTGCTAGTTAAGTTTCTTCCCATCTAAGGATATACATGCTTGCATTGTGTGTATTGAGGACCAAACTGATTACTGCCTGCATGTCCCAAAAAAATGTACCAATAGCTGAAGTATAATGAAATGTGTAGCCCATTACAACATCCGACCCGATTTTCTATTATTCAGTAAGGTGACCTAATCCGTGGTGTAGGGTTTCTAGATATGCAGGGTAACTAGGGCTCCAGAGCCTTATGTGAGAGAGTTATACTCTTGCAGTATTACTAACTCGTATTTTGTTAGTAGGCCTCATCGACATATGTCGCAACGTCCTAATAGCCTGCCTCGTCTTTCCCTTCACAAGTCGCAAGAAATGGTGCCTTTAGATACTTCAGAGTTTGGATGCTATCTTTATTGTATTTTGATTGTTGAATTTCATGTTGGCTTTTGGTTAATTCAAAATGGTAAACCTTGGGATTAGTATGTTGCTAAGAAGTAAGAAACATGATTACCGTAGTGGAGGGGGTTCAAATTAGTGTCTCATAGTTACTACCTTACTTTAGAAGGGAAGGGATGGAGGAAATAAGGAAAATACAGCTTAACTTGAGCGGGATAGTATGTTTCCTTTTTTGGGCATGTGCGTTGTGTGGTAAATACCATTGATTGAAGTTGGTGCAATCAGATTTCAGGAGGAAAATTTATACCATTATTCTTCTTGACCTTCGGGTAGAATTTTTTTTTCATGCTCAAAATAGGTAGATTGAAGTGTGATTTCAAAACAAAGGGTACAAGACCTGCAGTTGTATTTGGAAACTGCAAAGATGCTTGGCTTTAAGCATGATTAACCAGAAGAATAAATATTTTGTGAATGAATATGCAACTGCAAATACAATCTTAAGCTGGCTGAAACATGTATTCTTTGGACGTGATAATCTGGAAGAAAAACAAATAAAATTGAATTTCTAGACTTCCACAGTCTTCTGGTTCAACGCTGTGTATCTCCATCTCTCCTTCTCCACAAAGTCTGCATCCAGGAACTGAGCAACAAAAGCCCAAAGCCTGTAAATGTCCTCAAAATTTGTCAAGAACCCAAGTGCAACTGTAACCACATTTATGTAATCGGACTTTGTCCTCTTGCTTCCTACCCTCACCTTTTCTCCAGTTTTTATTCTCTCTGAAACTCTCCCTCTCTCTTGTTCATACTTGTCTGGGAATGAGATGTTGTGTAAGAAGCCATAGCTGAGCGAAATGTTGCTTCGATCAGCAAGCTTCTGTACAAGAACAGGTTCCACCTTCTCTCCTCGCCAGTCATACACGTTGAACGCCAATGCCGGTCCCCTACTAAATTTTATCCTTGGCCCATAGATTTGGATTAAAGGAATCATTTCATCTGCATTTGGATGCTGGAGTTTCGTCATTGCAATTATCAGCCAATTGATCAGGAATCTTGCTCTGTTACTGATCAACATGAGACCAAGTGAATTCATATGATCCATGGCCCTACATTCAATCTCTGAGCTCCGACTCTCGCTCTGTGTGTCCTGCTCTTGGACTGGTTGAATGGAATTTTCTGAATCTTTTGGTCCTTCTTGTTCTGCTTTTACTTCTGATTCGTGCATCTGAGAGGCCTCTACATTTTTGTGTCGTCCATTCTTTATAGATTGGACAGACATACGACTCGAGAAAGTGCTTGATTTATGTAATTCTCTCTCTTGGTTCCTACTTCCGGTTGCTTGTTCAAGTTCTGTGTCAGTACCAGAAGAATCTTCAGGCAAACAAAATAACTTGTTCGGTGGGACGAGACTTACAATACCTGTGCTTGTAGAACATTCCAAGAGTGGAACGGTCGACTTCTTGACAAAGAGACAACCAAACCCCGTTGGGTTTTCCCCAAATACCTTATAGAATGAACAAACCAGAAAATCTGGGCGTATTAGAGAAAGGCCGAAGCTACCCACGTCTTTTGGCCCCAAAGCACAGGCATCAAGCAAGATATGCCACCCGTTTTCCTGTGCCATACTCATCCACTGATAAGAGTAACTGGTTCCTGTCACTCTAGACTGGAGAGGAAACACAAACAGTCCCCTATTTGTCTTCTTCTTCCTCTTCCTCACAACCATCTTCCCCAATTTCGCTGAGTGAATTCTTAGTCTAGGCCACGTGAACTCTGCTGACATGACTCTAGCTCCTCTCTTCTCTGATGTACTAACCATGGCTTCAACAGCCTCGCTTTCGTAGTCATAAACTGTTAGAAGCTTCCGACTGGACTGAAACGGGTAAGACTCTGCTACAAGCCTAAAAGCGGACGACCTGTTTGCAGTAAAAACCATGCTGTAGTCATTTTCAGAGATGTTAAGAAAATCCATGATTTTTTTCTTAATGGAGGATTCCAATTCAGATCCCTCCCCACCATGAAGCAGCTGCGACTTGAGATTGACGGACTTGTGGGATATACCAAATAATGGAAAATCTGTATATTGGGGTGGTGGGGAAGAAGTGGAAGCAAATGGGGTTGTGGAGGAGTATTGGTTTTGGAACTGTGAGTGTGAGAACAGACCGATGCCTATATAATCAAGGCAGATATGGTTGGAGAGGGAGAGGTGGTAGTACTCCTGGGTCCGGATTTGATCAACTTGTGTAGTCTCCAAGTACTCCGGATAAGATTTGATGAAGTGGGTGAATGATTCTTGCAAAGAAGGGAGACACTCATGGTTGGTGAATTGGGTATTTGGGAAAAATGATGAAGTTGTCGTGACTGCAAAATTGTGTCGACAGGACGATGAAGTGCTTCTGGGTTTAGAAACCGTTTCTTCGGTTTCTGGTACGCCGAGGAAGGGGCTAGGACAACAGCCATGAAGGCAGCCTTGTGTGGCTTCCTTCAGGCATGGGGACTGCATATTCTCTCGTCTCTTCTTCCCCAATTATCTTGATTTTTTCCCTACTCTTGTATTTGTGGCTTCGTCTTGCTCTGTTGTTCCTTTTCTTAATAGGGTGCTTATTGGTCAAGGAAAGTGTTCCTAATTTTTTTCTCTGTGTTAAAGTGTGCTTTTGACAGGTGGTTGGATGGTCGTAGTACGATTTGTTGAACTTTTTTTCAGATTACCTTATTGGCCTTGTCTAAATTGACTTTATTTCATCTGTATAGATTTTGAAGGAAGCACAAGAGTTCAACATCCCTATGATCCATCGCATCTGATTGATCTCAACCATTCAACAGGTATTCCGTATTTTCATGAGAAATCATTAAAAATTCTAACATCTACCTAATTTAATAGTACTAATTTACAGCAGTTGAGATAATTTTTATTCATTCAATAATCCGTTTTAGCTGTGGTACCATACAGTTCCCTCAATTTAGAGAAGGTGATAGGGTGGCAGTGAGGATATTTAAGTAATTTGGTGTTTCTTAGATGAGTGGAGCTGAGAAAAGAAAGCAACAAACGGAAGTGGACGACAAAAGAGGGTTGGCATTGGCCGGCACTATCAATGCTGGCCAAAAGAAGCATCCTTTAACTAGTTTGGAAAATTGGAATTGAGTCTGAATTTTGTTTCAATAGTTCTTTTTTTTTATTTTTTGATCAGACAAAAAGCCATTTCAATACACAACACGTGGACTCCGCGTGATTAATGTACTCATTCAGAAGTCTTAGTATAAGCATGTAAAATAGAACGTACTTTTTCCACCTTACTTATGTTCATTCGGGGTGAAAGTAGGAGTGGTAACCTGGTTAAACAGCAAGTGTTCATAACCCTACTATTGTGGCGGCGTTCAATAGTCCTCCCACTCAAAAATTGGGGGTTAAGAACTGTAAGATTGTCTACGTACTGAGTCTCTCAAATATGGCGAAAACCTTAAACGCTCAGTAATTCCGGTAGAAAGGAAAATCGCAACCCCTTTATGTTTTCCCGGATTAGTGGGGAAAATCGCAACCCCTTTATGTTTTCCCGGATTAGTGGAGACTGGACCAACCAGTTATTGGTACGGTAATACAACTTTATTTGAGTGTGGAGTATGGTGCATTATTTCAACTCTCTTAAAAGTCTACTAAGGCTGCCAAAGAAAGCAATACCCCACAACTTTGGGAGCATGTGAGAAGCACTCTCCTTTTTGTCAGATTCAAGAGTCTTGGTAGCTAAGTTTGTGCCCAGAATTGGGCTGGGGTTTCCATGGTAGGGTCTGTTAAAGCATCCAACTCCAAATCAATTGACGAATAGTGGAGAGGCCGTCCAAGTTCATATACTAGTTTTGGAGGAAATAATTAACCGATATGGGACAAACTTCAACACTCCCCAGCACGTGCGACCCCTGACTCGCACGTGGAGAGGTTAACAAAGGATCCGGAACACACGGATCACAATGAAATAAAGTGCAATTATGACACAAACAAAGGGGAAAAGCCTCCGAAATTCTAGCTCTGATACCATGTTAAAGCATCCAATTCCAAATCAATTGGCGAAGAGTGGAGAGGCTGCCCAAGCTCATATACTAGTTTTGGAGGAAATAATTAACCGATATGGGACAAACTCCAACAGGGTCATTGTTATGTATGTCGTTTTAATTCGTGTTTTCCCAGTTGCCTCTTCCCTGCCCTGCTAAAGTTCGTGTATTTTCCTTTTTTTTTTCGGGATTCTAAAGATTGATGTGTCATCCTTGGTGGTCTCCAAATCTTTAGTTAGTTTCTAGATCCATGAGTTGCATTTTTGACAGACTATTACTTTTTCTGACCGGCCATTCGATAGGAGTGAGAAATTCTTCAGCGCCGAGCGCGCAGGGGACAGCTGGCGCCGAACGCGAATCTCAGCCGTCCAAATGTATTTTGGACGGCCCAGATCTGTTTGGGTAATTTTTAAGTGTGAAATTACCAAAACACCCCTCAAGCCCAAACAGATCTGGGCCTTCCAAAACACGTTTGGATGGCCGAGATGCGCGTTCGGCACCAGCTGTCCGTGCCCGCTCGGCACTGAAGAATTTCTCGGCTTTTATTTTGTGTGAGATTTCAAAGATACGCATATTCAATCCATATCACGCGTAATTACTTATTCTGGATATTTAAAAATTAACCTTCATTTCGTTTTCTATGTTCTCCCATCGTATTTGAAAACGTAGCCATTCAACATATTTTGGTGTCTGTTCAAAAATAAAATAAAATAAAATATTTAGTGATTCACCATTGCTTGTGAAGCATATGATATCTCACCTTTGATATCTTGCTTGTGTCAACCAGCTAATGGGTAGATGTTTATTAGTTGCCTGACTTCACATACATCATAAAAAACTTATAGTCAAACCATCTTGGCTTTGTTTATTTCGATGACTAGTGAATGGGTGGGGTTATACTGTAGTTGTCAATCTCTCTCTCTTCCTCTGTCTAGCGTGACCCTTCGTCCAATTTGTGACAGCATAAACTCATCAGTTACCTCCTTGGGAAGTAAATAAAAATGCTTATTTATCAGAAGTTTCCTGAGTACTGCTGAGGTTGACATTCTTGGAAAAACAAATACCCAGTGGCAGCCGCAGCACATTGACTGAGTACTGCTGAGGTTGACAATGCTGTGATTTGTATATTACTAATTTCAATAATCCTTGTAATTGCACTATGGAATTAGTAAAGGTCAGATAGCATATTCTTGGAATATAAACTAATTTTGAACCATCTCCTCCTGGTAATAAGAAGGACGTTGCATATATAGTTATTTTGGATCATATGTGACAAGTACCTGCATTCAATCTCAAGCAAATTCACAGCATAAGCATCATTATAAAAGGCTTCTGTTGCTAGGCATGGACTGCAGAAGAATTCAGAAATAATAAGCTGACAAAACACGTACCCTTTTGCCTCATTTACCTCATCTATACGCACCTTTTGCATGAGTTTGAAGCATTACATGAGTACGAGCCATACATGCATTAAGCTAAAGCAGTCACGGGGCAACTCTCCTTTGGCATGTCACTGATTTCTATGCCGGAAGCACCAATCACCGTTACATGCCAATAGAGAGAAGCCCTATGACTGGTTTGCTTACAAAACTCGATCCTTTGGCTGAATTGCCTATTGAACTGCTCCTGAGTTTTGCAGAGTGATCCATGGACAAGCTTTTATTTATGCTCTTCATTGGGGCTCTAGGGAATAAACCATTGAAGAAATGGCATATCCGACTTAGTGATGCTATTATGGATATATCCTTCCAAAGGTTTCTTTTCTTGGCCTTGATCAATTCTTATCTTTTGCATTTTACATCAGATTCCCCCACTCTCCATCCCATTGCATATTGCAGGCGAGACGGGGAAAAAAGCAGTTGAAAGCAGATGCTGTACTCTTTGCTATGGGAAAGTCTGACTAAGATGGGCATTGAAATGGCATATCCATTGTCATATTCTTCTCTCTTAAGCTTTCACTTGATGCAGTATCAACTTTCCACGATTCGAAGCAGCCACTTTGTTCCGATTTCAATTGTACTGCCTTTTTAGGTTAAAAATTCATTCTCTTGGATACGATCTTTGTCTATCTGGATCGTTTAGCTGGATTTTCTTTATTGTTTTCTGACTCAAAAGCTTGTTAATTCTCTCATTTTGTAGGAGATCTGAAACCACAATGAGGAAATAAGAGGCCTTAATCAGAACGCATGAAGGTAGTATGTTATCGAACCTTCCTGTTTTCCTTTTCAGTTATGCACAAAAGGAGTTTGGAAAAGAATCAAACAATAGTAACTCCGAAATGTAATTGATCCTGTTCCAGGAAATTCTTATTTGTCCAGCACATCTAAGCCAATTAACAAATTGTGATTGGCTTATATAGCAACACTTCGCAATACCAAAACTAAATTCGTATCACTCAAGTACGTGACACGAACATTACAACTTACAAGCTCAATTTATTACCCAAATCCATCCCAACAAATGCATAAAATTAACAAACATAGGTTATATTTTACAGGCCAAGGATCGGTACTACTTCTTCCCATTTGGAAACCTCTCCTGCAGGATTCTCTGTCCCATATACCTGCATCAGAATTCAAGATCAAAACCTCCACAAATCAAGAGTAGCAATACAAATACGGTACCACAATGATAATCACAAGGGTACATTATGCTGACAGAAACTTTGTGCAGAAAATTTCATTCCTACGGAATGTGGTTGATTTCGGACCAAAGTAGTCGTTTAATTTCGATATTAATATAACAATCACATGATTATGTCTATATCTTATGTAGGAAAACCAAATTGTGATTACCTTCCAAGCATCATGACAGTAGCCTGAGGATTTGTTCCGGGGGAGTCATAAAACGTGGATCCATCAATAACCCGCAACCCATCCACCCCAAGCACCTTATAGTCATGATCCACGACCTGTCCCACTTGACACCCTCCATGGTAATGCCAAATGGTCATCACAGTATCTATACAATACTGTTCCAGAGAAAACTCGGCATTGAGATGTCGCGGCCGTGCGTTCAACGGCAAGCTGAGCATCAGGTGAAGGAGTGTTTGCACAGACAAGGCAGGGTACCGGAAACTTGAAAGAGGCGCGGATTCTATAACCTCAATTATGGTTCTCATGCCTTGGACACACCTCTCGAGGTCTAGTGGATGTTGGAAGTAGTTGAACGTGACTTGCGGGTTCTCATTCGGATCCCGGGTTAGGAGCTCCAGGTGACCGGTTGAGAATGGACCCGCAGTCTTTTCTAGGATGAGTCCCGCGTGGATATCCGGGTTCAAAAGTGGGTTGATTTCGTTTGGAACCAGTGTGAAGTGCTGGGCTGTCTGCAAAATGTGAATAAGATTAATTTCTCATGACTTACAATTCAAGTCAAAGCAGTTAAAATGGAGATGAAAAAGGAAAAGGGAAAACTAGAGTGTCCTTGTTTTAAGGGGGACAGTCTGAACATTTGTATATTTGCATCGGGCATGGGATTACGTATCTTCAATAAAGTGGAGATACCAAAATGGTGTTAGGTTATTGCTCAATGTGTCTGGTAATTCTAGTTTTACTCAATGATGTCCGGTTACTAGTTATCTTTGTAAAAATAAAATTTTAAAGAGACCGGTGAGAATGCAACTTCTAAATCGCAACTTGTTTGGCCAAGTACACATGAGAAAGTAGCCAAAGCTTGGGGCCCTTAACTTTAGGGCCATGAAATTAGTTGAGTTACACGAAAGTTGGTCCGGACATTATTACAGTTATATACATTATTCATAACTGGTAATTTTGAAACCTAAAAGCTTTCTATTTTCAAATTTTCTAAAAGGACAGACAATTTACGAACAATCATTCACTCGTGACTTGTGGTTGAGTATGGTCTCTACACAAAAAGATGCAAGGTATAGCATTACTTTTGGTAATAATGCTACGGTGGTCATATCTAAACATCATTTCGGATATCTAAGGACACCCTCCATGACTTGGGCCTAGTCTTGGCGTAAGAACAACAAACCTGATTTGCTAACGACATGAAGAATTCACCAAGGCTACGGGCCCCGACAAGGGTCAACAGGGAACCGCTGGCGGTCTCGATATAGCTCTCGAACCGGGTAATACCCACGACTTGAATGAGAGAGACTTCGACGGGCCGGGGCGAGGGAATGAGGACCGCATTCATCGGATTATCAGACATCCCTTGACCAACCATGGGCTGGTCCAGCACCACCTCGATCCCGTGGGCCATGAGATGTGGGCTCGGCCCAATACCACTTAGCATCAGCAGCTGTGGGCTTCCTAGGGCTCCTGCTGACAGGATGATCTCGCTCGTGGAGCCCACTTTGAGGTATGCTCTGTGGGTGTTTCCTTGTTTGTCTCTGAATTCCACGCCCGTAGCTCTTGGCTTCAGTAGCCCTGCAGTATTGCCACAGCAAATTAATAAGTATACCACTAGAAGCCAAGACCATCATTAGCGTTAGGAAAAATCTACCAGATAACTGTGTCATAAACTGTTGGATGTGACTTATCAAAAAAAAAAAAAAACTGTTGGATGTAAATAGATCCTAATGCATCAAATGACGCTGTCCAAAGATGTACTATAAAGTTGCGTTCGCATTATTGTTCTTAAGCCCCGTTACCGAAAGGAAAATAAGTATTTATTTCTTCCGTTTCTTTTTAAGTGTCCTGCTTAATAACTTCAATTTACTAAAAAGACATCATCATTATATTTTTCACATCAACTTTTTCCTCTACTTTTCCTACTTACCCATCATTATTACACTTTTACTCACTTACTTTTTAAAATAGAATCTATTTTAGGGACCAAATAGATAATGCACCAACTTTTACCCACTAACTTTACAAAAATGGACACTTATTAAGGGACAGCCAAAAATCGAATACTGGACTCTAAATAAGGGACGGAGGAAGTATTTTTTAAGAAGATAATTTCAAACTCAAAAATTATGTGCTTACGCAAATAATTTTTCTATCAATATGAATCTTGTTTGATAGATCTTATTGAGATTTTTTATGCAGAGCAAAAAAAATTGAAAATTATTTTTCATTTATATTATTTTTATGTGAAATAAGTACTTATTTTTTAAAAAGGTGTTATGGAACGCGGCCTTAACATTATTGCCTTTTCTTTTTGGGAATTGATATTTGCGCTCCCTTTTTTGATGCAGGCGCTCCAATTTCAACGTAAAGTTACTAGTAACTTCATATACAAAGTGGAGTGTATGCATCAAAAAAGGAAGCGCGAATATCAATTTCCTTATTTTTTTCACACTCCTGTCGTTTTTTAAGCACAATTTGTACGGTCAACAAATTCCTATTTTAGTAATTTGGGAATAGGGAGGTAAACGAGCCGGGCCGAGCTTTGCCGAACTCGAGCAGTCATTCACTAAACGAGCCTTTTTAATCAAGTCGAGCTCCACTCAGCCTATTTACTAAATAAGCCGAAAACTTGAATTCGAGCTCGACTCGTTTACTAAACGAGCCGAGCCGGACTCGCGAGCTGCTCAATTCATTTACGGTCCTATTCGGGAACAATGCTCCCACCTCTCAAATGAATGGTAGAGACCCCAACAAATCCGGTCTCTGATGAGATCCACGGTTATGTGAGAGAGTGAAGCAATGAAATGAATGACAAATTAATACGATACTGAAAATTTCATATTGAGTTTTTGAAGGTTGAGATATAGAAATCATGTCCTGTGCAATTTTCTTTAATTAAATTTGTAATCTTCATAATTATCCATGCATGTACGCTAGCCTAAAAATAAACATGTGGTAGTAAGTTAAGTACCGATTTCATTTTTTTTTTCCTCGTCATAAATTAAGGTACGTGATGTATAGTGAGAAAATGATTATTATCGTAAAACGGAAAATACCTATTTTAAAAATAAGAACCTTAACGGAACGGACCCTTAGCCTTCACAAGGCATTTCTGTTTAATCCTCACCTTTGTCGAAGTAGATTTGGTGCACAACTGCATTCAAATAAACAGTAATCTGCCTAGGATCTGCATACTCCAACAAATCAGCAGCCGTATGTCTATGCCCATTCTCATCAAAAATAGTCCCGCCAACTTTAGTCCCATAAATATGTTCGAACGTGTACCCGTTATCCGGCAAAACCCCCACCTCCAGCAACCCCTCCCTCACCGCCGACTGCCACTGCAGCATCGGCGGCCGGAACACGATCTTCTTCTCCACCCACTCGTAAGACTCCTCGACCAGCTGCGGGTCCCACCCGGCCCGCCTGACGTAGTCGGCACTGGCATGGGTGTAGAAGCCCGCGTTGAGGCACGTGCCGCCGCCCAGCACACGGGCCCGGGCATTGATGACGCCGTCCGTGGAGATGAAGGTTTGGGAGGGGGAGGAGGGGGAGACGTTTGCGAGGGTGGCGGCGAAGGAGGCTATGTTGGATATGGTGGGGTTGCCGTACGGGGAGCCGCCTCTTTCGAGGACGAGGACGGTGGCGCGTTCGGATAGGGTGGCGGCTAGGGAGCAGCCGGCGGTTCCGCCGCCTATGATGATGTAGTCGTAGAATGACACTGGGGGTGCCACCGTGGCTTGGTGGGTGAACGAGGGATATGGACCTGAGAGAGAAAGAGCGCAGTTTTTCAGTAAATAGTTTTATTTTTTTTAATCAACAAAAGTAATATTTTATTAAAAAAAACTTACTGTAATAAAGAGTGCGTCAAGTTTTACGTTAAGCAACAAACGTCTCAATAATTGAATGAAAAAATAATGTTGAACGCAGGAAGAAATATATGGAATGGACTGGTGATCCAATAATATTTGTTGTCATTAGTACTCAGTGTCTCTAACTGGTCTAATCATATGATAAATTATGGAGTATTAATGAAAACTGAAATTTCCTGCTTCGGGTGTCACCGGGGCGGCGATAGGATTTTAAGTCAACAATAACAAAAATGCATGGATACAAAAAAAAATTGCATGGAAACACAATATAAAATAAAAATATTTATTCTGGTCGAAAAAATTTATCAGGTAAAGTTTACTTTGTTTTGTCGAGCTATATGATCTATTTATTCACAAATTTAAATAAATTTTTATGTACTCTAATTTTGTACAAATGATCTAGTACAAACAATATGCAAGAAATTCCAAATTATATGCGAAATACATAAAATTTTAGTGCATGTTTTAAATCTAGAAAGTTCGCTTAAACACCCTAAAACCCGCCACTCCTGTCTCACTATTGTAGATTGCGCGCTTCCCCCTCCTGACACACACCCCCGACCCCACCCCCTCTTCCGAAAATACCCCCTTTTTTTCTCTTTTATTTATTTAACATTATTTAAGTGTTCCGATTTTCAATCCGGTTAAATTGGTACAAAGATCTTGTTTTTTTTTTTTCATTTTATCTTCAATGGTCATAATTAATTTTTGGCTCTAAGGCCTTAACCAGCACCCTAAAGCTCCTTATTTAGTTTCAAGTTTTTCTTAGGGTGTTCATTGAAATGTCTTAGAGCCAAAAATTCATTACGACCATTTAGGATGAAATGATCATAAAAATAACATTTTCGCACTGGTTCAAACGGATTAAAAATTGGAACACTTATTTTTTTACATAGTTTATATATTAAAAAATATAGTTAAGAAATTAGGTGTTTCAATTTTCAATATGTTTGAACCGGTGCAAAGATCTTATTTTTCTGATTATTTTATCTTAAATGGTCATAATGGATTTCTTGCTCTAAGGTCTTTCAGTGGGCACCCTTAGAGAGAAACTAAATAAGAAATTTTAAGGTGCTCGTTAAAAGGTCTTAGAGCAAAAAATTCATTACGACTATTTAGGACTAAATGATTAAAAAAGTAAAATCTTCGCACCGATTCAACTGAATTGTAATTGGAGCAATATATAAACGATGTATTTATTCCGCTTGAACCGGAAATGTTCCAATTTTAATAGATAAACGGTGTATATTTTTTTGTTTATTATTCATTGTTAAGACAAATTAAAATAATGTAAAGTTCTTAGGCCCATTCTCTTGAATTTAACTTTAACTTAACTTAAATATGAAAATTGTCCTTATTTGAATTTTTTTTGCATTTGTTATTTTTGCGTCAAACTTTTGTGGGTTATTGATTCGTCCTGACGAGAAGAATCGGAAAAGTAATTTTTTTAACTTTTACCCAAGTATTTTGCTAAAAAGTGATTATTTCTCAAAATACTTAGGTAAAAGTAAAAAAAAAATTCTTCAATTCTTCTCATCAAGACGAATCAACAAGGCAAAACTAACAAATGCGAAAAAAAATTCAAATAAGGACAACGTCCCCAAATTTAAGTTAAGTTCAAGAGAACGGAGTCTTAAATATAAAGTCAAATTTAAATGTAAAAAACATATTTTAGTTGAAAATATTATTTGATTTAACCAAATTAAAAATAAATAAATAAATAAGATAATAAAATTAAGGAATTAAAAAAAATTTAGTTAAAAGGATGGGAGTTGGGGGCATTTTGATCTTCTTGACAAGAGAGAGAGAGGGGCGGTGTCGGGGGTGGGAAAAGCAGCTATTCTCACTATTATATAAAGACCATATTTATTCGACATGACCAGTGATTAAACCATATAGAAAACTTATAAACATAGATATATAATTTATAAAGAATTTCAATACGTAAGGATGTATACGTGTCGCTCAAATGTGATCTTTTTATTCTACAAACAAATAAATGTATAGATCATCGTGTACGTCATTCAGGCGGTGTTGATTGTATAAATTCTATCAAAAATGTGTAATTACTCTTAGGCCCGTTCCAGAATACCTTCTTAAAAAATAAGTACTTATTTCACATTTTCAAATTCAAAAATAATGTAAATGAAAAATAATTTTTCAATTTTTTTTGCACCGTATAAAAGATCTCAATGAGATCTATTAAATAAGATCCATATTGATAGAAAAATTATTTGTGTAAGCACATAATTTTTGAACTTGAAATTATTCTTAAAAAATAAGTACATATTTTCCTTTCTAGTTAAGATAGTACTGTAGTAAAGTCCTAGTCTAGTGAATATGTGGTATATATATGAAGTTGACCTGGCTAAAACCATGCATCAAATAATATTATTAAGCAAAAAGGGGGAAAGTAAATGAAGAAACAATAGGTACATTGAACCCCAAGGGCTAGGTACATTGAACCCCAAGGGCTTTGGTCGAGTCGGCAAGAGAAAGAATATAAGTGTTTATCCTCCATGAGGTCATATGTTTGAATTTTACTGAAATCGAACATTTCAAGCCTTAGAGCTATGGGAGGGTTTTTCTTAGTCGTTAACTTATGGGCTCCGGAATATTGATCGAGATGTGCGCAAACAGGCCCGAACATCCGATTATTAAAAAAAACAAAACAATAACCACAACTAAATGAATGTAGTGAAGATTACATAGATTAAGATGAAATTATGGAACATTAATTTATTCAGAATGCAAATCACCCTATTTATGAAAATCATGAATGTAGCGACTATATAGAATTGAATCGGACCTAAAACCATGAAAATCATTCAATACATGCAGCCGGCCACCTCTGACACAGTGAAAGCAAAAAAGAAATGAAGGCAGAATATCTATCTGCAAGTAAAGTTTAGTCTAGATGGGTAGAGAGAGAGAGAGAGAGAGAGAGAGAGAGAAATAGGAGTACCTTTCTCAGAAAAACAACCATACTGAAGGAGGAGAATTCCAAGGAGAGCAGCAGAAACAAAACCCCACAAAGGCTTTGAACCCATATGATCAAATCAAAATAAGAAAAACGCAAAAATTCCCACTTAATTATCAAACAAAAATGGCGCCCCTTTATGATGAGAAAAATTTTCCTGCCACTTTTTCCCTCTGAAAGAGAGGCCGGGAGTTGTTAACTTGCTCGTTGAACGATATTAATACCAATGTTGCACCGACCCTCATTTCTTTCTCAATTTAGAGAAGAGAAAAATTGGTATTTGTAGAGAAAGGAAAATGAATGCCAATACTAGTTTCCTTCCTTCCTTCCTTCCTTAATCCCCCACCACTGCCTGTCCAAATCACTGAAGTGTGCCCAAAAAGTAACAAATTAAGCTAATGCCTGACAGTTCATTAATTACTAGAGTGTGGGGCGTTTGGTGAGAAAACAAACAAATAATAATTCACCCAAATTGTCGTTGTGTAGCTCCTTAAATCATTTTTAGGTGAGAAATGAAAATCATCTCTCTGGATTTGTTTGGATGGGAAACAAAAGAGTGTGCGCTGTCATGAGTCTTGTTCGTGAGGATATGTATTAGTATTAAAGATAAAATGCAAGGGAAAAAGAGAAGGCCATTGTGGTAACTTCACCTCTTCAAGAGAAAAAAAAGAGAAATGTATCTGCATGGAATCAAGTGGAGTGTCGAAAACAACAAACAAATAATTAATAATTAAAGAGTTTGGATTCTAATTTTTATTTTTTTAAAGCAAAATGACCAAATGGGTGTATGTTGTGAGCACTGTGCTCTTCATATGGGGGCTCTCTCCAGCCCAAAATGGTAATTCGAATTAACCGTCATTTTGTTCGCCTCGCCAGGTTTGTTAAGAACGAAAAAAAATTGAGTTGATCAGATATTGGTACAAATATGATCGAAACATGCATAGTTTTTACTTCGGAAAATTAGAAGTCTAGTAGTATCATTTTTAAAACAAACTTTACGACAAACGTGCCACACACAATGTTTTCAAAATCGGACCGGATCAGTTCGATCAATTGAACAGTCAACCGGTCTGATCATCCCAAAAAATCGTTTGAAGTACAAAACGGTCTTAAAAGTGAAAACCGGACTAACCCCACAGTTGAACCGTTGAACCAATTACACCTGATTTCATGACCCGAACTAGTCTATTTACATAGATAATTTTAATTTTTAAACACCCAAATGTAATTTTTTTTATTTATTAATTTTTGTATATAATTATATTCATTACGTAATAAATTCAACCCAATTGACCCAGCAGTTCAACCGCTGACCTATCCACCTGGTTCATTTTCAGTTCGTTCACCGGTCCAATTTCCAGAACATTGGTGCTAAAATTATGTGCTTACTAACGGCTGATGCATATAATTTCTTACAAGTCTTATCAACTTGATAAGCGAAACAAAACAAACGATATGAATTATTTTGTGAGCTCAGGACGGATCCTATGAATTATTTTGTGAGCTCAGGACGGATCCCATATGAAGAGCCAACTGCATGCGGGCCGGGCCTCCTAAGTCCTCCTTGATGTGCTCGTGATTGAAAGTGAAATTTCTTTTTCTTTTCTTTCGTGTTTGAGGAGAAATTTTCTAGAGAAGTTGACATTTAGATGGGTTGCTTCCAAAAGAAATTCACCATGTGCAATATGCCAGGCAGGTTTTGGTTGAAGTGGCAAGAAAATAAACCAAAGAATTTGATAAGATTTTGGGGGCAATGCTAGGTACAAAGAAAAAATACCCGGAACAACGTATTTAGGACCGGTAATAAACGACCGGTCATAAATACATCTACAAGTGTATTTCGGGTACTTTTTCTTTGTTCCTAGCACTTTTGAAGATTTTGTACGTGTTTGTGGGATCCTCATGTCAAACGTGCTGGTCTGAGGAAGGGGGAAAAAAAGCTACAAACCAAACGTGTTGGTATGAGAAATGAGAAAAAAAATTGAACAACCGAACCTATAGGATCTGTATTGAGAAAGATATATATAAAAAAGAAAAGAAAAGAAAAGAAAAGAAAAGAAAAGAATCACCAAACGCCAGAGCAAGGTCATAAGATTCTGGTTTGTTGGGCCGGAGTGCTCTCATGGATTTAATTACTTAATGTCACTCTCTGCAACTGCTCTAAAAACATAGGAGTACTTATGGGTGCAATGTCAAATGTCAGAAAAGACTTAATTGAAGCCCTCCTTAACACCAATTAGTTTTAGGAGAAATGATAGAAAAACGGTCCGACAAGTGGTATCACAGTTAGGAAGTCATGGGTACGTTCGTGGGGGGATTGTTGGGCCCGGAGTGCCTCCATGGATTCCTGTTACACAATGTTACTCCCTGCGACCGCTCTAAAAACAGATTTGCGGGTGTGATGTCGAATGCCATAAAAAACTTAATTGAAGTCTTCCCTAACACCAATTAGTTTTAGGAGAGATGATGAAAAAGCACTCTGGCATGGTTAATTTCCATTCTTTTCTTCTTTTTTATCATTGTTAATTATTTCCATTCTTGGACAGGTGATGGTGTGTTGTCCAAAATTTAAGTACATTGATGCTTCAACAAATTACAGCTATATCATTAGACTACTGGTGAATTAATAATAGATTAGTTGTTACCAAACTAGCTTATATTAAATTTAGGGTCACTAACCTACAGCATTAGAGTCCTCTTTAAATTTGAGTAAGGAAGTCTTTGGTTCAACATTCACTCAACTATACTGGGGATAACTTTTTATGTATCTACGAGTATAATGAGTGTTATCGAAGAAAATCTTATGGCTAAAAATGCTAAATGATGTTAAGTTCGAGTCCGGCTCCTCTCCAATCTAGACCCGTAAAACTTTCTTGCGATCTCACGTCTAATGATTGAAACAGTTCATTTTGTTTTGCTCGTTGAGAACATGTGAAGTATGCCAAAAATCAGATTTATTGGACATCATTAGATATGATTTTGGAACACATTATCTTGCAAAATATAAGAAACAAAACCCCTTTCTAAATTTTTTGCAATATAAATCTGTTTTGAAATCATATCAAACGATAATTGATCAAACTGATTTTTGACATGCTTGATGCTCTCAGGGATTTGAAATTATGAACGGTCCCGTTCATTGAAGTGTGATTGAAAATTTCTTTTCTGAGTCAGGATTGGAAAGAGTGTTCCCTCCAATCCATTTAAAAGGATTGAAGAGGAACCGGACTCGTTAAGTTCACCCATGCATATTCTTTATTGCGAGGTAAAAGGGTCAAATATTGCCAAAAACAAAAATTGATCGTTAGTTGTTATCTTTGCATATAAAATATTTTTTCCCATATGTGATTATTTCTTAAGTTGTTTATTAGATTTATTTGTTATGGACCTTACATAATGAATATAATGTTCTGTTACTATTGTTAGAAATAAAAATATGTTCACTTTCGTTAACTTTTGTGATGAACCCAATAAAAACGCAATAAAATCATAACTCAAAATTTGGAATTGATGAAAGCAAGGTAATGATCAAGGCGAGTATTGCACTTTGTACATAAGACAGATCGAACGGCCCACAGATCGTCAAATGCCCTACAGAAGCAACACTGCAATTGATGGATCTGTCGAACCAAAACTTGCGTTTGTACTCTCACAAATATATCAGGAAAATGAACAACCCAAAATGAATGAAGGATGCGATATAAACAGGGTCGAGTGTAGAACTTTAGGGCTGTGAGGTCAATAATTTAGAAACATGTCCAATCTTTTTTGCTATTCATACCAAAATCAATTTCTTGGGGTGTGGGGCAAATATGCAACTTTTAGTATACCTGTGATTCACACTAGAGGCCATTCTATCTTAATAGTGGGGTCAAAATTAAAGAATATCACTCATCAATGGAGAAAATTGGAAGAATTGGGGGACGGTGCTGTGCAGTGGTGTACACCTCTGAGCCGTCGGATCGTGCATCCGACGGCTCGGATTTCATCTCGGCAATGAATGACTCTCGATCGTTGGTTGCCGAGATGAGATCCGAGCTGTTGAATGTACGATCCGACGACTCGAAAGTGCGCAGCACAGTGCTGTGCACCTCACAGCACCAACACGAAGTCCAATTGGAAATCAGTGGGGGTCACTTGACCTACCTCTAGTGACTTTCCAAATAGTCACCAGGAAAATAGGAAAACCTACATACTCTGTTCATAATAAATGCGTCCATTCACGATAAACATATGCCACTGAAAAAACACAATTCTACATCAATTCGATTTAAATTCACACCCGAAAGCAAAATATTATATACGAAATATTTTCCAACAACTGTAACTATTGAACGTGACGTAAAAAAAATAAAAAATTGCTAAGTAGGAGCAATTGGTTACATAAAGTTATGCGTAGTCGATCGACATTAACAAACCGTAACCTCTTTGACAAAAATATTGAATGGCTAATATAAGCCAAAAATGTGTATATATATATCAGTCCGTCTTCCATAAGGACCACCTCATTTTAATAAAATGCGGATCTCCCATTTTCCGATCGAATTTCGATGATCCGAGCCGCTCAACGTGTTCAGAACGTGATTTTAAGGGTACATAATCAAAATCAGCCAAAAAAAAGACCAATGAGAGCTTCATCCGAGCAGTTTTTATTTTTTTTATCGAACGGTTCAAATAAAAACTGCTCGGATGAAGCTCTTCCCGTTCTTCTTTTTTTTTTTTTTTTCTGATTTCTCGCGGGTACCCAAATCACGTTCTGAACACATTGAGCGGCTCGAATCATCGAAATTCGATCGGGAAATGAGAGAAATGAGGAGGTCCGCATTTTAACTAAAATGCGGACCTCCTCTTGGGAGACTGAGTGTATATATATATGTATGTATATCTGTCCGGATCAGGGATCCCTGACCTGATTCTGGTTCGCACCTCCCCTTACCCGATCGAATTTTGATGATCCGAGTCGCTCAATTTGATCAGAATGTGATTTTAAGGGTCTCCATTAGAAATTGGCAAAAAAAATGATCGGGAAGAGCTTCATCCGAACAGTTTTTTACTGATCCGTTCAATAAAAAATGTTCGGATCAAGCCCTTCCTGATCAATGTTTTTCCCGATTTCTCGCGGATACCCTTAAAATCATATTCTGATCACATTGAGCGGTTCAGATCATCAAAATTCGATCGGGAAAGAGGAGGTGCATATGGTGCGGCGGTAAGTGGTGTAGATAGGAACCAGACTGATATATATACATCGGGGCGGTTCCGGGGACCCCTAAAAAAATCTCAAAGTTTTCGATCGAATTTTGATGATCTGAGTCGTTCAATGTAATCAGAATGTGATTTTAAGGGTACCCGTGAGAAATCAGCAAAAAAATTACCAGAAAGGATTTCATCCGAACAGTTTTTTATTGAACTTTATTGAACGATTCAATAAAAAACTGCTCAAATCAAGCCCTTCCCGGTTATTTTTTTTGCCAATTTCTCGCGAGCACTTTTAAAATCACGTTCTGAACACATTGAGCGGCTCAGATCATCAAAATTTGATCGGAAACTATGAGATTAAGATTTCGGGAGTATTTGTAGAGATTTTTTTAGGGGTCCCCGGAACCGCCTGTGTGTGTGTGTATATATATATACACAAATATATATATATATAAAATGTAGTTGAAGCCAAAAGCCTCTCAACCTTCAATCGGATTGACACGGGATTGACGGGCACGGCATCATACGACACGGGTTTGAAGGGCACGGCACGGTACGACACGGGATTGACGGGCACGGCACGGTACAACAATAGTTGGCATTAAGCCATTAATAAAA
>JAOTQK010000018.1:18522469-18544552 GCA_025642025.1 Rhododendron ferrugineum
GTACCCTATGAAAGTGCCTAAAATCCTAGGGTACCCTATGAAAGTGCCTAAAATCCTAGGGTACCCTATGAAAGTGCCTAAAATCCTAGGGTACCCTATGAAAGTGCTTAAACCACTAAAAACCTATAATATGAAAGTGCACCCTAAAACCCTACGAAAGTGCCTAAACATGTTTTGGCCTTGTGGCTAAAAAACTCAAAAAGTTGAAAAACCTCCACTGAAAACTATTTTGCTGGCGTCGTTCCCTTAAATGAAAATTATTTTACCGTCCTTATGGCTAATTTTCCCAAATGAAATCCAATGATCAGGTCTTCTTCTAAGAGGAAGACATTTTTTTGCAACAGTAATTCTAAGAGGAAGAGGTAAACATGTAAATGCATTTGACTAAGTTTCGGGCCGGGCTGCACTATTGAAGGCGAAGACAGCACAAGTGGTCGTGCTCCCCCATTTAGAGCATCCACAATGTAATAATCAAAAGTGAATAATCAAAACTTGTCACGTCAGCTTTTGATTATTCATTTAGAGGGTTGATAAAGTTAGCAATGTGTTACTTTTGATTATTCAAATGCCCAATTTAATTATTACATTGTGAATGCTCTTAGGCACCTCTTTCACTAGTTGGCAGGTTCAATTCCCTCCTTCCCTGTCCCTCCACCCTGGATAGCTTAGAATTAGGAATTTTTTTCATGTTCAAAAAAAATAAAATTTGGTGTTGTATTTACTATATATATACGCATTTGCTAAAAATAAGAAACTCTAGATATTGTTACTTACTTTAAGTACTGCAATTGCGCTCATGATTACAACCAGCAGCTTGATCATTGAGCATCGATCCAATCTTAAAGTGGTTTGTCAAAGTTTCAGTTATTTGTAATTAGAAGAGGACTAAGTTTTCTTGTAAAACATAAGCAATCAGTAATGGATTAAAAAGGACAATTATTGGTTTATCTAGTAAAACTGGATTAAAAAGGACCATTTTTTCATTTGGGCTTGGATCAATATTTTAGTATTTGAGAAATTTTCAGCAGGGTCTCTACCTTAGAGGCCCACAGCTCCAAAGGCTAGAAAAATCCTTCTGAGCCTCTCTCTATGGGCCTGAAGAGCTGAAGAAGTCCATTTGGCTTGGTTCCACGTGGCAAAATTAATTAAATGGGGAATATGGAAAAATTTGAAAGAAAGACATTAACGCTGAATTTCTCCTAAAAAGTTGGTCTATAGTTTAAGAACTTTAGATAAGTTATTTTCGTCATATGAACTTTTAGCTGAAGTACGTATCTGATGAAAATGATGTGTCTTAAAATTCGTGTTTGTGTGGGCTCTAGCCCGTTTAGTTTAATTAGACAATACGGAACCCAGTCTCAAAAACTTACTAGTATTATTTTAATTTGAAACTTGGGGGAAAAGCACTGTCAGATATAATTTGGAGAAGAGATAAGAAATACCGTGGATTGGATACTTAAATAGATAATCACTAAATTTTTTATAAAATAATAACAAAATCGTATTAATTTAATATATTAGGGAATCCACAGCCACCCCACAATAAATCATCTACGGAGACTTTTCACGAAATCAAAGGAATGTATTCGATAATGTTTTACAGTTTTGTTTATCCCTCAACTAAATTTCATGATTTACTTGCCCGCTAAAATTGGCCTTTTTCACAAAAAACTTAACCGTAAAAAATAAGAGTCCCTACTGCTATGACGCAATAGAGCATCTTCAAAATAAATACTAGCAAAATAAATTTCACCCTAAATGTGAAGAATTATGTCACCAAAAAGCACACTCCAAAGGAAGTAACAAAAATCTTACCCTACTTTAATATAAGCTTTTTCAGGCTTTTCAACATTGTTACATCAATAAATGTATTTCAAAATAACGATGAAAATCAAGTATGGAACCAAGAAGGTCTCTAAAAATAATTGTGCTAGCTATAGGTCCAGATTTCCTGCACAGATTGCGCATACAAAAAATTTGGGATTTCAAAATTTTGAGAAAATGGGCCCCACATACTTGAAGTCATCCAAAACCATTTGAAAAATTATTGTCTCTCTCCTCCGGCGGCGGGACTCGGGAGGAGAGAGAATATAATTATGCAAATGATTTTGGTCATTAATCAAGTCATACGGCATCTACAGATTTACTCCGACTACAGAACATGATATACGGTAAGTACAGATTTTCACCCAAATACAGAGAAACAGAGACACAATATAAGAAAAGACTAAGAGACAAAACTAGTGTCTAGCGCCTATGCAAGAGCCAAACGCTCACTTCTTCACACCGTCAACATGACCGGCAAACGTGGAGCTAGTACCCAGACACCACCGTCTCAAGATGGCGGAGCTCCGAATCAAAGATAACATTAAACCTGTGGAAATCAGTCACCCGATCTGGTTAGATCGGAACAAAACCACCCAGGAAGACCCACCGGGACAAAAACCGGACCCAACATCCGGACAAAAACCGGCCTCAACATCCGGACATAAACCGGACAAGAGTCCGGACAAAAAAAAAATGAAACACAATACCAAAATCCTAACCTGACGAAACACTCAAAACAGCCACCGCAGCACTGTCGCCACAACCACCGCACCAACCACAGGAATCACGACAGCCCCTACTGCCGCCATGCCCAGTCCCAACACACCATATCCACGCACAACATTGCCACCAACGACCCAGCAAAATCGCACCATCCACCACCCGAAACGGCCAAAGCGCCGCTAAGCAAGAGACCAACTACCCCCAACAAGGTAGAACGGTGGTCCACAACGGAATCCAGAAAGCTGGCTAAACGGGATACACCTAGCAGAGTATCCGGCGGGATCTTAACAGAGGGGGGAGGGGGTGGAAACGAGGAAGGAGGAGGGAAGGGGAAGAGGGAGGGGGGGAACAACAGCCCACGAAGGAGATGAGCGCCAGCAAGGGAAGGGGAGAGAAAAAGGAAGAGAGAGAGGCGCCCGGGGGAGGAGGCAGCGCCTCCCCCAAGCAAACAACGGCGGCTAGGGTTTTTCTGGTAAAAGTTCAGAGAAAGAAAAAAGATAGATCAAAATTAGGAAGTCCACCTATGGCTTAATTGCTCTAAAAACTAAAGAAATGATAAACCAAGTAGCTATGTGGTGTGAATTTTCGTGTCATCTCTTAAAAAAAAATTGTCGAACAAAAAAACTCATTTCTTTAGAAACAAGTTTCACCTCACTTAGATAAGAGTCATGGCAAGAAATAAGAAAAATAGATTTCAACAATATCCTACCGTAAGTATCGGCTTAATAGTTGGATTAGAATCAACCACTTTGATTTGGATAAAACTCATAATACCCATATTATCGGATATGGATAAAACAGTTTAGCCAATATCTCAAATCTCCTATAAATACCCAATAGAGTATATCATTAATCCTCACCAATTGCCTCTTATCAAACCTACATTGACTTCTTTCAAACCTTTGAGAACAAAAAACAAGCCACAAGATGGGTAAAGGAGGAATTTCTCAAGAAAACCAAGGCGAAGAGAATATGGCAGCTTGGCTTCTTGGTGTCAACAACCTCAAAATTCAGCCCTTCAAGCTCCCTTCTCTCGGTACTTCCATTGTTACTCTTGTCCCGGTTTTCTTACGTGCACAGATACAGATTTGGCTGGAATCAGCCGATGTACGTGAATATCCCGTTGTGTTGTGAGGTTCATGTGCATCAAATCTGCATCCGAACTCCTAATATGTGCACATAAGTTAGTGCTCACAGTCGCAGATTTTCCCTTATTTTTTGGTCTTTTATTCCTCTTTAATTGATAAGTCCTTTTTCAATTCGTCACCAAAAAAAAAAAAAAATAGGTGCCCACGACGTTAGAGTCAGAATCAAAGCTGTTGGTATCTGCGGAAGTGATGTTCACTACTACAAGGTAAGGCCTTATTAACTACTGATCGATTAGGGGGTTTGGTTAACTCTGTTAGTATTACTTCTAATTGATCCTGAATAATTTCTGTATAATCACAGCACATGAGTTGTGGAGACTATCAAGTGAAAGAGCCAATGGTAATCGGACACGAATGCGCCGGGATCATAGAAGAAGTTGGGACCGAGGTGAAGTCGCTGTTGCCTGGTGACCGCGTGGCGCTGGAACCCGGCATCGGTTGCTGGCACTGCAACCCTTGCAAAGAAGGCCGCTATAACCTATGCCACGACATGAAGTTTTTCGCAACTCCGCCAATCCACGGTTCCCTCGCCGATCAGGTGAGTCAAAGCCTTTGTTCGGTTCCCATTTTCGAAAAATATTTTTGATGTAATGAGTGGAGAGAGATAGATAGAGAAAGTTATTGAGAAACGTGCAAAAAGAAAAACGTGCAAAGAGAGTTTGTTGTGCTTGTGTTTGGTCGTCAATAACATTTTTTTTTTGCATCCATATTTGGCAGATAGTGCACCCTGCTAGCCTATGCTTCAAGTTGCCCGACAATCTGACCTTAGAGGAGGGTGCGATGTGCGAGCCCCTCAGCGTCGGCGTCTACGCGTGTCGCCGAGCCAATGTTAGTCCCGAAACCACCGTTCTGATCCTCGGTGCTGGACCCATTGGGCTGGTCACATTGCTCGCTGCTCGCGCTTTCGGAGCGCCTAAAGTCGTGGTCGTGGATGTCGACGACCACCGCCTCTCAGTCGCCAAGGAACTCGGCGCTGCCGCAGTTGTGAAAGTCTCATCAGATATTCAGGTTCTTAAAAATCTTCCAACCAACATATATATCCCAATTCTTCGTTTTTCGCTTTTGTTCTCCGAAACAAATGCTAAGTACAAATCTGTTATGCAGGATGTGGATAAAGAAGTTGAAGAGATCAAGAAAGCCATGGGGGGTGCAGTCGATGTGACTGTGGATTGTTGTGGAATGAGCAAAACCGTTTCCACTGCTCTAGGGGCTACTGCTTCCGGGGGTAAAGTTTGTGTTGTTGGAATGGCTCATTGCCAAATGACTGTGCCTCTCACTCCTGCTGCTGCAAGGTAGTAGCTCTACTTGATTCTGTTTTTATGTTTTCTGAAAACAGAACTAGTCCCCATCCCCATGTTACTCGAAACGGACCTCGTAGAACTAATCATCACTGGTAATTGTGGTTTGCACATTTGTTAATTTTGTTTCCAGGGAAGTGGACGTGGTTGGCGTTTTTCGGTACCGGAACACCTGGCCTCTGTGCATCGAGTTTTTGAGCAGTGGAAAGGTTGATGTGAAGCCCTTGATCACGCACAGATTCGGGTTTACGCAGAAGGAGGTGGAGGAGGCGTTTGAAACCAGTGCTCGCGGTGGCAGTGCCATTAAAGTCATGTTTAATCTTTAGAGTGGTGTTTCTCTGGTAGCATCAGTGGTTGGTAATTAGGTTAGTTTCAGTAGTTAAGGGCTGTTTTTGCTGCTGTGAATAATTTCCTCTTAAACTTCAAAAGAGTTTGGCATTTCTTTTTTCTCATTCGTGGCTTTAAATCCAACATGGGTTCATTTCTTTTTTGGTCTGATGCATCCGCAAATTTGCTTCTACGTATGTTATTTCAAAGAGTTCAAATGTATTAGAAACTCCCTCTCGGGGCCACCGGAGGGTTTTTCTAATTGTTAACTTCAAAAGTATTTATTACTATGATCGGGCGGGTTCAGGTAGACGCAAATACGTACCTATCCCACCCCTTTTTCTTTTTTTTTCTGATTGGGGAATACCTGTGCGGATCGGGGTAAGGAGGTCCAGGCGGGGACGAGCCGGAGTAAATTGCCATCAATTATTTGCAAATGCAATTGCATGGATCACGCCATCACGGCCATCCTGGTTATTTTCAAGAACATTTCTGTTATCAAATCTATTACTAATAAATAAGGGCGGATTAAGGATTTGCACTCGAAAATTAAAAGTGATATCTGAAAATTAAGTTTGGTCTTTTTTATTTCTATTGAACGTTCTTGACAAATTAAAAAATAAAAATCTAAAGAATTGTCAATAGATATATGTATATGTATGTATGCCTTATATGTATATGTAAACGTACAAATGTTTGCATATGTATATATACACACACGTGGATTAAGGCAGATAAACGAATCAAACCACTCGAGCTCCAACTCATGTTCGCTCGTTAAAAGCTCATTTGAGATCGGCTTGTTGCATTAGCACGCCAAGCTTGAACATTTTTAATTTTGAAACTTGTTAAGCTTTCGAACCAAGGTCGAACAAAACACGTACTGCTTGGCTCCTTTGATTTACAATGTCTGAAAAATTCAAGCTATTCGAGATATGTTCGTGCTAGCTAGGCTAGATTCCTGACAGTTGAAAACCCCCCATTAAAATAGTATTAGGTCATAGCTATAATTGCTTGGTGGTAACTAGATTTTTAACGACTTGTACGTAGCTCGCAGTGGAGCTGAAAATGACGAATGTCTAGGAAAAAAAATATTACACAGACAGCAATATTTTTGCAAGAAAAAAAATGAACACGTTCTGTACGAGCCTTTTTTTTAGTCACTAAATTAGTGAACTAATTAATCAGAAAAAAATTAACAAGTAACCAGCTCAACAAAATCCATATTTTCTAGATTTCTGCTATATTTTAAAGTCGTTAGAAATATTTAAAAAAAAGGCAAATTAATTAAGTTCCATTTACTCGAGTCATCGCCCGTCACGTGCAGCCGCGTTTGATGTCTGTCATGTGTAGCCTTCATTTTTGCTGGTCTGTCGTCGTAGAGTGTGGATTGTGAATTTCATAAAATGTGGGGTGGAACGACACATTACAAAATTAATTGACAATGAGTGGAGATGCTTTTATTATTATTAAGTGATCAGTCATTTCACTTCTAAGCAATGTGAGATTATATATATTTCCTTTACATCACAAACTTCCTCACTCGTACGTAAAAATAGAAACTATGCCAAAATCTAATACAACCGTTGGAGTGCAAATTAAAATACAAGAGTCATTGGAATCTACAATCATGTCCATCTCCCTGCTTTTCACATGCCAAGAAACTATCTTCCAAAAAGACAAACAAAACAAAATGGTCAATCGTATAATGTATTACTACTACCTAATTCTCTCTGTAGATACTACTTAAATTACCATTGCGATTTCCTGGGTTTATGACAAGGGGTAATCTTGATAACAAGACCGGGGAAAATATCATCCGGGTTGTGGTGGCCTCGGTTACTAGCTAGCTCGGTAACCTGGCCAAATAGTGTGAACCAACATCTGAGGAAGGTCCGGGCTGCAGCTTGATACAGGTCTCCTTCGGTACACTGTTCGGTTGTGTGCTCGGAAATGGGCCTCCGGGTGCTTCGAAGCTATTAACAGCATTGTATCTGTTCCGGTATTTCTGAAGACACCAAGGAGAAACGGTTGTGTCAGATGGGTCCCATGAGGATCATGCAACAGACATAATCATTGGGATCAGATCTGGCCATGTGCTCTGTAACCGCTTCATTCCCTTCGTCATTTATGACGTCACCCGAGGCGGTTACCTAAGCGTGCCCTCCACGCGCTAGCTTGGAGGTCAAGTAAACCTAGGTCTATAAATATGAAAGGATACTCACCTGGAAAGGTACGTCATTTTACCCTAACCCTAGACCTAAACACTTCCCCTGAGATCTAATTTGATCGTCGGAGGGTCACTGGGCTTATCCAGCCCTAGTGACTTAGTGCAGGTCCAGCGGCGGAAGCACGGAGCTACGAAGGAAGGAACCTAGCCAGAACCACGGTCGAGATCCCGATAAATCGAACCCCTACACGGGTCATAGATGTGTGGGTTCTGCTCGACGATAAATGGGTCGCCGCACTTGTCGCTGATGGTATGGAGGGTTTCGCCTTCTCCGACGACGTAGATTTCTAATGACCAACTGACTAGAAATATGACTTCTTCGGTTCTTCCGTTCCAACTAACAGATAGTCTATCCCACCGCTATGTTTCTCACCGCTTTTGTCACCGTTCTCAATATCATCGTCCGAAAGTGTTTTAGACGGTCCGGTTTTTAAAAACACTATTTCAGGAAAGAGTTTAACAGTTCTTTTATTCGGATCATTGATTGCTGAGACGGATGGTGAGAATGAACGCTGCGGTGGGAGGAGCGGTGAAATAGAGCGGTGGGGATAGCACCCAAGGCCGGCTCATAAGTTTTAAAGGCCGGAAGCAAACCTCTTGAATGAGACCTCCATATATCTTCCCTATCCTTCGACTCCTCAAGCGTCTGTGTTTCTTTCCTCCTTTTTTTTGATCGGCTGCTCGGCTTTTCTTTTAGGAGTTCTTTTTCTCTAATTCCCTCTGACTATAAAAAAATTTGATAATCCAACATAGATGGTAGCGTAGGAGATAGGGCGTGATTGAGTACTTTACAATCATCGAACTGAAAATATCTTCCAGGCTCTAGCCGTTTCATTTTTTTTTTTAACGCTTTGTGTTTGGTTTGTGTTTTGAATTTTCTTTTGAAAAATAGTATGGGTAATAAGTGGAGAGAGATAGAGAGAAAAATGTTGAAAGTAGAGAGAATCTAGGAGGAATTTTTTGAAAAATGCTTTTTGAAAAGCAAAGAGAACAAGGCAGTGTTACTAATGAGTAATTCTATCATTTGGGTCTATTTTGTTGCTCATAAATTTCAATTGGGCCTATTTTGTGTAAAGGAGGCTAGTGCAATTTTATTTGGACCATATATATATATAGGGATTATAAAATTTTGAGGGCCCTCATTTTTAACTTGTAGGGAAAATGACGGCTAAGGACGGATTTTGATAATTAATACCCGCCAATGATATTTTAAGCATTAACAAATATTTTTAGCTTATCATTGGCGGGTATTAATTATCAAAACACGTTCTGGACCGTCATTTTCCCTAACTTTTTTGAGGAGCCGGAAGCGCGGACTTCCCCGACCTTGACCATAAGCCGGCCCTGATAGCACCGCTGCCCAACTAAATTTGCCTGTTTAAGGGAACTGGGCCCGGTTTGCTAGCGGAACGGGTGTCGTCCCTAACCTTACCTCAACGCGTGAATCGTGATCTCAATCGGTCACTTCATGGAGATCGAAGCATATAAAACCATTCCATGAAAAATCAATTTGATCTAACTTTTAACATAAAAAATGAACGGATCATATTTTTTAGCTTGATTTTTCGTACATGGGTTTTCGTCCTGTACAAATGTGTTTTTGTCACTGGGTTATCAAAGTCCTATCTTCTTCATTATTTACAGCGCGGTAATCACTCTGGACACATTGAACTCTACAAAGTGAACAATTTGGATCAAGTTTTGGGACTCGGCACGGTACCCCTTTATGAGCAAAGTGGCCTGTTATGCCTCAGGGCCCTGCTTCCGTTTAAAGGCGTATTGAACCTTTTTTTCCTTTTTTTTTTTTTTTGGGCTAAGTTGTGTGTCTTTTGCTTTGTCCTGATTAAATAATTGCAAATTACTTGTATTACATACCATAGCTATAATCTAAATTCTGATGTAGATTTTGCAGAGAATGCATGAGTTCTTTTTTTTTTTTTTTTTTGAACAGAGAGACAATGAGAAATTATATAGACGAATGCAAACCGTTCATTGCCATGAAATCTGGACCATTGGATCGAGGAACGGACAGCCTTTAAAGTGGCAACGAAGCTAGACGAACAAGTTTTATCTTCTCCCTGTAATTTTTTTAAGAAATTGAAGTTGTTGGTGTTGGACCAAACTGCCAAGTCTACTAGTAAAATTAATAAATCTGAAATGCAGGCTTGACCTTATTATTATATGATTATGGTACTGCTACCTACTTGATTGATCTAAATCAACCACTTGCTTAATTCATTAATGTTGTAATATGTTGACTCCCAAATAATTAATCTTTTTTTTTGCGAAGTCACTCTTGTATTTATTAAACAATCATGACGTCAAACCTAACACAAAAATGAAATATATGGATCAGGTCTTCTTCTAAGAGGAAGACACTTTTTTTTGGTCAGCAATTCTAAGAGGAAGACAATTGGTAAACATGTAAATGCATTTCGGGGCTGCTGTATTGAAGGCGAAGATAGCACAAGTGGTCGTGCTCCCCCGTTTAGGCACCTCCTTTCACCAGTTGGCTGGCTGGTTCAATTCCCTCCTTTCCTAACCCTCCACATGACCCGGGATAGCTTAGAATTAGGATTTTTCACGTTCAAAAAAATTAAATTTCAGAGCTTGCTGTATTTACTATACGCAATGCAAAAACTAAGAAACTCTAGATATTGTTACTTACCTTATTAAGTTCTGCAATTGCGCGCATGATTACAACCAGCGGCTGGATCATTGTGCATTGATCCAATCTTAAAGTGGTTTGTCGAAGTTTCAGTTATTTGAAATTCGTTTAGAAGAGGAATAAGTTTTCTTGTAGTAAAACATAAGCAATCAGTAATGGATTAAAAATGACAATTATGAGTAAGAGAGACCTGACCAAAAATTCGTTTAGACCTAAGAGAAACAGTCGTTGGACCATTAATTGTTTTTTGGGCTTGGATCAATCCTTCGACTTGGAATGCAGTTGCGTTGATCGAGGGGTTGAGGTGGTTGGGAGTTGGCGGCTGGTAAATTGCCCCTTGACGAGACGAATCGAAAAAGTAGAAAAAATATGGACTAATGTCAAAAAAAATTAAATAAAACGACATTTTAGACAAATAAGACAGCTGTTTGATACTTTTTTTTTGTCTTTAGTGAATCTTTTTTTACTTTCAGTCATAATTTTGTACTGCTTTTATACTAAATTAAAAGAAAATGAAATTAAAACTTTAGAAAATTAGGGATGGAGGCTTGGGAGGATCTAACACATTTGCATAGAGTATAGATTGATTTATTGATTTGTCTTTTAATTTAGTTGACATGAAATTATGATGATATTACTATATTTTTCATTATTACAGTATTAAAAAACAATGTCGTTAATTCACGAGTAAAAGAAAAAAATTACCATGCACGTGGTAAGAAAAGATTGTGAAAAAACCTTTTTCCCCTTTATTTCATATAGTTAAATAATTCATTGTAATGTAAAAACTTCACAAAACCACCAGAATTTGTCATTTTGGAAAGTCGTGTCTTTTTTTTTTTTTTTAAGGATAGTAAGGTAAAAAAAAACGATTCAAAAAAGTCATAAAATTATGCACAAAATTAAAGTGAGAACAAATTCTTTACACCACCGGTGTAAACATTTATTTCCTCCAAATCAATTATATTGCGCCGTGTTGCAAAACAGTGGTCTCAATCAATAAAACATGACGACGTGGCGTAATATAATTGATTTGGAGGAAACAAATGTTTACACTGGCAGTGTAAAGAATTTAATCTCAATTAAAATACTTCATTGTTTATTCAAAAAGATGACACGATATTAGGAAAAAGCGGAGAACTAAATTAGGCTAAAATTATGAGACGGGGGAGAACCAGGATGAGTTTTTTTGATATTGGTTTGGGTTGCTATAATTGTTTTCAGTCTTTACAAATGAAATTGATGATGACAACAGAAATCAGGTCACTAACAAAATAAGCGCACCAAAAAGAAAAGAAAAGAAAAGAAAGAAGGACGAATCAGCCCACGCAAGAAGTCATAAATCATCACAAATCATCCACCAATCGACGGTAATCTAAAACAAGCTTAACATTGTAATCTCTATTTCACATAAAACATACAAATAGTACTAATTAGACTTGTTGACCCGCAGGGTGGTTTTGGAAATCAAGAATAGGCATAATGTACATATTCCTTGAACCACCAACACATGGATGGAACACTACAGACCAGCTTTGGTAATGCAAGAAAATAATTAGAAGCCTATTGACTAATCACACAATCCATTCGCGGATCTATCTAAGCAAGAAATGGATGGATACAGTCTTCTTGGTATAAAAGTTCTGGGAGGGGGGAAGAAAAAAATGACCTTATTGGTATGGAAGTTGTGGTATGGAAACCTAAGACCCCATAACCAAAGGCTCCCTCTCCAGTTCATAGTCATTTCTTTTAGACTAGTCTCTTAACTCTCCAGTTCTTTCTCTTGCCATTACCAAATTATGATAATAGAATCTCCGAAGCTAAAATCGTGAAGCATTATGGTGCCGGGGAACTCAGTTATTTCTGAGAGAGGTCTCGAGTCTATGATATAGAAGTTGTCGGAGTTCGCTATGTATCAATAAGCCATTGTTTTCTTATTGATAAATGGCGTAACATCTGCCACTGTGCCATGTAAAGGCAAAACTATCTTCCAAGGCATGAACTAAGAGATATGGGATAACTTCTACAATGAAAAGATTTATGACATTTTACAGAGGACTCTAAACTCAATTCCATAACAAGAAGGTTACCACATTTGTGCAAAGGTTCAATAATTCCAAACATCAACTTATTGCACCTCCAGTGGCCTCATGGAGATGTAATCTTCCTATAATGCTGGCTAAAGGAATCAAGGACAAAAGATTAGGACCCTACCACATATAGCATATACAGCTTGTGGAGTGGTGACTGTTCCATGAGCCTTCTAATGTGTGTAATACCCAATGCCAGGATATTCCTGGTCAAACACTCACCAAGCCAGCATGGTTGAAGGCTGCATAGAACAGCAGTCTAAAAAGGAAAAAAACAAAGAAGAATAATGGAAAACAACATCAACATCCTTGCAATGACTCATCCATCCCTTCCATTATACGAAGGATGTAGACAGAAATGCAAATCTTGGATGGCATAGATAGCAAGGACTAGGTGTTCCAAGTTGGGGCGGCTTCGAAAAACTACTCAATGTTCTGTGTCACATGCAAGCAAATGAATATGGTACTTCCTGCATCATAATCCGAGTTTGTTGTTTTCCATGTTGTGATTGGTAGCACAACAGCCTATTGCCTATTCACAGAATCCATTTGTGGATTTGTCCAAGCATGGAATGGATGGAATTCAGTCTTCTTGGTATAAAAGTTCAGAGAGGGGGGAAGAATAATATGACCTTATTGGAATGAAAGTTGTGGTATGGAAACCTAAGACCCCATAACCAAAGGCTTCCTCCCCAGTTCATTGTCATTTTTTTAGACAAGTCTCTCAACTCTCTTTCTCATGCCATTAGTAAATTATATGATCATAGAATCTCTGACACCTCTAGTGGGAATGCTAAAATCATGAAGCATTATGGTCCTTGGGAAATCAGTTAGTTCTGAAAGAGGTCTCGAGTCCATGATAGTAGAGGTTGTAGGAGCCCCATATATATTTCAGATGTTGTAGGAGGGGGGGCGGAGGGAGTTAAGGCCCAAGGGGTCATGGGGATGTAATCTTCCTATAATGCTGGCCAAAGGAATCAAGGACAAAAGGTAAGGACCAAATATAGCATATACAGCTGGTGGAGTGGTGACTATTCCATGCGCCTTCTAATGAGTGTAATACCCAATGCCAGGATATTCCTGGTCAAACACCACCAAGCCAGCATGGTTGAAGGCTGCATAGAACAGCAGTCTAAAAAGGAAACAAAAGAAGAATAATGGAAGATTACAACTTACAGCAGCATCAACATCCTTGCAATGACTCATCCATCCCTTCCAATAAATGGAAGATGCAGAGAGAAATGCAAATCTTGGATTGCATAGATAGCAAAGACTAGGCATTCCAATTTGGGGCAGATCCAAAAAACTACTTGATGTTCTGTGTCACATGCAAGCAAATGAATATTGTACTTCTTGCATCATAGTCCGAGTTAGTTGTTTTTCATGTTTTGATTGGTAGCACATCAGCCTATTGACTATTCACACAATCCATTCATGGAACTGTCCAAGCAGGAAATGGATGGATTCAGTCCTTTTGGTATAAAAGTTCTGGGAGTGGGGAAGAAAAAAATGACCTTATTGGTATGGAAGTTGTGGTATGGAAATCTAAGACCCCATAAGTATAACCAAAGGCTCCCTCTCCCGTTCATAGTCATTTCTTTTAGATAAGTCTCTCAACTCTCAAGTTCTTTCTCTTGCCATTACCAAATTATGATAATACAATTTCCGAAGCCTCTAGCGGGAATGGAAACTAAAATCGTGAAGCATTATGGTCCCGGGAAACTCGGTTATTTCTGAGAGAGGTCTCGAGTCTATGATATAGAAATTGTAGGAGTTCGCTATGTATTAATAAGCCACTGCTTTTTTTATTGATAAATTGTATAACATCTGCCACTGTGCCATGTAAAGGCAAACTATCTTCCATGGCACATGAGCTAAGAGATCTGGGATAACTTCTACGATGAAAGGATTTATAGTCCATTCTGTTAAGCACCGTTACCAAAAAATATGTAGCCAATCAAAACTTACACATAAGTGGTTTCAATCTGGTAATCTATACTTCGTATTTCATGACCTTGTGTGAATCCAAAATTTATTAGAACCAAGGCATGCTCATTAAATTTTATAAGTCCACCATTCAGTTATTTCAGTGAGATCGTACTGATCCCGGATCGTTTGGTGGCTCGACCTACCTAGTGATTTCACTGACTTGCTTCATCAGACTTTTACTTGTGTCTTAAGAGTACACTTCTTCTATGCATATTCTATGACTAGTGAATGCCCGTGCCTGAAGGCACACGCACCCGCAAATGGTTGCAACCTAAACCAACAACCCGACATTACTATTGGCCACCTCAACTAATGAAGGATCTAATATGGTGCATCTTTTCTTTTTTGTCCCGTCAAAATCAAGCACGCGTCCGCAGAATGTGACATGACATACAATACAAAACCTACCTTTAAAAAAGCAGATGGCGTAATTCCTAATCAAACCTAGGTTCCCATACAAATACAGTGATTCCTCAAATTTTGCAGATATACGTGGGAATAGTTGATAGCCAAACGGAAGAACTAAGACTGCTTAAATCTACAAGACATAGCACAAAATCTAGTTGTTGAACAGAGTGATTTACTGTCCTGGCAAGATTACTGCCCAGTAGAAGGATTAACTTTCCACAGCCGTTAAAAGAACAAAATCAACAATCATACCCTTCCGATTACTCACATTCGCTATTGGTTCAAAATGCAATCATGAAAACACAAACAGTAATAATAGGTTCAAGGACTTATTTACTTTACTAGAGTTAGTTTCATTTGCCCTAATCAAAAATTTCTCAGACAGAAATTCCGAGAGAGAACGAGAAGGGACCTACTTCCTTGGCACCTTCACATACGGATGGCGCCTGTTGCAGTGGTAGGTCATTTCCGCGGTATGTAACATTTCCCAAATGCGTGCCCACTACTCTCATCAATTCAAAATGTTACTCTCTTCAATTCCTTTTCCATGTAGACTATTACTCTGCCACCACTTATATAAGTTAGATTTGAATTTTATCAATTGTGAGTATATCTCGATAGGGTTATGTGTGTGAAATCAAAAGCATTGGTGTTGAAAAATGCTCATTCTTAGGGGATAAGTATTCGTTTTGGCATCTCAGTACCGTTTGGCACTACCAAAACGAACACTTATCACTAAGAATAGAGCATTCTCAACACCAATGCTTTCGATCTTAACACATAGCCCTATCAAGATATACTTGTAATTGATGAAATTTCAATCTAACTTCTGCAAGTGGTGGCAGAGTAATGGGATACATGGAAAAGGAATTGACGAGAGTAACATTTTGATTTAATGAATTTAAATAGTAGTCTCTGCTTTACTTACCTGCCGCTTTATGCTTCTTTCACACTCTCTAACGTTAAATTTGGATTGAAGAGAGGAAAGGAGCAGAAATGCGAAGATGTGAGGGATCACTTCTCATGACTGCCATTGATAATGACAATGATACTCGGGAACATTATCTCTTTCACACCCTTCTTCTCCTTACACTTTCCTTTTCTTCTAAGAGCAAATCCACACTCAAATCACTTAGAAATCTTCTTTTCTATGCAAACTCCTCATTCCAATTGAAACGTAAGAGTCACTCTCTCACTTGATATCTTTTTACCATAGTCTAATTGTACATTGCATAAATGAAGCTTTCACTTTATAGCCTTCCCCATCTCCCAAGGACGAATATTGTCATATTGATCAAAGACTTTCATTTCACTACCAAAATCCTCTTAGAAAATTTCTTGATTGTTCCATCCCTCTACAATGCTCTAGAATTATCCACACAACTCTAGCACATTTCCCTACCGAAATCTTCTTAGAAAATTTCTTGATTGTTCCATCCCTCCACAATGCTATAGAATTATCCACACAACTCTAGCACATATATCATGACTCCTGTTTCATTCTCTTGGATCTTTGAAATATTTCGAACTTTTTTCGAAAGGCCTAATGCTAAGAGTTCTGATCATGGGGTGTACATATAGAGTACATTGCCGCATGGGAGCCCACTATGGGTCTCACACAAATCATCAGTTGATAATTTTTTTCAAGTGGCCCCGTAAAAAATCAGCTCAATTGAAGTAACTTCTAAATGAAAAGTTAGAAGAAGATTGGATCAAGTACCTACACATATTCAATTGAGCTGAAAAGTAAGAAGAGGATTGAAAAAAAAAAAAAGTTTACCAACGGATTGGATCAAATATGCCGTATGTACGCCCCAGAATCAGTACTAATAGTCGGGCTCTTTTCTTTACTTGAAAACTATTTTTTAGAAAATGATTTCAAAAAAAAAATTTGGGAAAATTACTTTGTATTTCTAATAAATAATTTTTATTAGTTTGAAAACTATTAAAATAAAAGTTTTCTGTATTAATAGTTTTTTGTAGATTGAAAAAGTGATAGTGGCAAATTTTGGTTATCCAATTTTGATTATACTATTGTGGACCTCTATATTGCTAACATTAACAACCCCTTAAATGGATAATCAAAAAGTGATGTAGCAACTTTTGATTATCCAACTTTGATTGGTTCACTATAGATGCTCTTTAGCAATATCCTAAATGGATAATCAAAAGCTGATGTGACAACTTTTAACTATCCAATTTTTATTAGCTACTAGTGTAATGCTCTTTTAAAGACTTCATTGCCTGAAATTAATTTGTCAAAAAAAGTAGACCTTGGCTCTGTTCCGCTAAATTCAGAACGGTGCCATTTGACATCCTTGAAGAAAAGCTCAGCATGATTTCTGCATTGCTTCTTACCTAAACCATAAGCAAATATTGCCCACAAAAAGTATCCAGATCGAATATTCTTTTTGGCCAACCAAAAGCTCTAATTTTTGAAAAGCCCTAATTTTCTATCAACCCAAATATGAGAATAGGGATTATTTTGAAAAATTAGGGCAGACTAATTTGTTTTAAAATCAAAGAAATCTAAGGAAGAAACAGAAAAATAGGGAAGTTCAGTAGGGAGACATGAGTGATTTACAAGTTTTGGATCTAAGCCTTCTAGTTTCGAGATCTTGACCTACGAGTTTGTTCAAGTTTCATTCGATTTTGTAGAGAGGGAGTCACAATCGAACTCTATATATATATATATATATATATGAGAATGAGAGAGAGAGAGAGAGAGAGAGAGAGAGAGAGAGAGGAGGAGCTTCGGTGGTGGTCACCGGAAATGACGTGGTAGTTGAAGAAATCTGGTTTTGGGAGATTTTGAAGTCAAATCTAAGCTTTACCCTTTCCCTTATTTCCCGGTCATTTTTTTTGGTGAAATTTTGAATTGAAAATTTTAAGAGTGGGTCCCATTACTTAATCCTAGTCAGCCCTCCACATCAGGCGGTGTACATTGGTGTGCATGGGTGGAGTACCCATAGCATTTCTGATCTGTGTTGATAGACTTACTGTTTCCCAAATGAGTGCCTGTTCAGGCCCTTCTCACAACATCAGAAACAGCCACCCATGTTTGAGGAAGAGTTGTGCAGACAAACTTATAAACTGCAGTTGGCAGACTCTTACTGAAACTCAGAACAACAATAGAGAGAGAGACAGCCACAGAATAAGCCACAACACGGTCTGGTTGAAAACACTCACACTAGAAGTCCAGACGAAATACCGAGCAAAAGCTTTTATTGCCAAAGCGCTTCTCAATTATAATAAGTTCAATTACAAGTACATCATGGCTGGAAACTATGGTTCCAAACTTCCAAATCAACTAAACAACTAACCATTAAATACTCAAAACTGAAATTATCGTCTTCTCATTCCCCATCGCAAGCTCGTAAATACAAGGAACTGGTTAAAAAAATGAAAATAAAAAGGAAAAACTACATTACGGTGAAGATGGACAGCGACATTATTCAACGAGCGGTAGCTGTACTGGAGGTTGGTTCAGCCAACCATTTCCATACTCTCACTTTACCAGTTCCATCACCAGTAAAAAACAGGCCACCTGGACCAACCTGTATGGACCGAACCTCTTGCTTTGCAAATATTTTGCCCCTCTCGGAAAATCTACACCAAAGAAGAAAACTCGCTCAAACGAAAGAAGAGAGAGAATGGAAGTAATTAAGCAGCCAACTTGTACTTACAAGCAGGAAAACAAAACAGTATTCAAAGGAAAACTTACGATGGCAAGTCATAGGCGCGCACCGAGTTGTCATTGCAAGAGCAGAGTAAGACTGGCTTGGCTTCTGAATCATGCATCCCGCAAAGCGTAAGCAGTCCCTGTAACAGCCAGCTTATCCCATTGAACTAAATGTTGTCACCGAAAACATAGCTATAACTAAAGTGACACAAGTAACTTTGGATATTAGATAGTGAAGTTGAATCCCCAATGCACAGAAATAAAAGAAAATGGCGAAGGCGAGATTTTGGACATTATATTAATCAACTAAATGGTATCCATTGGAGAGCGGAGAAGATCACATAAAACACTGTAAGCTCAATGGCACTCAGCATTTACGTACTTTTCATCTAACCCTAGCTCATCTTGGTTACACCATGAATTCTCCATCAGTCGTCCTATCAAGTGATATATAAAGGCCGATCCTGATGCTATTATTTAGAAGATCTGCATTCCCCACAAATCTTAACAACCACTGCAAATTAACTGGAGGAAAGCTAATTCCCCTACTGAGCAGTACAATCCTCCAAACTGTAACTTCGGGAAAATGCATCTACTTAGCCCCTTAACAATAAGCTTGAAAGAGGAACTACTTATCACTTCCAAGAACAGCCAATCCACACACAAAACAAGTAATACGAAGTGCAAGTATACACGTCATGGAGAATAAAACAATCTAGCCAATGAAATTGTGCAAGAACCATAAACGAACATTAATTGTCCACGTGGATCATGATTTTCTAACATTGACAATGACTCACGGTCATGCTTGAATGGTGCAACTACTGGAGTTGGCCCTTTAACTATCAGACATGTGGCTCAGGAGATGACAAACTTTGACCACAACTTCGTCTGATAAGTAGGAACCGGAAAGTGAATGAATGCATCTCTTACATAGAACATCATAAGACTTGAACAACCGACCGAACTTGCTACTGTTAATTCAACACTTCAAGGAACCTTCTCTTTTCGTTAAGCCAGTATGAACTATCCTATATCACCTCCACAAGAGTTATATTCCCGGATCACTCAAGCATAAAGAATCAGTTGAAAATCTGCTATCCGAAGTAGCATGTAACCATTAAAAGCATCCTTGAAAGGGAACGAATAAGGGATTAAACCGAGTTTAGCATAGTGACGTAACAACAATAACGATTTTCGGAAAGGTCGTGTTGGGAAGGAGAATGAACCCCGCATTCAAATCCTATGAGGCTATGGGTGTTGTGGAATGTTGGTTGAGTCAGATGGCATGGAGCCTCATGAGATGATTGCAGACATTGGAACGGCAAGCAACCACCGGCATGTTGGATGAAGAGAAAGACGAGAAGCAAGCTTTTATGAGAAAATTATCATGGTTTGTTCTTCCATGGTGGAGACCTTAAAAGGAGGTTGTGCCACCCATGCATAATGTTTGGGACATAGGGCTTGTCCTTCTCACCAAGACAACTCATACGCTTCTCATCCACCAACTTAATTTCTTATGCCAAAACCTCATGATGAATGAAAGGTCGTGTCATGGGAACATATGCTCATGCCGTGGAAGAGCTTGGAGTATTGCGGTTACGGTCAACCAACAGGTTTTCTTCTTACAGCTGCGGCCAAAACACTCAAAATATTATATCCCAAGATAACACAATTAAAAGTCTTAACCACAAGGATTATTTATGATAACAATCTAACAAGAAAAGAAACTACGATCAAACTTTGATTAGTGTCAAACTGTCAGGTTTCCTGATACTCAAAGAATCAGAGTGGATGGCTTCTACTCTTACCATGTCGACTTCTCTGAGAATAGTTATTAGATAACATGCCCTCTGAGTTCAGAAATACTCATCTCTTTGGGTACACTACACATTATTCCTTTCTGGTTACATCGTGTACTGGTAAGGGAAATACAATGCATGCGAAAGATGGTCAAATTTAACTACATTTTTGCATTCAAATATATAATGGGATGTACCTAAATACACAACTGGACACGACATAGTTCTGCCCTGTACAAGGAAAATAAACTTCAACAAACAAGAGACGTCCCAATGTCCAATGTTCAAACCACTGACCTGAGCACAAAGCACACCCAATATGAGTGCTTTAACAGGTAAGAGTGGTTATAGTTCAAATAACTTCCTCTGTGGAGAAGGATATGGTTGACAATTAAAAAGTTCCCTAGCATATACTGTTTTGAGAAGCATTCAAGCATCACACTATGGACTAATAGAATGCATTACCAGTATGAACCTATCCTGTGCACCCAAAAATTAGCAGAATAAGACTGATGCCTTTCAGACTGCAACTGGTTCCCCCAACACACAAAGGCACTCACAGAGATGTGCTTATACGAGAGTCGAGATAAACTAGCTAGACAGAGGTTTGGTCTCGTTCCGTCTAATGATTCACCACAAACACATGCTGGCACTCACAGAGATGTGTTTATACGAGAGTCGAGATGTATCCATCCAAAGCAATTTCTATCTATCTATGCATATATATACATATATATATATATATATATATAGAGAGAGAGAGAGAGAGAGAGAGAGAGAGGAACTATTTAAAGCCAATTTCACAGCACCCACGCATTTTTTTTGTGAAGTAATTTGTTAGTAAACTCGATCATGTTCTATAGAAATGGAAAGATTCTACCAGAACCAAGACTTCAACAACAGACTCCCACTTTCAGCTCATAAAGAAACAGTAATCAAGCGTTAAAAAAACACAAACGCTAGAGATTCTAAAAATAAGTCCGCACATGCACACCAACTAAAATTAAAATGCAGAAGATTGCATGAAACTATTGTAAGAGTACCTATACCAACCACTGAACAATACTTCGGTGATAAGTAAATGTTAAAGACGTGACTTTTCGTTCAGATAAGCTGAGTAGAACAGTTTATAGACACATGTGGACAAAGAAAGGACAGAGGACATAAATTGCAGACATACATGTTCTTCAGTGTGTGTATATGTTACTTCCAGGTTCCCACTTTCAGTTGCAACCCAAACCTACACAAACACGGCAACAGAAAATATTTGTGTCTCAATCTCCATGTGCACGTTAACGTAGTAACTTATAAGGAGGAGCCACAAACCTTAATGGTTTTGTCCAAGGAACATGATAAAAGAAACTGATCCCAACAAAGAACAGACATCACGACTGAACTATGCTCCGATAGCGTTTGTACACACTGCAAAGTTTCAAGGCTCCATACCTACAAGCAATAAAGGCAAATGACAAGAAATCCCTAAATCTAATAGGATGAAAAAATTCCTAAGCTATATAAAGAATCAGAAATAACAGGAGCACAAGCATATCTCTTTACAAGTCTACCACTGACTTTTATAGAATGATCCATGGAACCAGAGTACAGCCTATTAGCTCCAACAACTAATGTGACAACAGCAAGAGTGTGACCCTTAAGTGTAGCAGCTGGATCAAAGCGATTTTCAACAGCATTAAATCTCCATGCCAATATAGTGCCATCCTGCAGAAGAAGCTTTTGTTAGTAGTTTTACGGAGGAAAGAAACTATGATAATGCCAAAACAGTGAAAGGGAAGAAAGATAGAACCACCATGCAATCATTCCAGGAACTATGAATAACCTACAAAGAATCAAAACATGCACATAGTCAAAAAGCTCACCTGTGTCCCCGCAA
>JAOTQK010000018.1:18554203-18577398 GCA_025642025.1 Rhododendron ferrugineum
GTTTTGATCTAACGATGCCGTTTTATATTAAGGGCAAAATTGTCCCCACTGTTTCACCGGTGTTATGATTACCATGTTGGTGATTAAAACAGATGGTACCATGTATTGGTGATTTAAGAACTGTAGACCATGAAAGTAGTGAATAATGGCTTCGTCCTCCACTGACCCGTCATTTTCCCAATCCGAGATTATGAGGAGGCCTGTAGAAGCCCAAACTCAGTGAATGCGTCATTAAACACTAGTACCACTACTGTACCAGTAGACAGACAGAGGGCTGGCCCTGGGTAAGCTCTACAAGTTCCCGGCTTGAGCAACCCCCACCTTGGGGCAAAAAAAAAAGAAGAGGTAATACTCCTTTACATATATAAACTGACATTTTTTTGCTAAAAAGTTGTTATTTCTCAAAATGCTTGGGTAAAAGTAAAAAAAAAATTATTTTTCCGATTCCTCTCGTCGAGACGAATCAATAACTGTCAAAAGTTTGGCGCAATACTAAGAAATGCAAAAAAAATTCAAATAAGAACAAAATTCTTAGATTTAAGTTAAGTTCATAAGAACGCAGCCTTGGTATCGAGTTCGAGTCCCTGTGGCTAAAAGAAAACTCATTCACGAGTTTTACCCTATTGAAATTTGAACCTCTACATAAGTTTAATATGCTCCCTGAAAAAAAAATTAAATAATAGTACTAATACTTTTCACCTTTAAACATACAGAAATACTCGTTATTGCTTTTTCTAATGCAATAGCTTACACTCTTTCATTTAAGTTTTTTTTCCATTATCAAATTAGCTAAAACTCATAAGAAAATATGTAATCTTAATTTTATTTCTTATTTTTTTGGCTTTTTTGACTCGTATTTCTTAAATTTTTTATGACCAATAGAAAGTGGGCAACCAAGACTTGGAGTCGGACTTGAACAACCCAAATATCGGGACTGGCAGCAGAGGGAGTCGATCAAAGATGCAAAATCCTTTAGTGGAAGAAAGAATTGGAAAAGGGTTTGTCAGCCCCCAGACAGAACATCCCCTTGCACATAAGCATTCAATTCTCTCTCAGAAAAAAAAAATTGCAACCTCCTTTTTTCCTTTAATAATAATAGGAAAATTCTAAATTGGGCTGACAATAGTGAGTGTGTGAATGTGTATTAAATGGTATAAAAAGTACACTGAAAAACGTGTTTTCCTTGTCTTCTAGTGTACTTATCGTCATCCCAATGGGCTGACAATAGCAAGACCGATAATAATAATATCGCCTTTCAGCTCAAACCAGTACTCAAAACAGCAGCATACAATCAAATAAGGATAAGGCCAAAAGAACACCAACCCAAGTCCATTAATCAAAGACTAACAAAAAGCTAGTCCAAAAAAACATGAGTGGAAGGCCATTGAAACAATGACAACAACACTGCACAAATATACGACAAACCTCTCGGACAAACAGCTAGCCACTCATAGGCCATATATGATAATATGATATGCTCTCTATAGTTGCACATGATCTTATTAATTAGCACCAATCGGTTAAACAATCTAAACCCATTTTGCTAGATGAAGATGGGACATGGGAACTGAATCACATTCTGTGTTCACAGACAGGGGGAGGGAGTTGAGAGACCAAAGAGAAAATATCCTCACACCGGTACGCTTTGCCTGAATTCAAATTCAGAAGCAATTAGGACTCGGGAGTTCATGAAGCTCACAAGAAAAGGTTAATAGCATGAAGAACCTTGCAAGGATGCATGTGTACTTGTCAGGGAAAAGAAATAGTAGAAGCCGGAATGTACATTTGTCTAAACGCTACAAAGGTTCATGATGTAGGCAAATATATAGGTTCTGTAATTGGTAATTCGGTCACGAAAACCCTCCTCTTTTTTTGCTTTTAACAGGTACTACGACTCATAACCATCCTCGAGAATCTCCTTAGGCATTTAGCTTTTCCCTTCTTCTCTTATAACAGACATAGTTCAAGAATCTAGAGCAATAAATGGGGGTAGCAAGAGGGCCGAATGTGCATCATAATTTTCAATACTACGACCATTTGGAAATTTGACATCATAATCTACTTGAATACTAAGAACCTCATCGAACTTAGAATGATAGTAATCAGTGAACTCTGTTTTAATTGCATAGAAAAACATGAAAATACATGGGATGACCTAATGACATTTGAAACAAATGATCAATTAACAATACTACAACGGAAGCCCAAACAGTAGGTATAGATCCTTGTTTGCAGCCTATTGTGGTTGAACTACCACATTTAGACTATTAATTCGTGCCACCCCCTCTTGAGTGCCGTCCTGTCTATGTTTTTCCATTTTCATGTCACTTAGTGAACTTAAACTTTCAATTCCTTTTATCATATCAGTAAGAAAAAAGATTGCGAGGATGCTTTTGAAGATTAAGAAGACAAAAGGAAAGGAGTCAGAGACTCAGAAAGAGGCAAGATGAGACATACTACTATATTAAAATATGGTGAGTTAATTTCTAATGTGCTTGAAAGTTATTTTGACTTGATGTGTAATAATTATAAATTATATTACGCACCCTATCATTTATATATAGCCTTATGGGTAGTTGCATGTACTGGCATTTGAATGAGCATTTCCTTTTGTCATTAAAAAAAGAAAAGAGTTGGCATGTTAGGAGAGTACTCACTCAAAATAAAATTCAGTAGGTGACAACCGGTGGAATGGATCTTATTTTTTTGCAATTTTTTTTTTGAGTAAATGCAACGGCAAACTTGGAGCTAATTTTTTTAATTTGGATATTATATTTCCCATGGCTCGATCTTCTTGGATAATTTGAATTTATGTTAACTCTCAAATTTTTCGTTTGAGTTTATGCGGTTGTTCTGAAGAATCTGAATGGCCTCGGTCTTTCGAGCGTTACGTGAAATATTTTACCTATGATGTGTATAGCTTTTAAAATTCGAAACGCTTTTCAAGTGAATGTTCGTTTTTTTTTTTGGTCGTTTACCGACCAACTAAAAAGAATATTCAGTTATTACTATGAATATTCATTGCTGGTTCAGGACTTCTAGTATGGTTGATTGTCTTCCAGATTTGCTGACATTCTTAACAACATTAGTGAATCTGAAAAAGTACATTTCGTAAGAGGTTTTATTTTGTTCCCTGTATCGTTCGTTTTCTGTACATCAAACTTTCTTGGATTGTCAGCCGCTTTCCTTCTACTGGTGTATTTATTTTGTTGTTTATTTGATACGGAGCTTATTTAACAAGAGGAACCAAAATCAAATTACAAAAAAGTCAAAGAGCACAAGTTTATATAACATAATCTAAAATCCGGACCCACTTGTTACGGAGTATTCGATTTATGTGGATCTACGTGTACCAAGCGTTTTCGTTCCTAGCCGAACACGATTGTGTTTAAAGTTGTATTTGAAAGTTATGTTTTGAGATTTGCTTACGAAATTAATGACCGAGAAATCATGTGGTGACCGGTGGGTGAAGTCAGGAGTGCATGCACTAACCATAGCAAACCCAATTGAAATCAGGCCTTGACGTCCGAGGAAACTCTCTTTAATTTCAAAAAGCAGAAAACAACCAAAGCAAGAAAAACAGCAAACAAAACCCACAACGGGAAAAACATATAAAAACACACGGTGGGTTGGGATTGGCGGACTCACGAGGGGAACCATGAGAGCCCACAAGTAGGTCTCTCGTGGGAAACGGAATCACTCCTCCAACGGGACTTTGTGGCTTCTCTCTCTCTCTCTCTAGGCTTCTCTCTCTTCCCTCCCCAGGTTAGCTTCCTCTCTCTCCATCTCTAATCTATTTGGGAATTTGGGTTTTATGAAATTCACGCATTTTCTCACTTGTTATGTGTTTGTTTGCGAAACTGTTGATCTGGGTTGCTCTTTTCAAGGTCAAATATTGATGGGTTTTCGTGTGATTTTGTTGGGTGTTTTGGAATTTGGGGTTTCTAAACTTGTGGGTGCAACTTATAAGCTCCCTTGTTACTTGAAGGTGACTTGGGTTGTACCTAGTTTCTTCTGTTTTTAGCTGATTAGGGTTTTAACCTGGATGCCTTTGATGGATCTGTTACAAAAACGACTTTTTCTGCTTATGTTTTGGAGTAAAGGTCTAACTTTGGGAGTTTTTCTTTAATGATTTTGAACTCTCTTCTGAACTTGGTTTTTGAGTTCAAATATCTATATTGTAGGAAAGTATTTTGTCAATTCAGAACCTTTCAGTGTTTCCTAAGTTTTTCTTTTGTAAATTCTATAGTTATATGCTTTTGTTCTTATCCATCTCTTTCAATTTGTAGATCATGAGTTCAAGTTTGTGATTCATTTCTTTATTTATTTTTGTGTCAGATCCAAAGTGATCCAGCAGAGGGATGGAAGAGTTGCAGCCTAGAGTTTGATCTTTCCTTCTTTTGAGGTTTGTCTGGAGAAATAACTCCCCCAGATCCGCCGTATGCTTCGGGCTAAACATTATTGTCAAACTTCACCCGCTAGCCATTAGAATCTTCTGTGAGGTTTGACTTAAGCGCTGTTTTGGTATATGGGTACCAACAGAAAATGAAGAGTTTTGACTTCAGAACTTAAAATTCGCGGTCTTTATCAGAGTCTTCTTTCAGTTGTGACCTTAAGTGTGTTTTGGGCAGTGGTACCAACAAAATTTTTAGTCAATTGAGTGCACTATTTGCATTTCCTTGTCTTTTTTCGTGTGGAAAGGGCCTCGCTGAGAAATAGTCCATAAACTCTAGACGGGAGAATCATCATCTAAATCTTAATTGGAATTCATTTTCTGGGTTTTAAACTTTCTTATGGCTGTTGCCAAGAGCAACAGCAATAAAGAGTCGTCGTTTCAGCTGAGCAATTGTTTCAAAGTCCCAAGCCTTCACAAAACCATCTTGGGCACAAACCCGGCCTCAAATTTGAAAGATCAATACACCCTCGGAGAGCAGTTGGGGTGGGGACAGTTTGGCATAATCAGGGCATGCTCTGATAGGCTGACCGGTGAGGTACTAGCGTGCAAGTCGATAGCCAAGGATAGATTGGTCACACAGGAAGATGTGAGGAGCATCAAACTTGAGTTTGAAATAATGACTAGGTTATCGGGGCACCCAAACGTGGTAGATCTCAAAGCGGTTTACGAGGAGGAAGACTATGTTCATCTTGTGATGGAGCTTTGTGCGGGAGGGGAGCTTTTCCACCAGTTAGAGAAATATGGCAGATTCTCTGAGGACAAAGCCAGGGTTCTATTTAGGCAGCTGATGCAAGTAGTGACATATTGTCATGATAATGGCGTTGTTCATAGGGATTTGAAGCCAGAGAATATCCTTTTATCTACGAAAGCCTCCTCTTCGCCAATTAAATTGGCCGATTTTGGTCTTGCAACCTACATCAAGCCAGGTAGGGTCTAACGTATGTTTAAGCATTTTGATTTAGTGTAAAATCTTCTTAGAAAACAGTTTAAATATCAAGAATATGGTTTAAATTTCCTCTTAGCTACACAGTCTCAATTAAGACAATCATTGTTTTGCTGTTTGGATTTTGTTGGAACAGGCCTGAATTTGCATGGGACTGTTGGTAGTCCATTTTATATTGAGTGACAAAGCCACAATTAAGACTAAATTATTGTTTTGTCATTTGGATTTTGTTGGAACAGGTCAGAATTTGCATGGGACTGTTGGTAGTCCGTTTTATATAGCACCTGAGGTCTTGACAGGGGGTTATAATCAGGCGGCCGATGTGTGGAGTGCTGGGGTGATTCTTTACATTCTTCTCAGTGGGATGCCACCATTTTGGGGAAAGACTAAATCACGGATATTTGATGCTGTTAGGGCAGCTGACCTGCGGTTTCCATCTGATCCCTGGGATTGTGTTTCTGAATCTGCTAAGGAATTAATTAGGGGGATGCTGTGTAGAGACCCTTCTCAAAGACTCACTGCTCAGCAGGTTCTAGGTAAACTGGTTACCCATTGTCTGTTTTACCCAAATGCTTTGCTACTTAATTCTTATGATAAGATTTCCTAATGGAGCTTGGGCTTGGGCTTACTGTTTAGGAGAAACATGTGGTCATATGAAAGTAGTTTTACGATTTTAGCATTCGTGTTTCCAAAATGGGAGGATAATTTAGAAGCATTAAAAGAAGACCCTACATGTAGTTAGGAAGATCTCATTTTCTCGGGAGTATACAGAGAGTTCATTTAATTGAAGAAGCATTCAATATTTATGAAGCCATACTATATATAAGACAAGGTGTGTAGCAATATTTTGTACTACAAGGAAGACAATGTGGGTAGCGATATTTGTACTATTAATGCAAGGGAATTGTCTTGCTTGGTATCTTTTGTGAAGGCATTCACTGTTATGTGGTTCCTTTGGTAAGTTCATTAGCAAAGTCATTAGCCGGATATTCGCGAGTTGCTAAGTTTTGCCTTCTGTATTTGGATGCTTATTTTGCGCGGCAAGTGTTTTGCTTAATAAAACTTTATTTCCAAAAAAAGTCATTAGCCGGAGATGATTTAGTTCAAGTAGTGGATCTTACTAAGTTAGATTGTGTGTTTTTACTTGTTAGTGGTCCTAGGAATATCATGTTGATTTATGACTGAAAAAAACATGACAACAATCCCTTTGATGAAAGCAACACATTTGTACTGTTATAAGTGTGTTGATATGGATTTCCTGTAATGTTCACCATTTATAGTGTCCCTTTTTCTCCGTGTCTTGACTTCTGCCTCTTATCTCCTGTTCTTGAATATCTTACGAGAACTTCTCTTGTTTTATATAGATCACGCCTGGATAAGCCACCCTGCACCACTTTCTAAAGGTTCATATGAATGTCAAAAGCAACATTGTGGAGTATCGGATATGGCTCCATTTTCTACCTCTTTTATGACTAGGAATCAAGACATCAGTTTCGGCGCTGGATCACCTATTATAGATGACGCCCAGTCTCCAGTATTGACTTGCAGGTCTTCATTTTCCTCTTTCCTCATGGAACCATCAACTCCTTGTTTTGCATCTGGTGTGTTTTCCTTCCGTAGCAGCGGCGGATCGAACACCCTGGAATTCGCCACCCCTATCTCCTCGATGCCAAGCTTTGCATTCTTCAGCCCGGGTTCAGAGTCTGTACAAGCGAATTGTCCTTTGAATTTCTCTGCCAATATTCCCAGAGTAGATTCGGTTCAAGGTAATGTAGTTTCTTATGTGTTCCAGTATTTTTTTTTTTTTGGTTTTGTCTTCTGTTTTCGTTTTCCTGGCAATACAGAAAATTTGTTTGGGGAACTGGTTTGGTACAATTTACGAAAGCAACCCAATTTTTTGGAAACACCAAAAAGATACACTGTCAATATTATTCGGTATCGAGTTTGTTTTCTGTTTTCATTTTCCGCAAAATACCCAAAGGTTGTATGGTGAACTGTTTTGTAAAAAATATAGGAGTACTGTATTTGCTCAAGTTATCTGAAAACAGCGGACTTTCCGAAAATGCAATGAAGATACAATCAAAAATATTCCTTCTCTTATGCAGTGGCAAGCTCTGGGAAGCTGTTGACCTTACCAGACTCTTCTCTCTGCTTTGGACACGGAGAGAGAGAAATATGTAGTCAGAAGGCAGTGGAGGTTAAAAAGACCGAAGGAATGGTTGGGTACAGAATGTCTGGCATTCACGGCAAAAGGAACCGCACGATTGGGCTGGGTGAATTTGATCAGCTTGATCCCATGGTAACCGAATCTGTTATACGCTGGGCATCATGCACTCATCTCACCACTGCCACGTCTCTTAGGTCTTCTCTCGTCTGCTGAAACTTAGAACTCCCCGTTGGAAAATTGGATCATTCGGCTGGAACTGCCGAAGATTCAACTTCCGTTTGTGTATTAATATGACCACTCGGGTTTCTGTGTTTAATGTAACGTTCTTAGGTTGAACGCTGTTGAGCTGCTGTTAGGGAGTGTTTACCTTATTTTCAATAGTTGCCTCCAGTATTCTTGTACAAAGTTTGGTGGATTCTAGTGTCCTGTGTGTGTACCAAGTTTTGTATCGACATGTATAATAGGAAGCACCTCGTGTGTGTGTGTGTCTCTCTCTCTCTCTCTTGCATGTCAAATTGATCCTCTGAGCATGTTATGGTTGGCACAGTCAAAGTGATGATCGGAGACGTTTATTATGTAAAGAATAATACTTTATCAGTTTGATCGGATATCAGCGATTGTTTTATCAATGAGTCGAATTTTTTGTTTAGAGTTCATAAATGCAAATTCTGAACAGAAAATGACGAATTGATATAGATAGCTGATTGAGCTGAATTTTTAAGAAAAAGTTAAGTACGCTATACAAAATGAACATCTTCGATCACTTGCCGCACATGGGGTTGGTACATTTCCTGTATCCACCCTATTGATACTTGTAGAATTCAACCTTTTTTTCATTTTTCCAAATGGGATGAAATTGAAATGTTTGAGAGAATTTAAGTTGGTGGGGTCATAAACTGAGAACTGTTGGTGTTGTGCAGTACCGTGCTGTGCGGCTCGGATGTCGTCCGTTCGGCAATCCAATGGTTCAAATCTCATCTCGGCAATGAACAGTTCGGATGCAACATGGGTGGAGATGAGATTTGAACCGTTGGATTGCCGAACAGACGGCATCCAAGCCGTGCAGCTGCCCAATTCGAGAAAACAGTAGGGGGGGTTTTTTTCAGTTGATAATTGAAAGAAAATCGAATTAAATAACTAATTAGAACTAAACATGCAATCACTATAGAATTTCATTGAAAACTAAAGTAGTATTTTATTTTATTTTGTACATTTCTGGGATTTTAAAGTCACTGGGCCAAATGATCACACTTTCAGCCAAGTGGCTCCGCCCGTGGGCATGAGAACGGGTAATGGAGGGACCATGAAAAAATAGATTTCTATTCCAACTTAGGCCAAAATCCACTACTCTGTTTAATGCCAGGACCACTTTGCTCCCTTGGGATTCTTGTGAGTCCTACTAGAAATTTCGACATGCCCGGCAACAGGGGCCACCTTTTCCTATTTGTTTCTAAAAGAGAATACAACTTTAGAATATGATTCCCGACACAATTGTTTTTGAAACCAAGACGTATATCATCTCATGCGTTTCGAACGATTCTGGACACGATCACATCTGAAGTTATATTCTAAAGTTGAGCTCCTAATTGTTAGGGTTGGGAGTTTTTTTGTTGCTCTCAATCGATGGTTGTGTAACACAGAAAGAGGGATTTGTATCTTACGGTGAGACGTGACGTAAATACTTGCTGATTGTTAATAACATTAGCAACACATTGTACAAATTGAGGCATCGTCCCCCGAGAAAATGATGAATTTGTTCTAATGAACAATGATAGCCACCCACCCTCGCGTGGGTGAAGGGACACATTCAACTCAAAAATCATTAGAAACTTTTACTTTGCCAAGACCTCCATCAAAATTAAGAACGTTGTCTTTTTTATCATTCCCAAACCCAACTACAGATACGTGACTCATTACCCAAAAATCCTTACTGTACCCCTGAACAGATGGATCTTAAGATCACATGCCTTCTTAACAATCGTTTGATCGGATAAACATACCCGCAGGCGGGCGCATGCTCTTAGGGGGCGTGGTGGGGGGAACCACCATGTTCTTGGCAGCCAAACAAATTGGTAGGCCTTACCAAACCATCATCTTGATTCCACTTCCCTTTTCTTTTTTCAAGCCAACCAGGAAACAGTCAACTGTAACCACAAATTATGCAACCAAAGAGGATATAGGAATCATCTCACCTACTGCAAGCCAGAAGTCAAAAGGGCAAAATACACTTTCTGGCTGGACAAAACACAGATCAATCACATACCCAATGTGCTGCCCCCATAAAGGGAAACAACGCTGTGCAATAAGTAGTCATGACAAACAGGAGAGTCACAAAATGGATAAGATATAAGCTCACCCCAGGAAGTAGAACATCGCTGTACTCGGCCTAATGATGAGGTCCGGTCCTATATTCTCCACGTCAATTCTCTCCTCACTAAAATTCCCCGACAAAAACCACATGCCCACATGCTTCTTCTTCTTCTTCTCTCTATCCTTGTGGATTTTAGAAGAAAAGATGGGCCAGTAAATTTTCACGATAAACAATCATAGGCCTCAGATGACATACTCATCTCATCAGCTGATGTAATCCAACAATACCGCCTCCGTCCGTAAAAGATTGTCCCTTCCGCAAACCGAGAACGTAAAACTTAATCAGTGTTGTCTTAAGTTCAAACTTTTGTCCATAAATTGAGATAACTCATTGTTATCTAGTACCTTTGCGGGGGGAAATTTGAACTTTTTTTAAGTGTGACAAAAATACAACATTTTTAAGTTCTCGTTTTGCAAACTAGACAAATTTTTTGAGACGGAAGTAGTATCTATTTATTACAAAACTCACATTGACACAATGAAATAATACCATGCCGTATAACAAGTACAGTTGATCAACAATGAGTAGTAGTACAATGGTAATTCCTGTTGATTAATAACTTTCGTTAATTTCTCCACTTTTAGCTGTTACATTTATTTACAACATACTGAATCTGGGTGTATGCAGTGGAGAACTATGAAAATGCTGTTGTAAATCACAGTCAATGAACAGTTAATGAGAGCTCTACTAGTTTTAACTCATTATCTCATCTAACCTCCTTTTGTGAGCTCAGCTCTGATCTGCTTTCAAGCTTGACAAAATTGCACATCTGCAGGAGAGATTAAGCAGTGGAAAATGGGAGTGAATATTGGTGTGCAGATATTAAAAGAAAACCAATGCGAAAAACACAAAATTTGGTAACTCAAGAGTGTTTCGCCTCACCATTTTTGTGTACAGCAGTGGCGGTATATACACCATTATCACTCGAATGCAAGCCTTTGAGTGCAAACCAGAGAAGCATATTGACCTTTTTGGCCCAATAACTCAGAGTGGGTTCCTAGCTCTTTGATCCTTCCATCTGAACAGAGAGCAATTTGATGAGCATTCTGGACTGTGCTCAATCTGTGGGCAATGACTAATGTTGTTCTCCCCTTCATCAAATGGTTTAGAGCATCCTGAACCAGGCGCTCACTAACTGTGTCCAAAGCACTCGTTGCCTGCAGTAAAACTCAAATGCAAAATGAGGCGGTCGCCATGGTCCATTTGAGGCTCAGCAGCTTAAGATAATGAACACAATTTCATAGTAATAACAGCGTAATTTTAACGTCTTCGAAACACATATTTCAATGAGAAGCAAAATAAAAAACAAACGATTAGCCAAACGTAAGAGTACCTCATCAAGTATTAGGATAGGTGCATCCTTGAGCAAAGCCCTCGCAATAGCAATTCTCTGTACATTCACAAAGCTCAGTGCGGACCAAATAACAAAACAAAAAGAAAGCTCAGTAATAAAGCGCTAATCACACACACACACAAACGCATTGGAATTTTACCTGCCTCTGTCCTCCACTAAGTAAACCTCCGCGCTCACCAACGAGTGTGTCATAACCCTATTTATTAAACAAAAAGATTCAGGCATTCAGCAAACACAAAACCTCGCAGAAGGAAAATATATCTGGATGTCTTGGAGACGGAAAACCTGTGGGAGTGAAATTATAAAATCATGAGCATTTGCGGCTTTTGCAGCCTTTATCACATTGTCTTTGGATACCAAGTCATCTGGAAGCCCATATGCAATGTTTTCTCCAACAGACAATGAGAAGAGAACAGGTTCCTGTGAGATTAAATCATGTACACATGTATCATTGAGGCAAGTAAAAGTTAAACAAAGTAATGGTGGTTATAGATAAACCCGCAAAATAGACCGAACTCAACACTTAACACCTCAATTTCCCCCAAGTTCTTAATGAAAACCTTGGACTTAACCAGGAGCCAAAAGACGGAACATAGTGGCAGGTTTGTATCTGTATTGGTTGGGGAGGGCAAGGAAAAATGACTACGCCAAGAAATGAGTACTGACGAAAATATGTTTGGAGCCCCAGGATGTACGTCTGAAAATATGTTCTTCGAACGAAAAGTGCTTGGATCAAACAAGGAGCGCAAATAATAAGCTAAGTGATTCGATCAAAAGAGAGAAGATTCAGAAAGATACTTGATTCACTATGGAGACAACCCGTGCCCATTCACTCTTATCAAATGTTCGCACATCCTCGCCTCCAACTGTTATTCGACCTCTGGTTGGCTGCAAATTAAGAATATGACACTTGTAGATCTTTATAAAGCCACAAGGGGTAAAATGAAACTCAATTTCATCGATGATTTTGCATATAAGAAAAAACAGACCTCATAGAAACGTGCCAATAACTGTACTATAGTACTTTTCCCTGCACCACTGGAGCCCACTAGAGCAGTTACACTCCCGAATTTGAGCATTAGATTAAGACCGTTAAGAATTTCAACATCAGGCCTCAAAGGATAAGAGAAGTGCACATCTTCAAAAACAGAATGAAGCCCATCAGTTGCAGTGGAACAAGCGTCATATGAATTGATATTGTTGGCCCTATGTTAGATAAGGGGAAGCTATATCTTCGCAAGAGAATGCAGGAAGGCAAAAAAACAGTGTTCTAAAAGAAGGAATTAATCGGCGATTAATTGCTGGCGGGGGCCTATCCGATTAGGTCTGACTAACAATTAATTGCCAATTACTAATTAATATGCACCGATTAATCGCCGATTAATCCGATTAATCGCTCGAAGTTGGCTGACCGCCCGCCCGATTAGCGCCTAGCGACTTTTAAAACATTGCAAAAAAGTATAGGACAATTGCATATGTCCATGCTAACTAATCTGGATTAAAAACAGATAAGAATGTATTTCTTTCCTTTTGGAAAAATAGTGTAATCGGATTTGCCATTCCTGTGCCAGAGTCAGACAAAACAAGTAAACCGAATTAAGATACCTTCAAGACAAATATCACCAGACCAGGCCAGGCTTCCCAAGCTGCTAGTTGATTTCAAAGCCGACATGTAATGCATATTAAGAGATTGATTATTCTTATTAGAACCATTAACAAAGAACAGTTCGAAATTCTTATCATGCGATCCTTGACGCTTGATGTCTCTTTCCAAGCCGTAGGCCAAGGCTTCATCAATTTCAGCCCCATACAAAACAGAGTTAATCCTCTCTGTAGCAGCAAAAGCTCCGCGGAGATCTCCAAACGTGTTAACCAGACCTTGAACCTGAAAAGGACTGTGTCAAGAAGCATATATAATACTAAAAGCATTATAAATGTGTGGATGGGGACTTACGGCAAAAGTCAATGTGAATGTGTATCCTATAAAAGAAACCACAGTTCCAGCAGATAGTTCACCCTGCAGCATGGATAAACCATTGAAACTTACTTATTGAACCAAAGGACTAAAATACAACATTAAGTGCAAAGCTGTGACTGTTTGTAGACCATCAATGAAGAAGCTACCAAACAAATTTGGTGATAAAAGCGAACGAGTATAACGACTATGACGATAAGTTTGCTTTTGAGAAGGATCTAAAGCATAACACATAAAACTATAAATAAAAAAAAGGACATGGAAAATGTATTGCCAGCTTGAAGTGCTTACCGCCTTTACTTTGCTACCCCCAAGACAATACAAGGCCAATAGTGAAATATAAACTGCAATTCTAGTCAGAGATTCATTTATAGATTTGAAAACCCCAAGCTTTATGCCACTAGTCTGATAAGCAATGACCTGCCAAGCTCCACAACAATAAATGCAAAGTGCAGAGTCACAACAATGATATATGTGCAAATAGATCGACATCAGACTTGTGGTACTTCCAAAAACAACCAATATCAAACCTGGCTACTGAACATTGACATTTGCCGTTTTTCACCACCAAATGATCTTACCTGCAGCACAAAACAACTGATTTATTACCAAGTTAACTTCTACGCATTTGCAAAGCCTTCCATCCAGAAACAAGACACTTCAATGGAATGCAGAGAAATACTCCTAACTTCTGATTAACAAGTCACTACATAAACTTCACAAATACAGAAGGAAACCATAAGTAGCAAAGCATTCAGAAACTTACAGTACGAATCGCAGATAAAGTTTCGTTCACACAGTCTGCTATGGATGCTTGGGCCATACCATGAGCTTTAAAAACAGGCACAGTTGACCGCTTGTAAACAGCTGAAATTCAGGAAACTCAGCAGCAGAAAGAAGACATGAACCACAGTCAAAGTAAGAGAAACTGCCAAAACCTAGGATGCAAATGCATAACAGTTCTGTGTTGTTTTAGAGCAACAAGGTGCATGGAACACGAACTTAATCTGGTATTGGTACGAAAATGCCCTGAAACAGCAAGATACAGCAACACAGAACAATAAGGCTACTTTTAGACACAAAACCATGATCCAACCACAGCCGTAACAAACCAATCCAGCAAAGCATTTTGCAATTGTCTTCTCTGTTTTTTCTTAACCTTCTGTAATGAATGTTACCCGTCTTAAATACGACATAGTTTTGTTCTTCGTTACTGAGAATAATTCCCCTCCCGACCTGCAAGCATCATGCATTCCTGGCTTGGCCCCATCCGTCTGACACACTATCAATTTCAGACAGTTTACAATCCCCGACTGTAGGGAATCCACCCAAAGTTGGTGCAAAAGTGATGTCACACGGTGAAGCTCTTAACACCACCACAAGTTCGGTCATGACTCCACATTGTACAACATCGACTCATCCACGGGCCAGTGCCACGCAACTTTAAAATGTATTGCGGAGTTGGCAATCTTGTATATTTCCACATCAGCTACCCCCTTTCCCCAAAAGAGGGGTCTGCATAGACAAGTCCGCAAAATTAAATTCATTCAGGTCAAAAGGGCTTCTAAGTTCTTGTCCTGCCACGACTTTGTTTAGGCTTCATCAGCCTACTGTTCTGATTTGCCACCCAATGGATAAGTCATTAAGTACCTAACATGCTTATGCGTAGTAATCTACAACCATAGATTTCCGAGAATTGTATAATCAGGAAGGAGAAAAATGAAAACATGGACTGTACTTCTATGGCACTTCTATGAACAGAAGAACATATGAACTCAATCAAAGACAATTACATAATCATAGAGAGAAGTGATTCACCAACTGAAACAGACACCATAAGCATAAGTAGCCCAAGCAGTGGTGCAAGCTGGGGGGATAGAGTGAATAAGATACATATTGTTCCAATGACCTACAAGAGAAGTGAAGTCACACATGCTGCAATGACCATAAAATAGAGTTCTAAGAAAATAAAAATGAGAAAGTAAAAATTAAAAAAAAAATCAGAAATTGGTAACTGTTGATGTTTGTTATATGGACTCAGATAATATTATCAGGTATGGCCCGTATGGGTATGAGAACATGTAGCAAAAGTTCGGCAAGGATACATGTCACCTCTTGAACACACGAACACAAATCGTTGAGTGCACAAAATAAGTAAGGTACTTAATACATGAGATGCATGGCGAAAAAAGAAATCTCCAATCCAAATGAGAGACGGGAAATCTTTTACTATCGATGTTAGCTGCTTAGTCTTCAAACATGTAAAACATCTTGAGGCTTGGAATGACAAATTTGGTTAGGATGTTGGACTCATTTTCACATAACCTTATCATTCTCAGCAGATATGAGGAATAGAAGAGACCATATAACACTGCTCACATATACCACTTCCAATCACAAACCAAAAACAAAGTTTGGATAAATGATAAAAAAAATCTGTAGAAAACCAGTTTAAGGTGCAAGTCATTACAGCCATTAGGAATTATGTGCACGCTTAACTGTATCCATTTTAAAGCTGACTTTCGCTTAGTGTAGAATAGCTTGCCTCAGAAAGTGCCCTGAACCCACGATCCCTTGAAATGTTTTCACTTACAATGTCCTTCAGAGAACCCAAATCAGATGTTAACAATGCAGTGAGTTCACCAACCTATCACAAGGAAAACACAGGTTACAGTTCCATCCTAATTACATAAGTCAGAACACAGAATCTGAAATATACAATAATGGGTTAAGAAATTGCAAAAAACAAAAGAAATGCTCAAGAATCCTCTGCAAATCTCATATGGTTAAACGTAAATAACCCACTATCAGAATAACAGGGGTACGTAAATGGAAAAGGAGCAATTCAATGTCCAAAATGATACTCTCTCGATTTCAACTTACTAAGGAACATCGTCATTGCACTTGTCATATCATGAGTGAATTCATCAACTTTTGTCCATTGGTATTGAACAGGGACAATCTTTTTGGGACAGCAAAAAGTGTCAAAAACCAACAAATGGGGACGGAGAGAGTACTTTTCAAGGCAAAATCTTACTCATCAGTAACCTCAACTTAAGCTTTTTATTATGTTCGGTTTGGGTTTTGAGGGATGTTTTTTAGATTAATGAGTGGAGAGAGATCTATAGGGAAAATTTATTGGGGACCAGACCGTGTGCGCAGGAGTTTTGAAACCCAAAACGAACAAGCGTGTGAGTTTCATATTGATATTAAGTAGCAAAAATGCAAAATCATCTAAGGACATGGATTGCTCTATCACATTGTCATTGCAGATGTCACTAGCAAAAGTCCCCACACCAGGTACATCTTTCTTCTTTTTCTAATTTTGCAAAACATGCTGTATCTTGTGTGTTTTAATATCAAATAATATCTCAATATGGCTTCTAAAGTGCCAGCCTTTAGGTTTAGGAAACATTGCACCGTACATAACACACTATGCAAATCTATACATAACAGATGGTTGACTTGTGCTTGCAGAAGTTACAAAAAACAAAATGGTGATGCCAAGAAGTTGAATACCAAACTTTGAGCACATGACACTTGTTGGAAAGTCCTGCTTCATAACATTTGAAAGTCTGCTTGTTAATACTTCAAATAAAACTAAAGATAACAAGCAACAACACATTGAGAACCAGTAGCGCCAGCTGCAGCCTATTTGCAGGATAACGTAACCACACGTAGGAGCATCAGATTGTAAGCACCAAAAATGCCACACTTCCACAATACATTCTTAGGTAATCCCAGCACCGGAGTAGTAAGTAGTAACAACAACAAAAGAATCTCATTCCATACCTTATATCGGTCAAAAAATTCCACCTGGGAAAAAAAGGAAAAGTAACACATCAAACATCATGTTGAACAGACTTAAACTTCCACAAGAAATAACGTTCACAACTTATACAATCAAACACTATCCGAGTGAGATTTATAGTAACTCCCATGGAGCAGAATGCCAGGATAGATTATCAAAATATATGGCAACCAAATATATGAGTTCTTTCCAAAAGCTTCCCACTCGCAGACTTCAATTAAAAATTTTACAGTGTTAAAATGCAACTATTGGTGCATAGCTTGTAGGGTCTTTTCTTTCACAAAGTAGCAACTAGCACGTCAGCCTAAATGTTTATTTAACCGTGAGCCATTTTGTACTACTATGTACAATGTTGATTTATGCCTTGCCCTTCCCATAGTCAGAAAAGAGATTATGAAAAATGTCCAAAGTGCAAGTGCTTGCATGCTATTGTCTACTGGAAATCCTACAGGTACCGACCGGTACCGTAGGGAAATCATAGGGACGGCCGCGCCGGGCCTTCTCCGGCCACCGGACGGCCGATCCGAGCCGTCCAAAAATTCTATAAAAAAAACGAGGGGGCCTTCGCGGGATTCAATGGCATCCAACGCGTATAAGGTGCTAGATCCAAACACTCCATTTTCGTATACATATACATATATATGATAATGGAGTGTTTGGATCGAGCACCCTACACGCGTCGGATGCCATTGAATCCCGCGAGAGCCCCCTCATTTTTTTTATAGAATTTTTGGACGGCTCAGATCGGCCGTCCGGTGGCCAGAGATGGCCCGGCGCGGCTGTCCCTACGATTTCCCTACGGTACCGGTCGGTACCTGTAGCAACACTCATTGTCTACCCACTATTTTCTCCTCCATTTCATGTGAAGAATCGTACACACTACAAGTCTTCCAAGTCAAAACCCATTCGTATAGTTCCAATGCCTAAAACAGGACTACACTTCATATTCCAGAAGTCCCAAAAGCAAAACACTTTCTTCTGTTCCTCCTGGAAGAAGGTTTACAGCATTCAGATTAATGTGTTGGGAAGAATGGAAGTAATTGACCCAGGTTATCCCTTCTTTCAAAAGAGCATAAATGGAACGACGAGGATGAAGTCAATCTCCCATCCCTGTAGCGAAACTAAAATGTAACATATCAAACTTCTACTGCAATATGATTTCCTTAATGTTTAAATCTTTTTTACATAAGGAAGAACAATCAACATTAAAAAAGCAAACAAATATTACACTGTTAGCGTAAATCATCAAATCAGGTTGTCATTACTTGACTAGGTAAGTTTGAACTGAGACAAAGAACCGAAAACAACAACAAAGAAGAGCTTGGGTTTGGGGGAGACTATGAAGAAATGAAGCAACTGATATACCTTTTGAATCAACACCCTTTGAAATATCTGAGCTCTTAAGTTTGACATAACCTTCTCCCAAACCGAATTCAAGTTTACAACAAAAAGAATGGTGAAAATTGGCTCTAATGCATATAGAACTGCAATCCTACCAAGCACATCCCACAGAGGCTTTGGTGTTTTGCCTATAAGTACTTCAAAAAATTTCCCTGCAACATCATCGGCAATTCGTTGTTAAGCATTTGTGGATGCCTTATTTCTCACAAAGGAACCCGAGCAAGGCCAAACTCAGGCATAAAAATTACTCACCAAATAATATCATCTATATCTCTTCAAAAGTGATAGTGCAACCTCCAGTTATGAAAAATGAATGAAACTGTGCCCTTTGCTCAGATTTTGGAAACAAAAAAAGTCAAGTATATTCTAACTGGTTTGGAATAGATTTGTTTCAAGAAAAGAAAAAAGAAATACCATAATCCTTTACATTGTTCAGTTTGGCATCAATCAAAGAAATGCCCATTGAGATTTCTGTTTTGGTCTCGTTTTCCATTTCTATTCAGTTGAAAAAAGGAAATAACTTGATAGACTCGGGTTTCAAATCCCTTAGCTTGACGCTTACTATAGAGCTTGGGAAACAAAGATATTCACCAGCTGAGCCTTAGTGCAATCATTTTGCTCAAGTAAAATGAATCTCCGGCTTCTGCAAACCACAATCACTATGTAGGGAAGAGACATTGTCATAATACCAAAATATTTTCCCATTCCCTTTATTGCATAGTTCACGACACCAAAAGTTTCAACCTCGCCAAACATTGGGGAAACTGAGGAATTTAAAAAAACAATTAGTGATTTTTTATCTTGTAAACACAACAAATAGCTCCCACTTCTAACAATTCATAGCACCCATTAATGAGTGAACTATTTTGCTTCTCATAAGAACTGATTATACAGTGATCATTTCGTGCTCATAGAGCACCTCCACGTGGTACTCCAGCCCTCCCCCACCACAAATCAGTACGAGAGCCACACTCATAATGATGGAGCCCACAACCTCTAGAGCACCACGTGAGATCAATTAATAATTTTTCCAACTACAACTATTAAACCCCAAGGGGTTGGCCTGTGACTTAGGGGTTTACTCTCTCCCCAAGGGTTGGCTTGTGACTTAGGGGTTTGCTCCCTCATAAGTCTCATATTCGATTTCCCTTGCTAGCAACTCTTGGGGCCACCTCACAAGAGGTGCTAGGGGCACATCACCTCAGCCACACCCCTCTCACATACAGGTGGGGCCGTTCCAATGGGACCCACCTGTATGTGAGAGGGGTGTGGCTGAGGTAATGTGCCTCTAGCATTTTTGCCACCTCACCCCTCATAAACGTGTTTCACACGGCTGTGTGAGGGGCTATAGGATTAGTCCAAGGTGCGCACAAGTTGGCTCGAGACACCTCGCATTACCAAAAATAGAAATACAAAAAAATTCCCAACTATTATCCTTTTCCTTTTGACATATAGTTCAATAACAGATTAAAACTACTATACAACAAAACTTGCTCGAATTAACTCCAAATAATAAATTTTGAACAGAGCACCAAAAAGAAAATTGAACTTTCTTTACCGGAATACAAAGGCATTGAGAGAGTGCAAGCTGTGCAACCAACGAGAGTGGAGACCGAAACCGCTAGTCTCAACTTATGCTGAAGCAGAAGGCTCGACAACAGACCCCAGCTTATGACGCTCGGCGGCGATTGTGTGCTTTCGGTGTCGGTGCTCGAGACATTGAGTTTCGGACCGTTATCGGCCACGATAGGGTCGGACGGCGGGCCCGTTACGTATGCGAGACAAGTCGAGTGCGAGGATCGTCGGCGCGGAGGTCTGTACGGCGGGGAAAGGACGGAGGAGCTGCGGCGGGGAGGGAGGAGAGAGGAGCGGTGAGTGTGGGGTTTGGGGAGTGTGTAGCGATGGGGGAGGAGAGAGAGAGCGACGGAGTGAGTAGGAGAAGCCATTGAATTGAGGGAGAGAGAGAGAGTACTGTTGTACTGTGTGTTGAGAAAGGAAACTGAATAAACGTTCGCGTATGGAACAGAAGAGAGGAAGAATAGTCCTGTAAACTGGAGTATTTTTTTCTCTTGGTTTTGGTATTTGGTTGGATTCTTTTGAATTTTTATAAATTTGTGTATGTATTTTGATTTTTAAATTAATTACCCATCTCGATGAAAAGGGTATAAAAGCAAAAAATTATGACTAAGAGTAAAAAAAAATACTAGTAAGAAATTTAAAAAAAATAACAAATAGTTGCCTTTTCTGTTTAAAGGGTCGTCTTATATTAATTTTTTCAGCATCGGTCCATATTTTTCCAATTCATCAAGTCGAATCGAACGATTGATCCTAAAATTTAAAATGAAAAGTTAAACAAATAGTTACGAAAAGTAAAAAATGTCGAAATAAGTTTTAAACAGACAAGATTACAAGAATGCAGAGCCACTTGGTCTTTTTTTTCTTTATTTAAATTTTTTGTATTTTTATTTTTGCATCATTTTTTTGGAAATTATTGATTTGTCTCGACGAGAAGAATTGAAAAAGTAAAAAAATGTGATCCAAACTCAATTTTTTAATGAAGACGAAAAATCTAGTTTTTTGGCTAATTTTTTTATTCATAAATTTATGTTTGGACCATAATTTTTTACTTTTCCAATTTCTTACTTCAGTACGAACCAATAATTCACAAGAAATTGACTCGAAACTAACAAATGTAGAAAAATTTAAATAAACACAAAGAAATAAGCCAAGTAGCTAATTTAGCCAAACCACCCCAAAGTATTCCATGAGAAAATTCCCTCTTTCATTAGTATATTTGGTTTAACAGCACAATATTTTTTATATGTTCCTTCTTAACTACTCCATAAGCATTTTTTATATTTTTCTTCCTAGTTAAATATATTTGACTTGCCCCTTTCAAGGTGTTGTTTCTCTTAGTTTTTGGGCTTTTTGGGTATTTTTGTTTTTATTTAAAAAAATGTGTTTATTAATTTTGCAGTAAATTTTTATGGATTATTGATTCGTATCGACCAAGGGAATCAGAAAAGTAAAGTTTTTTTACTTATACTCAAATATTTTTTAAAATATCTAAGGTAAAGCCCAAAATGAGTTAGGTAAAAATAATATTTTTTATAACTTTTCGATTAGTCTCAACAAGATAAACCAATAATCCATAAAAATTTGGCACATAACTAACAAATGTGCAAAAAAAAATTGAATAAAGACAAAACTCCAAAAAAAAACATCATATAAATTGCTTTTTTGTGTTTTAAAAATTGTTGTCGAATTTATTGAAATTATCATTTGTCTTGATGAGAATAAGTTATAAATTAAACAAGGGTAAATTTCCGATACACCCCTTATACTTTGGCCAATTTTCAACTACACTCCATCCACTTTATTTTTAAACACTCACACTTCTAGTACTTCAGACTACTTTAGAATGGTTAGAAACTCCGTCATAAGTAACGAGAAAGCAGCTAATAGCCTGTTGGCGGGAACTTTCCCTCATAAAACATATTCTATAAGACCAATTTGCCCTTAAGAACCATTTACATGATATATATATCATAGGAGAAGGAAATGGAATGTGCCGGAAAAAAGAGAGAATGAAAATGGAAGTTCTATCACTTTCTAGGAAACAAAAGAATGCCATCTCATACTTATAGAATAACACCTAGGCATCCATGTGTCCAAATTAGATTAATTAGGCATCCATGTGTCAAAGCTAGGTTAATTAGGTAGCCATGTGTCGAAGCTAAATTAATTTGGAAAGTCTATAAATAGGGTTCACTTCTAATAGTATGGACCAAAATAGCAAGTGCCATAACTCTATACTACTTTAGTATATGGAAAAAAGGAGAGAAATGGGAATGTTAAGACAGTACTAGTACGTATTATAAGCTTAAAGCTAGCAAAAGAAAAGGGGAAGGAAAGAAGCAGTACTCTAACCGTGTACCACTTTTCGGCGTCAAGCTACCACCACGTTAACAAGAGGTTAGCAAGTGTACTAAGTTTCCGCTAAGCTCACAAAAGGTCCAAGGTGAGATACTTATACTTTAGTTACATGATTTTTCTTTATAAAAGTAGCATGATTTTATGTTGAGAAAAGATTACGATTTTATTTAAAATATGCCATGGAAAAAGATATGATAAATTTTTCATGTTAAAGACTAGAAGCACGTCAGACAAAGTTGACATTGTAAAGTTTAAGCTTAGAAAATGAAAGCGGTCAAACAAAAGAGATGACCTATTGATGCATCCAGACAGTTGTCCCGAGTTTGGGGGACACTTAAAAAGATACCATAACACAGAAGGGAGTTGTACGAAAGGAAAGAATAGGGCCCTAGTAGCCAGTGACTTGATCATTTCACATAGCAAGAGGGGTCGCTCCCCTACAGAAAGATTAAGCTGTTGGATGAACATCATAAAATTATTTCAGATTATGCAAGCATTTATGTTATAAATTGTTTCTATGGTACAAACATGCAACTTTAGTATTGGTATCTCATACGAGCTTTCAGCTTATTGTGGGCAGCATGCCCTGAGAAAAGAGATTCCGTTCCCTTTCTCTCGGATCGAGGGGAGCGCGGGCGGCGGAGGCAAGTGCTCGGAATACAGAGTCGTCACTTGGGTTTGAATGTCCGACACCCAAGGAACCATATTTCGAAGCACCTGCCACGCTGTTTGATTTGAAAAAGTTAAGGAACCAGTCCGTCATAACCATATCTGGGTTCGG
>JAOTQK010000018.1:18589737-18611329 GCA_025642025.1 Rhododendron ferrugineum
CCCTCCTTTTTTTTTGTTTTGAGAAACATAAATATTACCAAACATGTTTCTTGCTTTTGTTTTTATGAAAATATAAACTTATTTCTACTTCTAGTTTCTTAAAAAAAAAATATTGAAAAGGTTACCAAACGCACCCTTAGAAATCACTTATTTTCAAAGAAGGGGATAAGATCTAAGAATATAGATCTGGCTTTGTTCGGTTGTCATTTTACTTTTGTTTTAGTTTTGTTTTTCAATCATTACCCTATATATTTCTCCAATCATTACCTTATATCTCAAATTATTAATTTCATTTATCTCTTAATCTCTTTCCAATCATTACCCTATTTCTCTCTGCACCCACTACCAAAACTAAACTAAACTAAAATGCCAACCAAACGAGAAATCACTTATTTTCAAAGAAGGGGATGATAGGGAAATGATTTTACCACACCTTTTTTTGTTAACGCCACACCCTGTAAGTGTATTTTTGCACCAAAAAATACACTTATAGAATATGACGTTAACAAAAAAGGGTGTGACAAAATCACTAACAGTATAATATCGTAAGAATATAATGAAAACTACTCCACATTGAAAAAGATCTACCCAGTATCAAGTCCGTAAGTCTTACGCATTACCCAACCAATAAAAAGTACAGTAATGCACAATACTTCTAAAAGAGTAGCGCCCAAGGAATTTCGAGAGCAGGGTGTGTGTTGTGCACCAAGCGCACATGCACAACACTTTTTTTTATGGGGTCCAGCTCCCGCTGTAGTATCTGAATCGTTCATTCTTTTTTTGTCTAGTCTAAAAATATTCCTTAACAAATTTAAATTGATTGAAATTTTCTACTATGTTTCTAGAATGATTATCTGTCTCGAAAGAAATAGCTACAAATGATTTTTTCCTATCTAAAATTATAAGGTAAATACACACCAATTCAGTAAATTATCAATTTGATTAAAATGAAATTTTACGGAGGCAACCTAATTATCAAGATTAAAAAAGTGAACCGCTTATATAATACGCACTCCATAACAGAACTCTGGATGAGCCCAGCAATGGTGCACACATTGGTTCACAAACACTGCTCTCATATTGCCGATGGAAAAAAGGGTTTTGAGCATAGTCAAGCCACGATTAAAAAATATTAATTTGGGGTTGTACACAACACTGACTCGGGCGAAGGCCCGACCCGATCGAAAAAAGCACCACGCTTATAGTTTCGAAAGACACAGTCAGACGGGGTCGGCCCTTCGGGTCAACATGAGTGAATGTTTAGGTCCCGATCAAATCTCGGGTTTCCATTACTTGACTGATTTTACCCAACCTATCCGAAACAGGCTAGATTTCTAAACGTAAAACCCTCTCCTTCCCCTAAACCTAATCTAATTTTCATATTGGTGTTATGGTATATACACCAATTGATTTTTTTTTCTTTTCCTACCCATGGTGTACCAGTCTCAAATAAGTACTTATTTTAGTTAGTGTAACACACCCTTAATACAATAAGAGTTATTTCCGCCCACCAACCCGCCCAGCCCGACCCCATTTTCGATTGAATCCGACTCCCATTCGGTCGGACTCGGGTAATCAATAAGGATCTGAGAAAACCAAATGGGTCAAGCTGGCCCGAACTCGACATGACCCGGTCCGTAAACAGCTAATAAAGCGTGCTCAGCCCAGCCAAAGGCCCAAAAGCGGGCTTTTAAGTAGGGTTTTCGTAGCCGTTATTCCAAAACCGACGAACTGAGTTAGGACAGAGAGATCAGATTTTTCTGTTTCCCTTATTCTTCTTCTTCTTCTTCTTCTTCATCATCACAGCCGTCCAATTCGTCCTCACTCTCTTCGCCGTCTTCTCTTCGATTTCGGCTTCCGGCTTCCGAAATCGAGGTTGTCGACGGCCTCCAGGATGGTGAGTAGTAGCAATTCCCTAACCGCCGTTGTCTTCAAACCGATTCGATTGTTTTATAATTATGCGTCTTTTTTTTTGGTTATCAGGTGGAACCAGAGACGCAACCACAAGACCCGATGAAGAACGTAAGCGATCAGAAGGTTCATTCTATATGCAATTGAGGATTGTTTCAATGTGTTGTTCCAGTTCGTGTAGTTCACGCAGGTTTAGCGAGCTTTACTTTTGTGACGCCAACTGACGTTTAGAACCGTATATTTGTAGGCGGAATCAGAGCCGGTAGAAGATCCCGAGAAGAAGAAGAAAAAAGAAGAAAAGGTACGGCGTTGATTGTCCAGTTACTTTACTCAATTCACATTTTGGTCTTCATTGCATACAGAATTTGAATCCTTTCGCGAATTATGTATAGGGCATGTAACTTCCTGCTCCGGAGATGCTTATTTGGAATTGTTTGTTTGAAAACTTCAAGTTTTCTTTTCAAATTCGACAAGGGAAAGGAAAAAAATCATTTGTTCGGTTTGGAGACGTGTCGAAGCTTTGGATTCTGTACATGACATAGTATTTAAGGAAACAAAGTCGAATTGAGCTTATAGCAAGACAAAGACGTGTAATTTGTTTGGCTTACATGTGGACCATAATCCATTTACATAACTTGTCGAAGAGATAACCGATCAAAAGCAAAGAATGAAACTTATACTCCATTTTGTTACCTGGGGAAGTTTGCTATCTATTCTAGAATGACACTAGGTTGTTGAAGCATCTGACTATGGAGCTGACTTTGCCAAGTGAATTGTCTCTTTTTATATTATGTTCTTCTGACTATAAAAGAGAATGCTGCTGTTTGAGTTATGGTGGTTTTGCAAGTGTAACAAGGTCGATGGCTGAAACCATGTTTCTTGCGTAACGCTGAAGATAAATATTTTCCTTGATATGCCAATGGCTTAGTTGTTCTCTCCGGATGAATTGTGGATCTATCTGCATTGGCTTATCTTTCCTGTTGAGTCATTTATCATGTATGCAACTAAGATGTACCCGAGTTAGCTTGTTGATTTGGGTCATTTGGATTTGTAACTAAAGTCCGTCTCTTTCTTTGCATGTGATCTAATATGTTATATGTTTCGTATATCTGGTTTAATTGTCGTAGGCAAGGGATAAAGAGTTGAAAAAACTTAAGGCTGCACAAAAAGCAGAAGAAGCGAGACTTAAGGTAAAGATAATATAAACATTGTTTGTGTTCTTGTAGATATTGATTTTGGGGTATTCATGATCAATATCCACATAAACTAATAAGATAAACTGTGTTTTAAGCCCGTGAAAAATATTAGGCCCTGTTTCGCTAAAGATTCTAAAAAAATAAGTACTTATTTGCAATTTTTAAACCTAAAAATAATATAATTTTTTTTGCACCGTTCAAAAGATCTCATCAAGATCTATCAAATAATATCCATATTGCACAAAAAATTATTTCAGTAAGTATATTATTTTTAAGCTTGAAAATTGCAAATATGTACTTATTTTTTTGTTTATAGGAGATCTTTTCTATGGCGTTGGCAAGGATTTACTATGGCATTGACAACGATAGATCACTTGACTTGTTTGCATGAATGTATTTATTCAAGGCACAACAAGCATCTAATACTCCAAAAGTGGGTAAGCGAAAGAACTTGAAGAAGGAGGGAGGGGAAGAAAATCCTGAGGATTATGTTGACCCGGAAACTCCTTTTGGTGAGAAGAAACGTCTTTCTAGACAAATGGCTAAGCAATTCAATCCAAGTTCTGTGGAGAATTCGTGAGTTCTAAGTTTTTGTCGTCGTTTCTTGCTTTACAAAACCTGTTTTAATTGCTTTTCCTTTATTTATGCTCACATCGGTGCTTGTTCAGATGGTATGCGTGGTGGGAGAAATCAGGCTTCTTCGTGGCAGATTCTAGCAGCTCCAAACCGCCATGTGTGATTGTGAGTCTCTCTCTCTCTCTGATGGTTTGTTCCTGGAATTCCAAAGTGTTTTCTTGTTTTACTTGCTCGTTACACTAGGATGATAGGAGGTTTTGGGTAGAAATGGATACGGTACTCGAGTAGGATATGACTATGGAGTTTGGTTTTTAAGCTGTATTTACATTCCTATTGCTAATTTGCTTAAGTAGCATATGCTAGATGTCCAGCTCCCAAAATGCAAGTGCAATTAGATTGTTGAGGAATTTTGGGCTTGATTTCTGCTGATAAGACGAATTTCTCTCTCATTCGACGAGATAAACAAGAAAAGTTTATTGTAACTTGTTTTTTCCTTTTGGGATATGTTTTATAGTACATGCTTTGGCAATTTCCTCACGGTATATTTTTGAGGTGCAATATTTATTTCTGTAGTTGTTGCATCTTGGTGTTCAACATTTTGCATACTTCTTCCATATGCTTTATGCCTCCTTATAATTCTTCCATGGAATTTATGTAAAGGAATGGGTATGCTACATATGCATGTGCCAATAAATTGGAAGAAATATGGAATGAATGATAGTGACTTCCTGTGAAAACTCTTCATGCCTCCTTACTACAAGAAGAGTTGTGTTTCCTGGTTGAGGTTTGGTTCTTATAGTGATGTGTATTAATTTCCTGAAACATGTTCGTGACATTCTCTGTAAACTTGATTAATTCCAAGTCAAATAATCATCTCTGGCACGTCTCTCTGTGTTACACACTATTCTCCATCATAAGTTTCTCTCGCTGGTTTTGTTGTTATTCAACTCATCATGGCAATGCTTGGTCGTTTTACTTTCAACAATATACACATCTATTTGTGCTATCATGCTTCCCCTTTTTCTTGAGTTTGTTTCTTGTCCCAATCAGCTTGCAATTGATAGTGGGATTTTCCAATCTTACATGTACTGCACAGGCCAAGTGATGAATATACCCCCAAATCTGCTGAGTTGAATGATTTTGTGGAAAGGAGTAACAGCTTGTAAATTACTCTGTACACGACTAGTGTCTAGAATGCCTTAAAGTACAAGTTTCTTTATATGCTAAGAATCATATCTTGTTTGGCCAAGGTGTTGTAACTGGCATACCTATTTTCCTCTTGGATTGGAAGGTTTTAGTTTTCCCAAGACCCCAGGAGTGTCTTGTGCAGTAATAAAGCTTTTTCTTAGTATTTGTATCTTTTGTAATTCATTATTTTTGTGCAGAGAGTGAAGGTGGTGTCTCTTTTTGTGGTTAAATCTGTATTTGTCTACAGCACCTTCCAGCTGTAATTATCGTTTTGTTTCGTCGGATGTAAAGTTTTGTGTTTACTTTTAGTAATTTTAACGAACCACAAATTTTTGTTTTATCTATGTGACCTGCAGGTTCTGCCACCTCCAAATGTGACTGGAGCCCTACACATAGGCCATGCCCTTACTTGTGCCATCCAGGTCTCAACATTACTGTGTCTTACATCTTCTTCTCTCTTCCTTTAGTCTTTTAGATCAGTTTTAGTTGGTCTTTGCATATTTTATTATGCTTTTGATTTTCATTTGCATGCAGGATACTATTATTCGCTGGCGCAGAATGTCTGGATACAATACCTTGTGGGTGCCTGGGATGGACCATGCTGGAATAGCGACCCAGGTTTATGATTACCTCACTTCTTCATTTTTGTTGCATCTCTGACATTTTGAGAGAGCATATTACCTTGAGGGGGAGGGGAAGCGTTGTAGGGACATTACGTATGTATATGGTGCCTAATTCATTTCAAAGATTGACCATCAGGATCATGATAACCGAGAAGACGTGAACTTTCATATTGTATTTAGGGTACAGGGTTACATGGTTCACTGAGCAAGCTATAGTCATGCCTAGTGACATTAGCTTACATGAATGGACATCGTAGTTACATACATTGTCCCCAACTCTGCACTATTCAGACTACTGAGGGTGATCTTTAAGGTTTATTATCTTATTGCTTTCTTACAGGTGGTTGTGGAGAAGAAAATCATGCGAGAAAGGAAACAAACCAGACATGATGTTGGCCGTGAAAAATTCTTATCAGAAGTAAGTTTGAGTTGTCATTAGCTTGTTTCAGCAGTATAATTTTAACGTCCTTAGTTCAATAGAATTCGTGCCAATGTTCATTTTGTGGTGGTCTGCCAATTTGTGGTGAAAGGTATGGAGTTGGAAGAATGAGTATGGTGGTACCATATTGAAGCAACTAAGATGCCTGGGTGCCTCTCTTGATTGGTCCCGCGAGGTAAGAATTTTAGGTTTCCGAAACATGTTTGAATTTATTCCAGATGCAACCAATCTTAATGCATGTACACCCTTTATGGCTGTTTTATTGGGTCCTCTTGGTTCTCCCAACAGTGTTTTACAATGGATGAGAAAAGATCCAAGGCTGTTATAGAGGCTTTTGTTAGGCTTTACAAAGAAGGTCTTATTTATAGGTAAGTTTTAAACCAATCTTCTATGGACTCTTATTCTTGGATTTGCAATTTTGGTTATTCCTAGAAGTAGAATTGAAACGCTAATCTTGTGTATGACATTTTTGCATACACAAGATTTTGCAAATCTTGGCCATTAACTTTTGTCCGTATCTGAGAACCGATGATCAATAGCATGAGGATAGTTCCAACTGCTCTATTTTCACTTTTTGGAGTAATGAATCCAATGTTGTTTATGGTCTGTTGTGTTGTTTAATTCGTGGCGGTCTTTGTGAGGGCTTTGATTATTATATCTGCAGAAGGCAATAATTTCAATTGCGATGAAACGTGTTTGAGGTTTAAGTGGAGAAATTGAAATAAGTATTGGATCAAATCATCTGAAGTTAATCTAAGGACCACGATTGGTTTCTGATTTGGATCTATTTGGAGATTATAGCCTTCTAACCTTCTATTTCAGGGATCTGCGGCTAGTGAATTGGGACTGCATCTTACGAACAGCAATATCTGATATTGAGGTAAGCCTTAGCCTGTTGACCTTTTGATGATTGTCATGGAGCAGTGTATCGTATGTTCTGAAATTGCTCGGGATTTGTAGGTAGATTATTTGGATATCAAAGAAAGGACCCTGTTAAAGGTTCCTGGATATGAAAAGCCAGTGGAGTTTGGTGTTTTGACATCATTTGCTTATCCTTTAGAAGGAGGACTGGGTGAAATTGTTGTGGCCACTACTAGAGTGGAAACAATGCTTGGTGATACCGCGATTGCGATACATCCTGATGACCCAAGATACAACCATCTTCATGGAAAATTCGCCATTCATCCATTCAATGGAAGAAAGCTTCCTATAGTTTGTGATGCAATACTGGTTGATCCAAATTTTGGGACTGGTGCTGTCAAGGTACAGATTCTCCTTCAAGGAAAAAAATTCTAGCTGTGAAGTTTTTTTATTTGTCATTCTTGGATCTTAATGTCTCTGAATCTTCCCTTCATATTTCTTGCAGATAACACCAGCCCATGATCCTAATGATTTTGAGGTTGGGAAGCGTCATAATCTTGACTTTATTAATATCTTTACTGACGATGGGCAAATAAATAGTAATGGTGGTCCAGAGTTCGTAGGGATGCCACGTTTCAAAGCACGTGAGGCTGTGACTGCAGCTTTACAGACAAAGGTACTTTTGCTGCATAGATTGGATTGGTCTGCTACTGGTAGTTATGAGATGAAAAAGCTTTTTCTTTCTTACCTATTATCTAGGACAATTTGTTGCCTGCTAAAAACTCAACAAAAAGACAATAAAGTAGAAAGGGACAAAGGGTCAACTTGTACCAATGTTTTGGATGAGAGTTTGTTGGCATCACTAATGGTGGTTTCAGGTTAACTTTTCTCCTAATAATGAGTTGACGTGAATTTTCTTTAATTACCTTTATTGTTGACAATGACATAGTGGTTTTTGCTTGTCATGGTCGTGTCCATGGGTAGTGCCCCTTGGCACCTTTTGAATCTAATTTTAGTTTGCTTAAAAAATGTTATGGGACAACTAAATTCTGCAACTTTATGGACTTTTCTTCTTCCTTTATATAGGGACTCTATAGAGGTGCCAAAAATAATGAGATGCGCCTTGGCATTTGTTCAAGAACCAATGACGTGGTGGAGCCCCTGATAAAGCCTCAGTGGTACGTAAGCTGCAACAGTATGGCCAAACAAGCTCTTGACGCAGTCTTTGATGAGGAAAATAAGAAAATGGAGATAATTCCGAGACAATATGCTGCTGAATGGAAAAGGTACTCTCAAATGTGACTTACGTTTAACATGTGATTTCACTCTACAAAGAGTTTTCATGCCATTATGCGGAACCACGAATTACCAATATCATGAGCCATTCTCCTCCTCCAAGTAGGAAGCTTTGCTCTGTTATCCATTCCGTCGGGAAGTCTTTAAATATGGGAAGTGATTTTTTGCTGTGGCCTTGTCCATCTTTTTCACAGAAAAATCCATTTTCAAGCCTTTGTGGGATCCTTATAATCCTGAACTGGAACTGTAACGTAGATGTGATTTCTTTATGCAATGCTATTATGAACTGAATTATCTTCTAAACAATCGCAGATGGCTTGAAAATATTCGTGATTGGTGTGTCTCAAGACAGCTATGGTGGGGGCACCGTATTCCTGCATGGTATGTGACACTGAAGGGCGATGAACTGAAAGAACTTGGTGCATACAACGACCATTGGGTGGTTGCTAGAACTGAGGAGGAGGCTCGGACAGAGGCCAGTCGAATATTTTCTTGCAAGGAATTTCAGCTTGCTCAAGATCCTGATGTTCTGGACACCTGGTTTTCATCTGGTCTTTTTCCATTGACTGTGTTAGGTTGGCCAGATGATACAGACGATTTGAAGGCATTTTATCCCACATCCGTGCTTGAAACTGGGCACGACATTCTCTTTTTCTGGGTTGCTCGTATGGTGATGTTAGGATTGAAGCTGGGAGGTGATGTGCCTTTCAGGAAGGTGAGTGGTTTTGTCATTTCATGTAGCGGCTGTAGAGCCAGTTTAGATATGTCATCAGATGCTATTAGGTGTCAACCCATTGCCTGCCTTGTGCTCTTCTGATGTTTGCTTTTGCTTGTAATTTCTTATCACTGGCTCGAATCATCCTCAAGTTTCTTCCATGGTAGTGGCTAGGTGATGAATGTTAACCCCTTCTATTGTTTTGGAGAGGGTGGGCATGAATATCTTTCATCCCAGAAGCTAGGAATAGCATCCAGTAAACGTTAATCTTGAGTTTTAAGTTTTATTGGAAAAGTGGAACAGACATTTCAAAACTAGATCTTGGAAAAGCTTCAATAAGAAAAGGAACAGTTTTCTTAACCAAGCTTCAAGACAAACATGGAGGGAAATGGTTTTCACACCATTCTTTATCGGCTTAGAGTCTTTAGATATACACTTCACCAATTTTTATTTTCACGAAAAGATGAAGTGGATTCACAGATTCACGTTGAACTGTCTACAGGTTTATTTGCACCCCATGATTCGTGATGCACATGGACGTAAGATGTCCAAGTCTTTAGGAAATGTTATTGATCCTCTTGAAGTCATAAATGGAATAACCCTTGAAGGTCTTCAAAAGAGACTGGAAGAGGGCAATTTGGATCCAACAGAATTGGAAGTTGCAAAAGACGGCCAAAGAAAGGACTTCCCTAATGGTATTCCTGAATGTGGTGCTGATGCTCTGCGTTTTGCCCTTGTCTCTTACACAGCTCAGGTGCATTGCTTTGTCAAGACCTTTTTTTTTCCTCCAGATTTTCCTCTGCTTATTTTTGGTCAATCTAGTGACTTTTGTCTCCTTTTGTCCTAGTCTGATAAAATAAATCTGGACATCCAAAGGGTGGTTGGCTATCGACAATGGTGTAATAAGCTGTGGAATGCGGTGCGATTTGCCATGAGTAAACTTGGAGATGATTATACCCCTCCAACAAATATAGTTCCAGATGTCATGCCGTTTAGCTGCCGCTGGATTCTCTCCGTATTGAACAAGGCCGTATCCAAAGCGGTGTCATCCCTAGATTCATATGAGTTTTCTGATGCTGCAAGTGCAGTTTATTCATGGTGGCAGTTCCAGTTGTGTGATGTGTTTATTGAAGCAGTCAAGCCTTACTTCGCTAGTGATGATCCAAAATTTGCATCTGCAAGGAGTTCTGCACAAGACACCTTGTGGGTGTGTCTAGATAATGGTCTACGATTGCTTCATCCATTTATGCCTTATGTTACTGAGGAATTGTGGCAGCGTCTTCCTTCATCTGGGGATTGTACAAGGAAAGATTCAATCATGCTATGCGAGTACCCATCAGTAATAGAGGTGAATTTTTTTTTCTTCATATTTGTGTATTATTAGTGGTGATACACAAATTATCTTTCTATAGGTACCAGTGATCTTAGAAATGTCAGAAGTTTGTTTACGTTTTTGTTTGATAGAACACGAGGTTTGATAGAACATGAGGTTGAATCTTCTGCTTGATCATCTTGCGCTATGACAAATTATCTTTCTATAGGTACCAGTGACCTTAGAAATGTCAGAAGTTTGTTTACGTTTTGTTTGATAGAACACAAGGTTTGATAGAACATGAGGTTGAATCTTCTGCTTGATCATCTTGCGCTATGACATATTAAGTCTTCAGTTAAATAACTCGTCAAGAATTTTGTCGATACTGACATGGGTACAGATGTTTATTCTTGATTTTCATTTCGCAGACTGTTTGGGTAGCAGGAAAGCTAACTATTCGATCATGTTACGTCGCATAAAAATATACTTAATATTTGCCAGTGTAGTTTTTTCCTACATTGCTTTTGTGGAGTCTATCTTTTAGGTAGTTCATAGATTGGGTTGTGGGGTATCATGGCATATTGGTCAGATTAAGCTCTGTTTGACCAGCCTATCTCATCATCCTTACCTGACCTTGAAGTTTTTTCTTTCAACCAGAATTTTTGTTGGTTACCCTGTTTAGATACCACCACTCTGCTCCCCATGTGGCATCGCCATGTTTTAGCCTCATCAATTGTGAGGTGACACATGGATGGATCACAGGCCAAGCCGGCCGAGGTAGTGCACTTGTTGCGCTACCATTGGGCCAAGTTGGAGATTAGAGTTCCCGAACTAGGTATGCCTTTACTCTCTCCACTTAACACTGATCTTGGGCTATCTCATTGCTCACTACCTTCGATGCTAAGTCTGTGAAGCACGTATTTATGTTGACATAGAAGATGAATTTTGTGTGTTATAATTTGAGGTTGGTTGGTTGTCAGGTACTTAGACTATTCTTTATATTTAATGTTGTTATGTGCTTTCTTATGGAAGAGAACTTACTAAGCAGCTCTTGACTCCAACTTGCGGTTATCTTAAACGAGGCAAATGCTGTCAAATTTCTTGGTTCAGTGCATTTTTTCACCGTTACAAAAATAAAATAAAATCTTGGTTCAGCATATTTGTAGCTCTAGTTTGTTCTTGACTAGAATTATTCGTAAACAGGACAGTTTTTGCTACGTGTTTGATGGAGCTGTTGTAAGGGTTTGAAAGTGTACAGTAATTGTCAGCCAACAAGTTACTTTGCATCTACCTTCTTGTTTGTACCTAGAAACAAATGACTGATTGGATGATGGTTCCAATGTTTATTTTGGTTGTCTGCAATTTATGGTGGTAATAATCTGTCTGATGTTGAGGTAACATCAATTGTTGCTCCTGCTAACTCGTTGCAATTTTATGCAGTGCTGGACGAATGATAGGGTAGAGAGTGAGATGGATGTGGTTGAGTCTGCGGTGAAATCACTTAGGTCACTCAGGTCATTGATGCCTGCAAAGGAAAGGCATGAAAGGTAGATGTTTGAATGATACAACTTTGTTACCTTTTGAAAACACATTGTTCTTGATGAGTTATTTTGTTGAAGCCTCTATATATAGTTTACCTTTGAAGTCTTATATAGGTATTGCTATGGCATGAATACTGCTTCCATTTGACAAGCTTTAGATAGTGTGAATAATGGAAATGGTAATTTCATGCCAGAGTATTTTGTTAGGATATGAAATTCTGGGTGACTTGAAACATGATATTTTATGTTACTGCTATTTTGAGCAGCTTCAAAAATAATAGTTGGATAGCCGCAGACATGACAGTATAAATTTATTCCTTAACCTGACCAAGGTGCTATGCTATTGGTTTTACTAGTCTGTAAGGGTTTTTGCAGACTAGTAAATGATTGCTGAAAATGTCATTTAGCTGCATTCCCCTAAGATTTTAACAGCCCCCATATTTAAGCAAATTCATATGATGGGTTTTTGTCTCCTTAGATTCAGTTAGAGTCGTGACAGGGGGAGAATGGTAGGATACCGATAAGCCATTTCATGAAATGTATTGCTTTAGTTATGATTTGAGTTGAAATGTTGTCAAATCTATTCTACTATGTCGTCATTATAGTGGCAAAATACTATTCTATTTTCAGGAGAGCTGCTTTTGCACTCTGCCGAACAGATGCTGATGAAGAGATTGTCATGAGCCATGAACTTGAGATTTCTACTCTTGCCACATTGTCATCCCTGAAGGTATGCATATGGGTCTTTCATTTGCCGGTGCTGGATTTTGTTAGATCTATGTTCATGATTAGGAAAGGAGTCGTTTTGAGTTTGGCTCACGTAGAGCAAACCTTGCCACTGTCATTATTCATGAGTCGAACTTGAGTTTAGAATATAGGCACATTGAATGGAGGAGAGAAGCTCAATAATCTCCATACTCAGCTCGTTGCGGGTGCTTGCATATTTCAAAAGTTGTAATGTGATAGACAACTCCATGTGGGTGATTCACAATTCCTAAAAATTTCCCTGGATTTTTTTAAGTTTATTTTGCAAAGTTTCTGTTTTTACCTGAGGAATGTCCACATTCCAGGTTCTTCCCTCCGGTAACATCATTATATCTAAGTTTTGAAATCTTTACTTATGCCTGCAAATAAGTCTCTAACCAATGGATGAAGGTGTCCCAAAAACTTTGCTCTTGTTAGCATTGCTTTAACATGTAATTTAATGTAGATCAAGGTTTACCTTTCAGTTTGTTCTTTTTGTATTGTTAAGTTATTCTGACCCTGAAAATGGTATTTTTTTAAGGTTCTAAGGGAGAATGATGCTGCTCCAGCTGGATGTGCCGTATCTGTGGTTAACAAAAACCTTTCTGTTTATCTCAAGCTTCGGGGAACTCTTAATGCAGAAGCGGAACGTGAGAAACTAAAGAAAAGGATGGAGGAGTTACAAAAGTAAGCATCTTTTATTTTACTCTTGTGATGATATGGACATGCTAGCTCTAAAGCCATTTGGGATTGTGTTGGAAGTTTGTGTCAATTCCTCATGCAAACGGCCATTGACTACCGTACAAAACCTGAATATGAAAGATGGAAAATGAGAGAATCTCTGTCATGTTGACTCCATGCTTCAAAGTTTTTATCAAGCAAGCCTTGGTTATTTAGACAATGGAATGTTCTTGAGGTTGAAATAGTAACAATAATTGCAGTAGAAACATTTTAAGTGCTTAGACAAGCGAATCGTGGAAAATTTGGACTACTTCTATTGAACATTTATGGTCCGAGCCTTCAGAAGATAGGTCACAGTACGTCCAAAATAGGTAAGAATGGAATCTTGCTCACAAAATAGGTCACAGTACATCCAAGCAGTAAAGGTATGTTTCCCCTAAACCAAGATTCAAACTTAATTGAATTCTTGGTTCATGCATGACAGAAACTTCTCAAGTGATTAGGAGGTGACTTGCCATTTTTTAGATGTCTGATGAAGCTGTTTGCTGCGAGGGTTGTTCCTCATGGGTCTGTGATTTACTGTAGAGAATCTGTTTAGCCAGTGATCGAATATCAAATTGACTTGAGCCCACGAGTCTGTGATTTACTGTAGAGAATCTAAAATAGAAAGGACTTTCTCTCCGTCTCTTTTGAGAAACTGGATCGTGTAAAGGTACTTGTGAGGAGGGGTTCCTCCCAAGTATGCCGGATGTTTTCTAAAATCCTTGACAATTATCGGAAAGTAGTGTACTATTTACAAAATCCATTTAGGTGTGCAGAGACTTTACCGATTGCTTTTCGATCTTTAAATCAGCTCCACATGCAAAAGAGAATTATCGAGTACCATGTTCCCATGGCCACATGCAGAGAAGGGCAACCGTGGTAGGGGCTTGTGTTCACAGATTTCCTTTCATATCAAGCTGTTTGAGTCTTCTTTGAGGGGATGGGATGACTGATTAAACCATTCAATGGAAATGACACTTTCTGAAGCTATAGATATTACAGTGATTATCAGCTTTCCTTGCCTCTAATCGTTAACTTGAATAATGGAGTTTTGTGTATTTCTTTTGCAGACAACATGACAGCCTAACAAAGATGATTAGTGCTTCTGGTTACCAAGAGAAGGTGCCGCCTCATATTCGTGAAGAGAATGAAGCAAAGCTTCGTACCCTAACGCAAGAGATTTTGTCCTTTGAAGAAGCTAGTCAACACCTTGAACGTGAAATTGCAGCAGAAGCATCCGCAAACGATGAATAAACCTCAAATTTATCTATATTCTACCACATGGGTCTAGTAGTTACACCATAAAGCCCCAAGAGAAAAGCTTGCGGTTAACCAGTGCATTCGTGATGATTCAAATTCCATCACAAGAAATTGTTTATGGTTTGAATTCCATGTCGTCTTTGTCAAACATGAAAATTGCTTTCTGATTTTTTTAATCAGTGGTGATTTTGTAATGCTCCAAACTTTGTATGTAAATACAACAACGTAGTTGATACAATCTCTGTGCGCGCGTGCACGTGTGGAATTTCTGACGACATTCATAGTTTTGGTTGGGAAAACTCTCGTGGGCTATACTTGTCCAACTGGTCCTGTTTCTTCTTCGAGGCTATTGTTAGAATGGTGAATGCCAAAATAGATCATCGATTGGTTTTGATATACTTTACAATATTAGCCAGTTCCATTCTAATCTTCGTTTAGCAATCTAACCTCTCTAAACTTATGGTTAAGAGCAAGTGATGCTTGATATACATGCTATTGTTGTGCAAATCATTTTTATATAATGCAAAAAACAAGCTTCACTGGAAAAGTTTGTATGTACTTCGAATCGATAGGCTTTCTATCAACAGGTATTTTTTGACAAATTTGTCCTTGTAATTTTTATAGATATCGACAACAATTACTCATTAAATTTGTCTTCCCACAAGTTCTTTTTTAGGCTTTAATGTCCTTTTCCATTCTTTTTCTGATAGCACCTGAAGATCTCTGTACTTACCAAATATTGAAGTACAGTTTTCTCCTCACCAAAAAATAAAATAAAATCCCAAAAATCACTTCAATGTACTCCATCAAATTGAATAACTCCAGAGTGACACGTCAGCATCAAGTTCCATGTCGTCATCACCATTAGAGTGACGAGGTAGAGGCAACATCAACCCTTCCGCCATGTTGGCAAGAAAACCGGGCATCCCAAAAACCGCCTCCTCGTCCATAAAATACATTCCCTCCGCCGCTTCTGCCGTCTCCTCCGCCACTTCCGTCACCCCAGAAATCGTCTCAGACTCCGAACCCCGTCGGAACTCCTCCTCGGCCGCCTCCGCCGCGGCCTTCTGAATGTCCTTCGCGTCCTTAGACGCGGGAATCGGTAACTTCCAAGCCGAGTCCGCGAAGTTGAGGCAGGCCGACCGGCCCCTCAACGCGATGGCCGCCACGTCGTGGGCCCTCGCCGCCATCTCCGCCGTGTGGAACGTCCCCAGCCATATCCTCGACTTCTTGTTGGGCTCCCTCACCTCGCACACCCACTTGCCCGAGTTCCGCCGCCGCACGCCGCGGTACACCGGGTGCCGGGTCTCCCGGAACTTCTTCCTCCCGGCGCGCTTCTTCGGGTGGCTGGAGGCCAGCATCACCTCCTCGTCGGAGAAGTTCGCCAGGCAGGCAGGGCTCCCCCCACTCCGGCAGCCCTCGGAGGAAGATTCCGGCGGGTCATTCGACCAGAACGATGACGACCCACATGGAAGTGGGTCAAAAAATTGACAAAACACATCCATTTGACTGGTTTCCACTTTCTTTCCAAAAATAGGCCTAACTGGTGGCAGTGGCAGACCCAGAAGTAGTAGTTAGTAATGGTTTTGAAAAGTGGAGATGGAGTTCAACTTCAGTTTTGCTTTTGGGGCGCAAGCCACAAAGTTGGGTTTTTATATATATACGTTTGTGAGTGAGTATTCCAGTTGTTACCACATATCATCCCACTATATATATAGAGGCAGAAAAATATTACTCCTACTCAATACGCGCACACGGCTTTATTAGGATAGGATAGGATCGATAAACAGTCAGACAGGCTGTGTTAGGGGAGGGGAAAGGTGGGGTCCTGGGAGATGGGGAGTGGAAGTAGGAAAGTGCGAGAATTGTAAAGCTGTTTCTTTCTTTTATTGGAGTCTACTAGTCTACTAGATGACTAGATGTATTAGTGTGTAGGACACGCGTGGGATGATCAAGTGGGACAAGTGTACAACCCAATCCTTTTCTCCCTGTTGATTTTGAATTGAATTATCTATGGAGTTGAAGGGATTCAATGGGAAAAATTTTCAGTGCCGAGCGGGTATCACGTGGTGCCCGCTCGGCCATCCGAGCCGTCAATTTCATTTTTGAACGGTCCAGATTTGGAGAGAGAAAAGGAGAGAGAAAGTGTTTGGGGGAGAGGAGAGAGAGGGTTTTAATCCGAGCCGTCCAAAAGTGTATCGGACAGCTCGGATTTGCCGAGCGGGTGCCACGTGGGCAATACCCGCTCGGCACCGAAAAGTTTCTCGATTCAATGAATGAATAGGTAGCTGTGTCAGTGTCATGGGGTCGAAAACGTTTCTACTTGGAAGTCACATGAGTGTGTAAGTGGTTATGGAATTAGCACGAGCGAAGGTGAAAAACAACACCAGTTAATGACTCATTAGCTGCTCATAGCTCATTAACTGCTCGTAGCATGTGGATTTCTCATGGAAACGCGTGGACCACATCCTATCTCTAACGAGTAATTATTCGACATCCATTTTGGTAGAATTCATACGTTTAGTACTGAATCGTACACAAGTTTATAGTGAAGGAGGGTTTTGAAATACCAAAGACGGGACTCCAAGACCACCAAATAATTTTTCATCTTAAACATGGAGTGAGTGAATGTCTTCTCCAAAGCTGATCCTAAACTAAAGCCTAAGATGATCTCGATTGCTTTAGGCCCCAAATTTAGGAATTTTAATTAGGGGTCCCTGCTTTTTTTTCACCCTGGTCCAGCAAAAAGGGTCCATTAATAGTATTTGCTACAGGTCCCGAAAAGGCAGGACTCGCATTGGCCCCTCCCGAGTGGGTCCAAACATTTACAGTAAAAAGGAAAGGAAAAAGAGAATAATATCTGTTGTGTAAATATCACTTGATATTTATTAGTTGGGAAGGAAGACACAAAGGAAGGCTGGAGTGTCCCTTTCAGCTTCAAGAATTTCCTGGCCACACAAGAACCAGTGGAGGGTATTTACCCAACCAGTGGAGGGTATTTACCCAACCAGTGGAGGGTATTTAACCAAGAATTTCTTGAGACCAGGATCATTCTAGAGATCGATGTCAGGCTCACCAAAAGTTGGGGAAAACTTGATGGGAACATTTGGCAGATGTTCTCTTGATGTTTCATTAATTACAAATGCATAGGGTTTTGAAAGGTTTTTTTTTTTAACCGCTTGAGGGGTTGAGAATTGAACAGTTCAACTTGGTACATATCAAACGATGTTTTTTTGCGTTCACCGCAGATCTGTGAAAACATGCATCCAATTGAAATGACACTTTCTGATTGGTCCTGTTTCTTCTTTGGAGCTATTGTTAGAACTTAGAATGGTGAATGGCAACAAAGATAATCAATTGTTTTTGATATCTTGAATAATATTAGCAAGCTCAATTCTATTCATCATATTGCAATCTGAACAAGTTTTGCCGGATATGTTTGTATGTACTTCAATAGGCTTTTGATTAACAGGTTTGTTTTGACAAATTTGTCCTTGTAATTTTTATAGATATCGACAATTAGCTAGTCCTCCCACGCGTACAAATTCCCTTTCTAGTTTTTGCTACTCCAATAATGTCCTTTTGCATACTTTTTCCGATAATCACGTAAAAAATATACTCCATATACCTAAGGCCTATCCGTACATATCAAAAATATAAAAAGTACGGTTTTCAAATAAGTCCTAACCGGAAAAAAATACAAAACAAAAATCCAGAATCACTCAATATAAATAGTAGTATCAAATTGAATAACTCCATAGGGACACGTCAGCATCAAGTTCCGTGTCATCTCCACCACCATAAGAAGAGTGATGAGGTGGAGGCAACATCAACCCTTCCGCCATGCTGGCAAGCAATCTTGGCATCCCGAAAACCGCCTCCTCGTCCATAAAAAACACTCTCTCCGCCGTCTCCTCCGCCACTTCCGCTTCCCCGGAGATCGCCTCCGGCTCCGAGCCCTGCAGAAACTCCTCCCGGGCCGCCTCCGCCGCTGCCTTCTGAATGTCCCTCGCGTCCGACGACGCGGGAGTCGGTAGCTTCCAAGCCGAGTCCGCGAAGTTGAGGCAGGCCGACCGGCCCCTCAACGCGATGGCCGCCACGTCGTGGGCCCTCGCCGCCATCTCCGCCGTGGGAAACGTCCCCAGCCATATCCTCGACTTCTTGTTCGGCTCCCTCACCTCGCAGACCCACTTGCCGTTGTTCCGCCGCCTCACGCCGCGGTACACCGGGTGCCGAGTCTCCCGGAACTTCTTCCTCCCGGCCCGCTTCTTCGGGTGGCTGGAGGCCAGCATCACCTCCTCCTGGTCGGAGAAGCTCGCCGGCCGGGCAGCGCTCCCGCTCCCTCCGCCGTCGGAGGAGGATTCCGGCCGGTCATTCGACCAGCTAAATGATGATGACCCACATGGGAGTGGGTCAGAAAATTGAGAAAACACATCCATTCGATCGGTTTCCAGTTTCCAAAAATGGCCAAACTGGTAGTTTAGTGGCAGACCCAGATGGATGGATAAAGTGTTGGAAAGTAGTGGAGACTGGAGAGTTCAACTTCAGTGATCAGTTTGTGGGTTTTTTTATATATGTTTGTGATTATATTTACTCCATAAGATCTTTCTATTATTATTATATATATATAGATGCAGAAAAAGTACGATTTAAATATCTTAAGAAGTGAATACGCGAACACGGCTTAGGAGACAGCTGGCTTGGGACTGAAGTAGGAAAAGTGTGAGAATTACAGCTGTCTCTTTTTTTGGATCAAGTTGAGAGAGAGCCAGAGCTGAGAGTCTGAGTGTGCATAACACGTGTGGGAGCTGCAAGTGGGAGATTTTGACTTTTGTGGTGGGGGAAATTTTGGTTCACATTATTTTTGAATGAAACCTTTCGATTTTGGATAGAATTGAATTACTACTAGTATATTAGTATATCTCTTGAATGGAACGGATTCAGTGAATAGATGTAGCTGTCAGGGTCAGGGGTCCAAATGTTTCTACTTGGATGCTTCTTTGGAAGTTCCATGAGTACTGTTGCTGTCCAAGGAGGCAAATTCCGTCGCGATTACTTATTACTCCTTCCGTTCTAATGTAAGTATGATCTCTACGAGTAATCGAACTTTTTAACAACTCTATTTTTTTTATTCAAAATTCTTAAAAGAGAATTGATTTTGGTACTCCCCAAATTGATAACTACACTCTCCAAGGGACTGCCAAAATTACTCCCCTTTCTAAAATTAACTTTAAAAATTGTGACATTAACTATATGTATTTAAAAAATTGCTTTTATCTTTTAATGTGAATTTCAAAAAATATATAATATGGATCTTGTTTAATATGTTTTTCTTAATTTAGTATACAAAATTTTTAAAATCATGAAAAATATAATAAATCGAAAGATATAGTCAACCTAAAAATGACACGAATATGAAAATTACTTTGTTAATTTTACTGTACTTACTATATATACATATCTAAAAGATACACACAATTCTCTCTTCTTGTTCTTCTCCTCCTTCTTTTTTTTTTTTATTTAAATTTTGTGGGTTTTCTTTTTTAATTGATTTCTAAGAATAAAAACCATCTTCATCCTATAAAAAAAGTGACAAACTAACCGAAGATGGGCGAGGATTGGAGCAACGGAAGATCGGCCAACGGAAGCTGCGTAGAACCGCAGAAGTATGGAACAGCTCAAAAGTAGTACTCCCTTGTCTTGATCTGACGTGGCACAAAGCGACAAAATATACCTTTCTTTGTCCAGTTTACGCACACGCGTTGACAGACAGTTAATAAACGGCTCATAGCCTGTGGGGTTTTTCCCACGGGAAACGCGTGGACCGCGTGCTTATCTAGTTATCTTAACCATGAGCATTACTGTGTGAAAAAGAAACACAATGCTAGGTAGTAGATAAAGAGAAACTTTTTTAGTATATCGCAGGTATACAAGGGCACTTTGTATCCTTTTCCGGTTTGTTTTCAATTTTTAGGTCACTTCCCGAGCACATCTTGATAATTGGCTTTGTTCATTTTGTAGAGCTCGACGAGAACATTAATCTTGAAAAAAACTATCATCATCAGACTTTAGTAGATATATGATCGGCACATGTGAAAAATGCAAAAACACAAAAGTTGGGTCCTGATCCAGTGTGTTTTTGGATCCAATTTTTATTTTTTTTGCATTTTTCACACGTGCCAATCATATATTTACTAAAATCTGATGATCATAATTTTTGGCAGGATTAATGTTCTCGTCGAACTCTACAAAATGAACGAAGCCGATTATCAAGGTGTGCTCGAGAAGTGACCTAAAAATTGAAAATAAACCGGAAAGAGATACAAAGTGCCCTTGTATACCTGAGATATAAAAAAGTTTCTCGTAGATAAAAAGCCTTTTCAAGTGGGTACCACTTGACACTTGTTTGGTTGGAAAGAGGAAGATTACTACAAGGAGTGTCCCATTCCTATTGGAGTATTTGAAATGATTCCAGACGAGCCTCCGAAGATTTACAGAGAACCACGCAAGGAAAAATATGTTTGGGTTCATTTTGGATTTTAAAAAAATAAGAAATATAGTCATAAATTTTTGAATATTATTTTATGGTGCTCTGTAAAAAATCAGTTCTAACGAATATCGGTAAGTATTACTTTTGGATTCGTAGGGGCGAACTGAGCAGTTTCGCTCCTACGGATCCAAAAGTAATACTTACCGATATCCGTTGAAGCTGATTTTTTACAGAGTTCCATAAAATAATATTAAAAAATTTATGGATATTTTTCTAGATTTTTGTGGAATCCGGAATAAGCCCAAACGCATTTTTTCTTACATGATTCCTGCAAAAAAAAAAATTGTGATTAGAATTTCCGATTCCTGATATAGTCCTCAATGTGAATGCCCTGTGGGAGTGTGACTTTCCTTGTACACAAACAAGAAACAAGTGGAGGTGGGAACGTGGGTTTGATTGGGAAAAAAATGGACCAAGTGTTGATCATTTGGTCATATTTTAGAGATGACAGGCTCACGAAAGTTGGGGAAAGTGAAATTATGCGGAAGCGTTCAATCTACTCCTAGAGGGGGGTGAATAGGAGTTTTGATAAATAATCACCAATTTTCTGATTTAAAAATTAGTATAGATGAACGGGTTAATTATCTCGATTAATCCAAACCAAAAATCAAGTAATGCAGTAGAATAAAAATTGAGACAGGATACGCACGATTTACG
>JAOTQK010000018.1:18648952-18677868 GCA_025642025.1 Rhododendron ferrugineum
AAAGCACCCTAGCGTGCAAGGTACTTGGACAACCGACTTGAAGTTTGAGGCTTAGAAAAATCTTCATTAGGAGCTTACTTCGTACTCTGTCAAAAGCATCTGTTGTTTACGCTCCTTTTGGTAATCCTCTACTAGTCTTTCTTTCAGTATATTTCTCGAAAAGTGAGATCAAACCATGAGTCTCCGAAGACTGGTACAAACTCTTTTTTAACATCTTCGTTTTCTGTTATTTGGTTTCTTCAAAAAAATTGGAATCTAGAAGACATCAGACTACTGCATTATTTCGGTATTTTAAGAAGCAAGAAAGAATCATGCCACTTGTTCATTTCCTCCCCTCCGCCATCTGACCACCACCTTAGGCTACCCCACCCTCCAGTTATCTGGTTACCTCCTCTGGCCTCTATTCCCCTAATGCCGCCCATCCTCCAGGCTCCAATCATCCTCCCTCCACCCACCTCCCCCGGGGTATTCTGAAAATATGTGATTGCACTAAACATGTTTTTGTTCTTAAACTTTTTGCAGAACTCACTCACTATGCAATGTAGCTTGCTTGTCGAATTTGTAAGTGTTCGCTGAGCTGAATGCACAGTATATAATGCAATACTAAGTAAGCGTTGCAAAAATGGATTTATCTCACATGTTGTGTTATACTCTGATAAAAAAGAAGAAGAAGAGAGTATGTGGGCTTCTTTACCCTCCGCAAGGAAGGAGTCGCAAACCTTATATTCATTTCAGAACTATTCATACCATACAACCATCAGAATGATACACTTCTTTCAAAAATACATCCTTTCTTCTATATGCAGAAGATCAAACAATCAGAGCTTAACATAAAAATTGAACTCAAATGCTTTTTTCATACATTTATTATCATCCCCTACGAAAACTTTATAATGTTGGAGTGAAAGTTACAAAGAGTGGCAGCTGCCGAAAAATCAAAACCCAAGCACATCAAGAAGGCCATAGAAAATAGGGTGAAACCTGAAGCAATACAAAGAAAGTTTCATGGCGATGGATAAGATCAAACCTTGTGATCCTCCACCCTCTGGCAGCATCCTTCTATACGCCTGGGTAACCATTGCATCCGCCTTTCTTTCTCCGGCTTTCCCCCTATTGACCTGTTACGATTAGGCGCGGATCCCTTTCTTAGTCTACTTATTATCAAGTTGAGCGATACACTTTCCATAATAGTGATTGCTCTCTCTCACAGCGATCCAGAAGCAAGTCAACTACTGAAAGGGATGCGAGCCTAGCTAAATTACTAGTCCTCAAAGTATGCTGGTGCAGGTAAGGGACAACAATGCTCAAATAGATTGAAGACTAAGAACATAAAAAAGAAAACTATGAGCGGCTAGGAAGAGAAAGAGGATTGGACCATCGTTGCAAAGGCACCTTGTGATGTAGCGATGAGATGAAATACACATCATTAGCAAAGTGGCTAATTCGACTTCCGCACTGTTTCCTTTTAGACAACCAAGTTCAACAGAACAAAAATCTTTCTAATCATCAAAACGAAAATCAAAACATTGAAGAAAATACCAGATTTCCAAATGAACAAACGATGCAAAGATATGGACAAATTTTCTGAATGAACAAACAATGAAAATATATTGACCAAATTAATAGATTGATGACATTGTATCAAGGCAACCATAACAAATTCAACAAAAAGATAGAATTGTCAATGCTCAAGCTTGCTCACAAACTGCATTTGCCATAATGACTAAAAAAAGGACTCAAACTTGCTCACAAAGGTTAAATTTTGATCAGTTACCTCGTTGTACTAGAAATAGTAGAATCCTAGACCCAAAATCAAAGCAAAAGAATCAAAACAAGTCGATTGTGTCAGTTTGGAGTCAAAAGGAGGCAACCCACTCTTAAGTCTTATCCTCATACCCCCATATATATCCTAAGCTACGTCGCAAGTTCCAACTTTCCCTTGTACAACTTCAGTAGCTCGGGAGCTTCTTCCTTGTAACGAACAACAAACTTCTCTAGGAAATGCTTTTTCCAACTAATATCCTTGGTCTTAATTATAACCCTTCGACAACAAAACTTAATGGCAAACCTCGGAACGATCCTCTTTTCCAAACTCAGTGAAAAGAGTATTGGCCGTCTTGCAACCAACGAAGACTCCCATCCGAGTTGATTGATAGCGAAATCCATCACCTGATTGATCTTATCCTTCGATGCTTTCATACACTCCGGATGCTGCTTAAAAGCTACAAGAATCTCATCCTTAGTCCAACCCCATTTTCTATAAACCTCAACCTTTGTCTCCCACGTAGATTTTCTCAGTCCCCTCAACACATGAATTGCTCTCAAAAACCTCTCTTTCGAAGGATCAAGCCCCAATTTTTCTACATCCTCCATTGATCTTTCGAAAGTCATTGCTGCACATCATGAATGGTCTAGGTTGCTTCATCAACGAACTCATTATACGCACATTCGGCACACCGGCGCTTCATGCAAAATTTCAATATTGGGTGTGACATGAGTTAGCTCGTCTAACAAAAGAAGCATAGCACAACGTTTAATAGCCGCCACGGCTTTCTCTTCGGATTGAAACAAATTCTTACAGAAATTAAAAGATGGGATGATTACATTTTCCAAGCTTCTACAAGAAAATGGAGATGTAGATACTATCCTGGCAACATCTTTGGCTGAAACGCCTTTAGATTTGAAAAACTCGAATTTGGGCAAAAGGGTTTTATTGGGATCGGATAAGAGTAACCGAGAGAACTTTTTAATGAGGTTTGAGATCTGGGTTTTGGTGAATTTATTTTTCTTGAAGAATGCCAGTACAGAGTCTGGCTTTTCGGGAGATTCGAAATTAACACGCTTTGATGCGGAAATGGCTACTTCTGGAGAAAACCCACATGATTTTATGAGGTAAGTGACTGTGAATGGGTCTTGATTTGCTGGGTTTTTAAGGGATTTGAGAGATGAGGAAAAGAGGTGGATTTGAAGGAAATGGATATTGTGGGTTGGAGAAGATTTAGCAGCACAACTTACATGGTGCAAAGTGTTCCTAAAGTTAAACTTGGATCATTTGATGATGAAATTCTTATTAGGAGAAGAAGAGGAACTAACCTGAATTTCAAAAGATACCTCAGAATGTGCAAATATTCCCCAAAGCCCTTTTAATTCCCTGAACCCTAGAAACCGGATCTGGATCCTCTACGAGGATTCCTCCTGTGAGGATCGTATGAGGATTTTCACCACTAGAAATCCTGCAATGCAACGGTTAAGGTCTTTTCACATGCTGTGGATCCTATATAGGTGTAAGTTCCACACTATATATTAGAGGGACATTACAAATAACTGTTGTATTGAAAATTTTCTCGTCTTTGTGAGTCGTTTTTAGCATTAGTTGAAGCTACAAGATTGAGTGACGATTCTTTCCGCAAGTAGTAGGAGTAACAATTATGTATTATGTCATTTTGAGTTAATTTTTTTTCTATCTCCTAAATTATTCAAATTTTTGTTATTTCATCATCAAATTATAATAAAACGATCTATTCATCTCCAACTTCCCAATTGCAACCCATTTAGTTTAATAGATAGACAACGAGAGTGCAAATCTTGGACGGAAAACAGTTCACATGGCTACCAAACAAAAAGACTACGTGCACAGGCCCATTTCGAGAGCCCACATAAACAATTCGAAATGTTCATTAAATTTAAAATAATTTTTCGAATAGCCTAACAAAAAATTAGCTCAATCAGATAACCATAAGTTCTTGATCTAATCTGCTAACTTTTGATTCCAAATTTAGAATCCTAAATTCTAAATGAAAAGTTAAAAGATTGGATAAAAAACTTGCAGTCATTCGATGGAGCTAATTTTTCTAAGGCTACTCGAAATATTATTTCAAATCTAATGAATGTTTTTGGAATGTTTGTATGAGATCCTAACCTCACAAGCTGTCTGTGTGCGTTGTCTTTTGGTGGCCACGTTTACTTTTTTCTATCCAAGATTTGGACTCCCGTTAATAGACCAAATGGATTGTACTAAAATTGGAAAGTTGAGAGATGAAATAAATTGTTTTCGTAGTTTTTTTTTTGCTCGGACGATTTTATAAATCTCGAATGGGTACATCGAGGGGATTACATCTTAACTCAATGAGCCGAGATACAACAGAACAAACATAAACAACAAACAAAAAGCATCGCCAACCAACGGTTGGATGATGCACCTAAGGAAAGGCTACAGTTTTACTTTCCGAATGCCATCTAGGAACACCTTAAAATCCTCCACCGTATACACTTTGATATCAAATTTTACCTTCATCCACATTGCGATTGTTTTAACTAAATCTCCCACCGCCCAAGCCCGAGTTGATGCGTTGTTGAACACGTATTCGTTTCAAACCAGCCACACGGACCACATAGTAGCATAAAAGCACGCTTCCCAGATATACCTCTCCAGATTGTGGAATCCATGATCAAACCACCATGTAGCTAAGTCTAGAACCGTATATGGACATACCCATTTGACGTTCCACCACTCCAAAATTACCGACCACACGACCCAAGAAAATCTGCAATGAAGAAACAAGTGTTGATTTGTTTCAAGGTGCTCGGAACAGAGAGGACAGAGGGCTTGTTGAATTTCGGTGATCAAATTTCTGCTTAGGAGAAGGGATCTGGACGCCACTTTCTCCTTAATAGCCATCCACACAAAAATTTCGACCTTTGGGGGGCTTAAGTTTTTCCACAAAGAACCTAAGAAAGCATTGTTTGAATGGGCAGTGAGTTCCCACTGTTCGTACGCTGATTTCACAGAAAAGTTCCCGTCCACTGCCCATCTCCACTGTAAGAGTTCAGGCTTGGTTGGGTTCAGAATCACACCCTGAAGTTTCCGTTTCAAATTTTCCATCTCTTGCTTCTCCCTCCCAAAAGGATTTCTCCTAAATAGCAGCTCCCAACATCCCCCATTCACGTCACCCCACAAGTTACTGACCTTCGCCTCCCATTGAGTAGATAAGGAGAATAATCTGGGATATTCCTCTTTGAAAGGCTTTTCTCCCATCCAGGTATGTTCCCAAAAGACAGCGTTACCTGAATTCACTTGAACTCTAAAGCTATCTCGAATAGAGTAACCCAAGTGAGATGATGGATTCTCCAACGAGCATATATCCGCCCAAACTTTCGAGATTGATCCTGATCCATGTGCATATGGCAGCCAACAATTTGAGTCCAGCCCATATTTGCCGACGATGACTTTCACCCAGAGTGCCTCTTTATCTTTACCAAATCTCCACCACCACTTGGCCAAGAGGGCTTGATTCTGCTGTAGCATTCTCTTCACCCCTAGACCTCCACTATCTTTCCTCCTCCCTATCTCATCCCAACTAACTAAGTGTATTTTCCTTTTATCAATAGAATCACCCCAAAAAAATTGACGCTGCATTTTCTCCAACTTTCTCGCTACTGCAACCGGCTTTTTAAATAACGACAAAAAGTACACAGGGACATTTCTGGTGTTAGAGCTGATTAAAGTGAGCTTTCCCCCTTTCGAGATAAAACGAGATCTCCCAACACTCATTATTTTATCAAACTTTTCGATAACAGGCTCCCACGTCTTGATCCTACCTGGATTTGCACCCAACGGTAACCCAAGGTATTTAATAGGGAGTTGTTCCACCTTGCATCCCATAATCTGAGCTAAAGCTGTCGTCTCCTCAGGTGGAACATTCATTCCACAGATAGAACTCTTTGAGAAGTTGATTTTCAGACCAGACATTAGTTGAAAGCATCTTAAAATTCTTTTGATGTTAGCCATCTCCTCCGGATCATTGTGACAGAATAGAATGGTATCATCCGCAAATTATAGATGGGATATACACACCCCATTTCTTCCCATTGTTGTTCCTTTGATAATATTCATCTCCCTTGCTCTTTCCAACATTATGTTGAGACCCTCTGCCACTATATTAAACAGAAAAGGTGAGAGTGGATCCCCTTGCCGAAGTCCCTTTTGCGTTTGAAATTCCTTAGTAGCTGAACCGTTGATCAATATCGACATAGAAACAGATGAGCAACACTCTACAATCCACCTATGCCATCTGTCCCCAAAACCAAGCTTCGACAACATATCAATCAGAAAGCTCCAGTTAACACAATCATATGCCCTTTCAAAATCAAGCTTTAAGAGAAAACCCCAATGCACACTATTTTTCCAGCTATAGATAACCTCATTGGCTATGAGGACACCATCTAAAATCTGTTTTCCCCCAATGAAAGCTGCTTGGGCTTCCCCAATAATTGTACACATATGCTCTTTGATTCTATTTGCCAAGACTTTAGCGAGCATCTTATACACCCACTCAATCATGCTAATAGGCCTAAACTCTTTAAAAGATAATGGACAAGTTACCTTAGGAATCAAAGCAACAAAAGTGGAGTTGATACCTTTGGTAAGCTTTCCATTGGCATGGAACTCTGAGAAGAATTGGAAGACCGAGTCCTTCAAAAAGTCCCAACCTCTCTTAACAAAAGAGAAGTTGAAACCGTCTGGCCCAGGTGCTTTGAAGCTGCAACATCCTTTCAGAGCCGCTAGAATCTCTTTTTCCTCAAACTGTTTCTCCAGATGCCTCGCCACCCCCAAGTCTAGTTTCCTGGTGAACACTCCCTCTAATACTGGCCTGATCCTACTGTCTTCTTTAAAGTTGTTGCAAAAATAGTCCACCGCCGCCTCTTTGATCAGTCCTGATGGATGAAGTAACAAATAAGTGAGTAGTTTAGGGGATAAAAACGAAATTAACTCTTATGTTTTTATTTTTCTATGAGTAACTTTTTCTTTTTCTTTTTTTTTACGGTTAGGGATGTCCGAGCCAGTTTACGCGCACTTTAACTTATCCCCTTCCCAATCTGGTCAAATGCAAGACATCCACGTTGAAATTAAGAAATTCACAAGAAATTACGTTTTTGCAGCCTAACTCATAGCGGAAATAACTTAATGGTAGAGCAAGGCTGAGGTTTAGGGTTCAAGTCCCTCCTCCTGCTCCTGGCTTCTTCATTATTCTTTTTTCTGCCTTGCTGGTTCGCGATTTTTGAGTCGGGTATCCCTTTACTCCATCGCCTTAGAAAGACAATGGCGGGATGGGAGCTCTTGTTTGTTCTGAAAACACATCTTCCTATTCCATCTTTTCTCGAATCTCCTTTAACAGAACAAATAAAAGCTCGAGAAGGAGAATCGAAGCAAATTTTCACCAACCAACTGGACTACACTTCCAATGCTACAGAGAAGCTCCAGCAAACAAATACATCTAGGAGGATACACCAGCTCCAGCAAACAAACAAGCTATCATGAGTTAGACGAGAGATCCAGTACTTTATCGAGCTCTGAAATTAAACCTGCCTTCGTGTATTCCTTCGCCGCCCCTCTGAAGAAGAATGCTAATATTTTCCGATAATATTAAGAGAGAGTATAAACTACTACTAATATCAGCGGCGTCAGAATTAAAAATTTTCTACAAAGGGGTCACCCCTTTAGGACCGGCATTATTTGTTTGAAAATCGTAGGCGAACTCACATCAATTTTTATTATTTAATTCGAAAATGAGTATATACATCAAATATTTTTCTTGTTAGTGTTAGTTAATTTTGAGCTTGTAGAAAAAATAAAAAATGTTAACGAAAATAAGTATTTTTTTTTAAAAAAAATACGTGAAACTTATAGTTATATTAATTGATTTGCGTGGAAAATGACATAATTATAAATGACTTTGTGGTACCAATGCTACATGAGTGTGGGTTCGAGTCTCAGCCCACTCAAAAATTCAAGGAGAGGTGTTTTTTTTTTAATTATTGAAACACAAAAAAAAGAAGAAAAATATTGGTGCCAGGATTTGAGTTCCTGCCACACATGAGAAGGCAAGACATCTTACCACTGGAACCATCGATCTGATTTGTGATTTTCGGGATATTTTATATATATTACTTATCTGAACTTGGGAGCCCTTCTTTGGGGCCCAATTTTCAAAGGGGTCACGCGTGCCTACATTGGATTTGCTCCTGAAGATGGGAATTCAGACTTTTAATTATATACTACGTGTGGTTTTATTTTTCTCTTGATCGGAATTTTGGGTGTCGATTTATATATTGCGTCATCCTTCCCACACTCTGCATCCAAATAAATCCAAACAAGAGGTTCTGCATTTCAATGTATCAAATCCTTCCAGTGTTTTTTTTTTTGTTTTCTCGATTCATGGCCATACAGTACTCTAAAAGCCACCTAGCTAGCTAGTATATTTCTTTTCCCAATCTTTTTTGACCTCTTGCTAAATTCATTTGGTTTAAGAGTTATGATATTTCATGGGACCTACTAGAACGCACAATCCTTAAAAAAAAAAAAAAAAACCATTTCGGATTAATTAATTACGTGGACCAAACCTAAATAAAAATTCCCTGGGTAACGGAAATCTAATTCATAGGAAATGAGGTGTAAAAGTTTGTATGAGGTGGGTCACATCTAGGGTAATTAATTAAGTTTCGTAATGTAGCAAAATTGTTTAAATGCCATACCATATATATCTGGACTTTAAAGAGCCAGAAAATTCATTTAATTATTTTCCATAAAAGGCAGAGCAACACATTACCAAAAAAATAAATAACATAAAAGGCAAAGTAACTCGATGCTAACAATTGAAGCGTACAGGAGAAAGCCATCTGGATATAAGATGTAAACAAGTGATATTTTTGTACTGTCATAACATGTGTGTGCTAGCTAGTTAGGCCGTCCAAGAGTGAAATGGATAATCAAATAGTCGGCGGCGGCGGCGGCGGCTGCAAAAAGTTTACCTAAAAAGAGAATGCATAATTAGATTTACTAAAATTTGGAACGACCAAATTAAATATCATAGTCTGTAATAGTGTGTGTGTGTATTTTTTTAACATTTTCAAAACTTTGGAGGTGCCATATGCCATTTCCGCTCCCATGCATTATTAATGTATGGCTATTTTCAATTGAGAAAAACTTTTTCACGGCCGTGAATATACTTTATGGCGCTCAATCGCGCGCGTCCAAAAATATTTTTGACGGTCTGGATTTTAAAAAAAACTATTCCTTGGAAGAGTTTTTTTTTTAAAATCCGGACCACTGATTGCCGAAATGGACGGCTGAGATTGCGTGGAGCTGTGAATAAGTTTCTCTCTTTTCAATTCGTTTATCGATTTCTCGCGATTATATCACTAGTCACTACAGTAGTAGTTGGAAGTTGGACATATATTGTGGACCTTTGCCAATGCCAAGAGTACAAAGAGTATGTGGAGGCTCTTCAAAACAAACTCGTGTTTTTTTGGATAACCGAATGTTCGGGTCAGTTTGCCCGTACTTTGACTAAAGAACGGACTCATGTCGGTCATTAGTAGCCTTATCCCCAGGAGGAATCTAAAATACAGAACGATTTCATGCATCCACAAATAGTTTGACTAAAACACAAAAGTACTAGTATCCCATTCTTAGGTATCACACTATCTCCAATTTGTTTCTTTCTTTCCTTCCTTTGTGGCTTTTATCTCTTTAATTAATTAAGAGCACGTACGTGGAGACCATCAAAAGAGGGCCTCATGCATGTCATTCATCATATCCCGTTATCCCTACAGGAATCTAAGATACGAAAAACGATTTTGTATCTTTAATTTGACTGATGAGATAGAGAGATAAGCATGCAGGCCATTTATCTGCATGCATTCACATTTTCAACTAGCTAGCTGCTGGCCAGGTAATTAAACCCACTTGTCTTAATTAATTAAAGGTCATGGTTAATGATGTTTTTGAACTAATTTTGACCACTATTATTAACAAATCTCTACTTTGATTTCACTACTTATCCGATATTATAGAGTAAATTTGGGATGGATGGTGGTTTTAGAGAAACTGTGGACCCTGAAATAGGAGAGATTTTTCAGTGCCGAACAGATATATCCCATGTGATACTTGCTCGGCGCATCCGAGCCGTCCGATACACTTTTGGACGGCTCAGATTGAAACCCTAGTCTCTCTCCTCTCACCCCAACATTTTCTCTCTTCAAATCTGAGTCGTTCAAAAATAAAATGGACGGCTCAGATACACGAGCAAGTACCACGGTACCCTCGGCACTGAAATTTTTCCCTGAAATAGAGCCATGCGTGGGCCCAGGAACCTGGTTTTTTGAAATATGGCGTTTGTGGGGACAATAAATGTAGGGATTAGGCTTACTTCATCGGACCCTTGTGGGCCTTGTCTCAACCAATTAAATGTGCCCTAATACATAGTACTGTGAAACTAAATTTACTACTCCACTATAGTTTTTTATTTATTTATTTATTATAATGCAAGGTGTTTCAAGTCAATTTGCGCGCACTTTAGACTAACTATACTAATATGGGCAGCCGATTCTAAAATACAAATAAGAAATTAGTGTAGCCAATTTTGGGTCAAGGGGAAATGCAATCTTGGATGGGATTAGGAAACATAAAATTTGGAGTAACATGTATTTGGTTTGCTTAGTTTCTTTGTCATTCAACTCTTTGTTGGGTGTTTTTTCTTTTTCGTTCTCGATGTACCCTTTTATCGAGTTCCATTAATAAATTTTTCTTTGTCATTCAACTCCATTAATAAATTCATCAATACAAAATTATTGTAGGTGTATTTTGACCCTTCAATTAGGAAGCTTTTCAATTTGTGTCCATTTTATTTGATTGTGTGAGTATGGAAATTACTAGCAAGTCTATCCATGTCTAATAAATATTTCAATTAGAGAAGTCAAACAAGAACGAATCGATGCCACGACATACGTCGTATCACAAAGTGTCGTTTCGAGTTTTGCCATCCCGCCGACAATCCGTACATGTCGTATTGTCATGTAACGACAACCGTGTCAATAAGCGAGTGCCGCGGAATTTTGTTGTACGAGGTTCTGACTTCTGCCATTATGCCGACAATCCGTACATGTCGTATAACGACAACCTCGTCAGTAGCATTAAGTGCATCGAATATATCAAACTACAAAACCGGTCTAACTGTATTTTTGTCGATCTTAATTCGAATTAAAATCTATGAACACATTTCAAAAAAAGGATAAAAATAGAGATTAACTTGTACAAAAGTGAGAAAACCCTAATACCAACTTGCTGATTTCTCTACTCCAAGAGTTCATAGTCATTGGCAACAGAACCAACCCTAATAACTCATTCCAGCTTAACCTCAATAGTCCCTTCATATATTGAAAAGCTACCAAGGCCAATTATTATTATTAATTTTTTTTTTCGAAAAACTCAAAATGTAGAAAAGGAGAGAAACATAGAAAATAGGCATTAAATTAAAAGATACGACAGATAATGTGATTTTCCAATTAAAGAAGCCAATGTATGAACATTCTATCTATACGGTTTGGTGCTTTAATAAAAGAAGATAATGTGACTACCCTTGTTTCCAAGTTAATGACACAACTGTGAACCAAAAAAGTTGTAGTTTTTCGAAATTAAAAACACTCACAAGAGGTGAAAAATCTCTCAAAATCTATAAACACCTCTCTCTCTCTCTCTCATGACCACTTTTCTGCTGCCCTAAAACAGCTCATGACACTTGGTGGTATTCTCTGATCTCTCTGCATTCGCCATTGAGTGGAGCTTGTGACAACCTGCTCGATCATATCTCTAAAGTTGACTCAAGCTTGTTTTCACATATATATATATATATATATAGCCCTAGTTGTATCTAACTAGCTGCTCCATTGTTGCAAGTAAAAATGGCTGGTGAGATGGTCACACCAAACCAATCGTCCCAAACCAGCGGTAAGCCCATGGGATCGATCAGCGTCTTGGTTGTGGACGATGATACCATATGCCTCGCCATTGTTTCTGCCATACTGAAATCATGGCAATATGAAGGTACCAATAGATAACTTTTTTTTATTTTTTGGGGTGTTTTTTTGTTAACTTATGTGTTAAAGATCTTTCATTTTGTACAAGCTTTGGATTAGTTTTTATTTTTTATTTTTTCTGTAATAGATCTATTCTTTTTCTTCCTGGTAATTTTTGACAGAAGAATTAAGAAGTAGAAATGAGAATTAAATCATCACAACGTCCTTCAAATTTACGCGGAAAAAAAAAAGACCGCGTCTCATCTTAACATCGGTTAACTCTGTTATTTCACCATGTTTCCTTTTAAGTTCATTTGCATGTGGATCTATTTCTTTGTTCATCAATTGAAACAAACTGAAACCTCGTGTTGTTTGTCGTTGATAATTCGTACGTAATCGCAAATTACATTCTCATGAAGATGCATTTTGATACTTAGCAACTATTTTTCATGGGAGTGTACACATTTGGTAATAGTGATTTGTCTTTCGGATTCAAAATCATCAAAGAAACTAAAGTTAAGGCGATATCAAAGAGAATCTAGTTGCATGCGACTCAAGATCTTGACGTACATTTAGATAGATCTCAAACAATTTTTTTTTTTTCGTTTCTTGTCTATGGAACATAAATAAACTTTGTAATTCATCTCATTTTTTGAGCTTCTGAGGAGCGCGTATTTTAAATTTTGGGTTCCTAGGAATTTTTACGCGGTATCATTATTTGGTAAAATAACGAAATATAGTACTAATTAAGTTGTTAGTGCATGCATGGTTAGATTCGGTCATTATCACTTACCAAATCGCGATTGTTCTCTATCAACAGTTGTGACGGTTAAGCATGCAATTGAAGCGTTGTTCACCCTACGAGTTACGGGAGGCGCGTTCGATCTTGTCGTGACAGATGTGCATATGCCCGACATGAATGGATTTGAATTGCAAAAGAAAATCGATGAAGAATTCAATTTACCTGTCGTTTGTAAGTAGTATATATCATTTCAACTATTTCCTTTTTTCTATTTAATTTTACTACTTTTCCTATTGTTGCCGTACAATTAATTATCAAGCCTTCCTGGCTATCCCTTTTTTCCAAATTGGATATTCACCCCCCAAAAAAATTCAATTAGCATCAACGTGCATATTTCTAACCGCCGCAATTTCAAAATTTTAGCGACTAATTCTTCGCCGCGTCGTAGTTCGATCTCATTTTCTAGTCTGAATAAATTATTTGAAGAATGTACTAACAAATAGATATAGAAACTATAACCTTTCGATATATGGTTTCAAAACTATTCATACCCTTATCGATGTTTTCGAACTTTATTGTTTGTTAACTGTGGTGGAAATTAATTAAATTTTCTTTTGCCGATCAAAAAAGAAAAAAACTGTGGTGCGTTTGGTATAAGTTTGTTTACAATGCAGTTATGTCAGCTGATGACCAAGAGAGTGTCATATTAAGGGGACTACAAAGTGGAGCTGCATTTTTCTTAGTGAAGCCAATATCCCCAAATGACCTAAAAAATTTGTGGCAATACGCGGTTGCGAAGAAGAAGCCCAAATCAGCCAATATTGAGGCAATCGAAAGTGCACGAGAGACATCACAAGCTGATAAACGAGCTAGCTCCCCTACAGATGTATTCTTACATCCCACAGCTTCGGTAGGTCGCTTAGCCCCGTTGATCAGCAATGGCCCTGATCATTCCCCAGTTCAAGAAACATTTGAAAATGAGAAAGGTTCCAATGGAGAAGTAGGGTCCGGGTCGTCAAGGATTAATGAAGATCGAAGAAACACAAGGGATTCGAAGAGAAAGTCCCCGGCAACTGTTGAAGAGGGGGAAAATGAGGATGATTCCGGTAACCCGAAAAAGACGAAGATTGTTTGGACAAATGCCCTTCACAACCAGTTCTTGGAGGCTATTCGATGTGTAGGCATTGAAAGTAAGCTTCTTTTCTTTTTCTTCAAATTATTATTATAGCGAATTGGTTTTTTCAATTTTTTTCTCTTTTATTTTCTTGTTGACATGCATACTGCTTTTGATGGCTGTTCTCTTCTTTTATTTCTTTTTATTTCTCGATTTTTTTTTCTGTTCAATTTAATGTGATCCAGGGGCCGTTCCGAAGAAAATTCTAGAGCTCATGAACGTGCCGGGATTAACCAGAGAAAATATAGCCAGTCATTTGCAGGTTTGTTATATACTTTTATCCCCCCTAAATTAGGGTTTAAAATGCATTCTAGGTTACATTGCTTGCATGCTTACTTCACTCGTTTCACGTACATTGCATGGGGTCATCCATGGCTTTCATGACTATTAATTTGCCAATATTGGTGTTCTATTTTTTTGCTAATTAAGCTATTGGTGTTTCATTTTTACCAAAATTACTTCTTGTCCTTAAAGTTAGATGCATAATATTACTCCAGTATATTGGTGTGATATGTTTTTGAAGCGTGTTAAAACTCAAGTTTTACAGCCGATTTTACTGTAACATGATTAAGTACCTCTGGGCGAAATACTAAAATCACTACTCCCTCCGTCCCTTTATTATAGTCCAGTATTCCATTTTGGGCTGTCCCTTAATAAGTGTCCATTTTGTAAAGTTAGTGGGTAAAAGTTGGTGAATTGTCTATTTTGTACCTAAAAGTAGATTCCATTTTGATTAAGTAGGGAAAGTGGATGAAAAAGTTGACGTGAAAGGTATAATGATGATGTTTTTTTAATAAGTTGGAGTTACGAAGCAGGACATTTAAAAAGGGACGGAGTGAGTAAAACTTAACCGCCCACCCCACTGAAAAAAACTACCCACCCACACTCCCACCCCCACTCCCCAAATATTTTCACTTGCACTTCTTTTCTTTTCTTTTTTTGGTAAACCAAACGAAATTATAGTTTAGTTTCACTTGCACTTCCACGTGCACATACAGAGGGTGTGCCCCAACCGCTAGTTTCCACTTATATAAAGAATAAAGAATTTCGATATAGCATGTGCCTGTGAATATAAATAACTACAGGAAAAATTTTGTGCCAAAGAATTAGCCTTTTCCCATCACTATATCTCGATTCTCGACGACAATTTTATGAACTTGCAGAAGTACCGGATTTTCTTGAAACGAGTTTCAGAAGCAAGCACTAAAATCCAATCTGCGAGCGAAAGGAGCATGATCGAAAGGACCTTTCGATCAAATTTCGCGATGGCACAGCCTTCCTTGATGCACAAGAAGCCCCAATTCCAGTATCTGCGAAATCTGGAACGAGCCGCATTGGGAAAATCTCTCCAACTGGATCTCTCTTACTCCAACCAGAAATTTGCTCCATCTACCGACTCCCCACCTGTGTTTGGATCCGGCCAATCGCATCCACTCGTCAATCAAACCAATTTTAAGCAACCGTTGGTTGGCGGTGCAAATCCCGGCCTTTACCACCAACCCAACTCCTCTAGCATCATAACGGAACCAAGCGATCATCCAACTGGTTTGTTACTAAATATTGGGAATGGAAATGGAAATGTTTCAGGTGGAATCATGAATGGTACGACTTTTATGCAGCCATACCAACAAAAAGATCACGTAGCCCTAGAGAGTTTCACCAATGACCACCTCACAGGATATGGAAATATTGGAGATTTTAGCAGTTCTAACCTGAACAACCCTAGTCCCAATTATCAAAACAATACTAGTTATGTTGGACTTCGATTGGCGAGTGATGGGCGGCTGGTCGGATTATCAGCTGATTTGAACCCTAACCATGGTTCGATCAATGTGGTCCAAAGTGAGAGTATAGGTAATCTTCCTGTACTGAACGACAGTTTCGATGATTATTTGAACCCTAACTATGGTTCGATCAATGTGGTCCAGAGTGAGGGTACAGGTAATGTTCCTGTACTGAACGACAGTTTCGATGATTATTTGAACCGTAACCATGGTTCGATCAATGTGGTCCAAAATGGAAGTACGAGTAACGTTCCTGTACTGAACGACAGTTTCGATGATTATTTGGGCCAAGGAGTACTGTCTTCTACCGGGTTAGAGAGTGGATGCTATGTCTCAGCGACATTGGGTAATGTCATTCAAGATGGAAACACTCTAGCCATGCCGCTTTCGCCTTCGATTTTGCTGGAAAATGCTTTTGGGAATGGAGAAGAGAGTGACTATATCTTTGGCGCCCTTTTGGATAACAATGTCATGACTAACAATATCTGTGAGATCGATAGCAACCCTAATACTTTCCTGCAACCGTATGGCGAATGTGGTTTTGGTATTCCGAGCGAAATCAACTTCATTCAAACCCCAATTCAGGTATGGAAAAAACTCGTAGAACTTCGATTAGCTAACAAAATTATTGATGTATCAATAATTCTGTTATCTGTTTCTTTTGTAACTCAAGGTATACGGGTCAGCTTAATAATTACAGTAATTGTCTTTCTTGCATACATAATATCTGGCCTATCAATGTAATGTTACTTGTGTTAACAACAGGATGATGTCGAAGTCCTCAATTCTGCATTCTCTTTCACTCCAGATGATCATGTGGAAAATAACCCAGTAGCCAACATCAATGGCCAGTCACTTGAGCAGGCACGGTCAACCAACTTAATAATCCATTTCATTGTTGATCTTAATTACTTTATTTACGCGAAATCAGAGTATTAATTAGACTATAGTAATTTGCCGCTTTTACTGTTTTCAGCCATTAGGCCGTGAGATGATGTTTTCCGACTTTGGCATCGACGGGGGTGATGAGTATTTTCCGGCATTTGGCCAGACGTTTGATCAGTTCCCTCAGGCAAGTCTATAATCTGCATATATTAATTTGTAGCTTCCTCTCTAGCTGCATGTAGTATTTAATTTAGAATTTAGACTCAGGTGGTAATTGACAAACTCTCAAACCAAATTGGGGGAAAACTCTAAACAGTTGAAATTTCAATGTCTTAAATCTTTCCTAGCTCACAAAGATTTCATTATGATTGTTTTTGCAGCTTGAAGATGAAGATTTCCTGGAGCCGATGCTGTTTTGCGCTAGCGAGTTCAACGGATATGATAAACCCTAGAGGGCCCTTGATCCAACATCGATCCTTGGGAAATAAAGTTTCGATCTATATTAGACCTAGTTGGTTAATTGGATCCTAATATGTAGTAATTATATAAGTAATCTAGCAGCATGGAATGAGACTTGGATATTTGGACTTAGTATGCAAAGTTTAAATAAGTTTTGGGACTTGTTTTAATTATGTCATGAGATGTTGTAAAAGTTCTGAAAGTGTTGCCCATATTTGCAGAGTCATGACAAAGTCCTCCTCGTGTATTTTGGGTGCAAAAATACACTTGCAGGGAAGTGCCGTTAACAAAAAAATGAGTGGCAAAATCATTTCCTTGAAAATTTTATATTCATCTCAAAATCAATTGACTGAGTGGAGTGGTTCTAGCATATATTAATTATTAAGTGATCACTCATTCAATGTGGGACTACATTTTCTTAACATCCCCCTTACGTGCAGTCACATTTGAGGTCTGTCACGTGTAGATTTTTTTTGGATCTGTCACCATGTAACTTTTTTGCTGGTCTGTCATCGAAAGATGTGGATTGTAAATTTAAGGGGTATACATTTAGGTATTGTGGGTTTCAAGTTTTTTATTTTATTTTTCTTGTTCCTAGTTGGCACTTTATCAACTCTGAAAAACTTCGAGTAGCTAGCTGAGATGGGTTGAGATTCTTAAGAATATGCGAGTAGAAGTAGTAAGAGAGTATTGTGCATTCTCCGAGGCTATCTCAATACTTTTCTTTTCTTCTTTTTATTTGATGAATGAAATATTTTTTTTTGTCGTTCAAAAAAAAGAAAGAAATTAAGAAAGTACTATAGTGAGTCAGTGACGCGAGTCGTGATCTATGCCCATAAATGTTTGTGTATGTACACTTTGATAAGTGTGGGAGGAACAAGTGACGATTCTCTTGTAAGATAGATTTCTGGATAAATAAATGTGTTTTTTGCTTTGTGTGTGCAATTAGCCTATTAGTACCTCAGTACCTCTCCCTCTAAAATCTTTATGATTTATACGGTCCGGACTAAGTTTGATGCTTAATCATTATCACCACGATCTATAATGTTCCACTTTCCAAATGATGGTGGTCACAGCGGCAGAGGTGTTAGTGAAGTTTTGAAAAGAAAGGCAGAGAGATTCAAACTTCTGCTCGACGAAAAGAAATTATAAATTAACTTAGACTCCGTTTGATTTATCTCTTGAATTGGTTATTTTGACATAAAATCCACATCAATACTTTATTTTATTTCAAAATCAATACTTGATTAGGATGATTTACATTTATCGTTTTAACACTGAAAAATATTTTTTCAAAGCCAAATTCTTTTCCCCATAAAGTAGAATTAAATGGAATTTTTAGAAATATTTTCCACATATAACTTAAAAAATTGAAACGAATAATTTTTTAAAAAAAAGTGAAAATCATGGTAGAAAGTGGATTTACGCACCGTATTGTCGAGATTAAGAAGGAAAATGGGAGAAAACTGAGTGGAGAATTTCACTATGCATTAAACTCTATTTTGCCATTTTTATCCTTCTTTTCTCTCTCTAACCAACCAAGGGCATGAATTTTTTTATTTATTTAAAACTTTCCTCTATTTTTCAACACTTTGGGAGGTCCGTATTGTCACACAGGTTAAAAAAAAAAGAGGACTTAAATGTTGAAATAAGACGTCAAGCGACCGAACTGAAGTATTGCGAAATCCGAATGGTAAAAGTGTAATTTCTCGGGAATGATACATTTTTGTATGACTTTCTCATTGCAGCCGGTTTCAACGATACCCTCTCTCTCTCTCTCTCTCTCTCTCTCTCTCCTGTTCTTGTTCAATCCGCCGAATTAGGGTTTCTGACATTCCAAGGTAAGAACTTTTCTCACCCTATTTTCCGTCGGATCTCCCAATTTTCAACAATTTCCTTTGATGATCTCTCAGATCTCTTTGGTTACCTTATAAACAGGCAAAAAGATTGAAAATTTCGGGATCTGATAACTGGTTGAATCTCGTGGGTTTATTATTATTATTATTATTTCTATTTCAAGTAGATTTTTAGCATCAAACTTACCATCTTCTTCTGATCTAAGGTTTACATTCTAGCTTAGGTGTCGTTATACTTACGAATACTGGTTTTGTGCCTTGTTTGAACTGTTCTAACTGCATATACACGCCTAAAACAACTCAATGACTCATGGACACGTTGGTAGGGAATTTACTGTTGTTTGTCAGTTATTTATTTATGCGTTTTAGGTTTTGTGTGAATATGAAATATTCAGAGTTTTTGTAATGAGTACTGCTATAGGTACATATGCATTGTACGTACGATGTACTCGTATGTACATATGGATTTTGTGAGGCCCACCTGGGATCCTACAAAAATGATCCGAACCGTCCATTATTTTTAAAATATTTTTTTATGGAGCCCCGTAGAAAATCAGCTCAATTCGATACCGGTAAGGATTTTTCCGGAATGCATAGGGACAAAACTGAGCAGTTAAGTAGTTTCATCCTTACAAATTCAGAAAAAATCCTTACCGATATCGGATGGAGCTGTTTTTTTACAGGGCTCCATAAAAAAATGTTTTAAAAATAATGGGCAGTTCGAATAATTTTTGTGAGACCCGAGGTGGGCTCCACAAAACTCATATGTACATGATATGTACATTCTCATATGTACTCATAGCTTTATTGTTTTGTAATTGGTGCTTTGAGGGTGTAATGCTCTTTTATTTGTGTTGCTTAGCCTTTCTTGGGTATCTTTATCTCATTTCTGCATCTGAACTTTTAGGGAAAATTTTCGTGCTGTACCTGCTATTGATTTGACGTTTTGGGGGATTTCCATGCCCCATTCGAACCCAAATGATTAAGGCATCTTAGAAGATGGATTTAGTTTTTTGGGTTTGACAATTTTCTAAGTCTTCTCCGACAATGTGGTTATGCTGAGTTGAGTAGCGTTGGTTAACCCCAACTCCAAGGAGTTAACTGAATGGTAAGCTGAGTCGAGATATGCCTCATGAAGTGTATGTCATCGGTTCAACTTCCATGATATGGTTTGATCCTCTTGGCCCCCAGGGGAAATTATTGATTACCCGCACTTGTGGGACGGGGCATTGCAAGTACTGGGGACAAGAGATTTGGATATTTTCATCCCAAATCGCTGAAGAAGGGAAAAAATGGGTGTTCAGCTTCGTTTTGAATCAATGATTTTGTACATTTTCTGTTGCTCCATGTTGGATTGTTTTCATACGACACCCATTTTGGTTTTTCTGCTAAATTTCTAATTAGCAAGGACTCTACCATGCCGATTGTACTAGTGGAGCTCTATCAAACTTGTGATACTTAGTTTGATTTATTCTGTTTCGTTAATTTCTGGGATTCAAAGGTTCATAAAAAGCTATTTCTTCTTGTGTAGGTACAATGAAGGCCATTTTCTGTGGAAACTTTGATTATGAGGCTCGGCAGTCTGATCTGGAGCGACTTTTCAGAAAGTATGGGAAGGTTGATAGAGTGGATATGAAGTCAGGTAAGTTTGGCTTATTGCTCTTGGTCAGACATTGCATTGTTTGAATGATCATTGTTTATTTGTATTTCATATTCCTCAAAGGGTAATTTTTTACTTTTGCATATACATAGAGAGAGTACTTTATCACCTGGTCATGAATTCCTAATTTGGTTTGGACAATGGCACCACTGCACCATTATACTTCGGGCCCTCCCAGCTGGGAAAGTTCCAAACATCTGACTCATTACCATGCTTATGGAAGTTTAAGACAAAAGCCTGCAAAATGCACATTCTCAGCAATCCCCGAACTTGTTGGGGTGATGGGGAAGAGAACGATGGTTTTTTGCGAACCAACTAGCAAGTGAATATGGAGGCCTCTGTAGTCCCACAGGTACACCAGAGGTGAATTGCAGAAGCTGTTGTATGCGTTGGTAGCCGATAGTGACATGTACTATATATCTGCATTTTCAAGCCTCAAACAATCTTACGCTTGTATACTTAATGTACTGCATTGTTCATTTTACTTTTATAAGATCTGGTTTATGAGATAAAACCCCCTTAATATGCGTCAATTTGGAAACTCATTGTGGTAAACAAAGATTTGCGAAGGCCTGTGCATGTGAAATCTGGGCCATGGATTCCACAGCAGCGAGCTTCAATGGCATCTTCCTCCTTCGAAAGGTGGCTGCTTTCAGTGTGCTATGGCGGGGGGGATATCATCCGAATCATATGATCAGGACCGCGGCCCTCCCTCGTTGAGCAATAGTGGGGTGGCAAGATATCTTTTGATGAGAAAAGGAAAAGTATGTTTTATGAAGTGTAAAACCCCCATTCTCAGCTAATTCTTTGGCGCAGGATCTTGGAATGTCCATACACTTCCTGACTGATCAATGGGCTTCGTCAGCATTCCATTTCCTGGCTGTGACAAGCTTCCTCTTCTTGTTTCCAAGAAGAGCCACTCTGACATCACAATCCCACACTATCCTCAGACACCATTGCATTTCATGCCTCATGAATTTAGCACAGCCTTCATTTTCAGACACGTTCCCTGGTAGAAACGATGCCACCCTCAATGCAGAGGCATCAGAATATATGGAGAAGGCACTCTTTTCATTATCCTACCATGAGACATCCACCTTTCCGTTCTTGTTCCTTGACATCATTTATTTCATCACGCAAGGTCTGTTACTGATTTTACTGGTCAATAGTTTCTCGATTTCACCTGGGGTTAGTTTTGTGTATAATTATGGGCGATAGCATTGTCTATGAAGGTGGCAATGCAATATCATTTGGCAGAATCCTTTCAATGGGGATTCCTAACTTATTTCTTTTTCTCCAAATAAGAAAGTGCATTCTTTTCTCATTTGGATTTATTTTGTTTAATATCTCTGTAGGATTTGCATTTGTTTATATGGAGGATGATAGAGATGCGGAGGATGCAATTCGAGGACTTGACCGTTATGAATATGGCAGAAAGGGGCGCCGCCTTCGTGTTGAGTGGACAAAGGTAATGCATATTCGCAAATCAAAATTGTAAATTTTGAAGGTTATCTTAAGTTAGATATCCTGTATCAGTTTTCCTATTGTTGTGTTTCAGCAAGAACGTGTCACAAGGAGGCCCGAGAGTGCTAAAAAATCTTCTACGAATTCGAGGCCCTCAAAGACATTGTTTGTTATCAACTTTGACCCATATCATACTAGGACAAGGGACTTGGAGAGGCACTTTGATCCATATGGGAAGATATTGAATGTGAGGATTAGAAGGAATTTTGCATTCATTCAATATGAATCACAAGAGGATGCCACCAAGGCAATAGAAGCTACAAACATGAGGTGTTTTGAACTTTGTTGTCTCTTCGAGTTAACTATTTACTAAAGTTTACCTTTCTATGTTAAGTCTCATTATTAATTATTTTCCTCTCAGTTCCAAGTTCCTACTAGATACCGTGTTATGACTTGTGTGTTTGTTTGGTGTGCAGTAAGCTGATGGATAGGGTTATTTCAGTGGAATATGCAGTCAAAGATGATGATGATAGGAGAAATGGCCACAGCCCTGATAGGGGCCGCGATAGGTCACCTGGAAGGAGAGGCCATGAAAGGGGAAGATCTCTGAGCCCTGTTCGCAGAGAGAGAGCTAGTCCTGATTATGGTCGTGGCCGTAGCCCCAGTCCTCGTCGAGAGAGGGGGAGTCCAGATTATGGCCGTGGGCATAGCCGGAGTCCCCAGCGGAAGGAAAGGACTAATTCTGATTATGGCCGCAGCCGTAGTAGCCACAGTCCTAGGAGAGAGAGGCCTAGTCCTGATCATGTCCGTGAATCCAGCCCAAGAGAAGGGAGGGTTACTCCTGATCATGGTCGTGGCAGCCCAAGCCCTCCAAGAGAGAGGATCAGTCCTGATGACTATCCTCGTGGCCGCAACCCTGATTCGAAGCATGAACCAAGAGAGAGTCCAAAGTATGAGGAAGGAGAGAGCCCCGGGGATGAGAGATACCAGAGGTTTGTCTTGTAACTTGTTCTTGTTGTGATCTATTGGTTGCATCCATTTTTGATTTATTGGTTTTTTCTTAGTATAATCTTTATCTATGTATTCCTCTACTGACACAATGCAGTCGTTCTCCACCGGCACGAGAAAGAGAAAGATCGAGATCTTGATTAGCACGATGAACTGCTTTGTATAAGTAGTTGGAAGATTTGTAGTGCTATCTGCAAATTTTCTGCTACTGACTGGTTTTATCTAGTTGGAAGCAAGCTTATGAAATATCGATACTAGAGCCTAATGGAAGTTTTAATTTTTAGTTACTTTCTTTCAACCTGTGTTTAATGTGATGGATTTATCAAAATTGGTCCGAACTAGAAAAGAAGATATCCAGGTCTGTGAACTTTTTTCTTTTTCTTTTTTTCTCGCCCGTCTGTGACTTTAACTTGACTTAATGTTTTTTCAGAAATGGATTTTTCTTATTTAAGGTTTCTATGTTTGATGCTGGTTTTATGTTAATTAAGTTTGTTGGAAATTGATTGCATGAGGTATCCTATTTTCTGGATAACTGTTTTAGTTTGTGTGGGGTGGATGTCGTTTTTGCCTTAAACTGTTATTTTTATTTTATCAGCACATTTTGGTGTTTTTACAAATCCGTTCGCGTGCTGCTATCGCCTCTTTAGGGTTTCCTCATTGTAGATTTTGTTTCTGTAGATGTGAGCGTGTGTTAGTCTTAGAGAATATGAAAGCTCAAGGTCTGAAGTGGAACATAGAGCTGAAAGCTTGTAATAGCTCGAGGTCTCCAAATTTATTTTTGGGTCTTCAATAATGGATACCATACCCCCATTTTGGAGACCAAATTTCTAAAGAGAACGATGGGTTTTACCAAGATTTCCTTTACAAAAAGTTGAAGAAAAGAGAGTAAATTACAACTTTAGTTTTTTTTTGGCAGGTGTAGAAAAGTTGGGTTATTAGCTAGGGGTTATCTGACAATTATCTAAAGGCACAAGTCACATACCTACATAAAGTATTTTTTTCCTATAATTTTGTCCGATCAATTTTGACTAATTACTAGTTCTGTTGCTAGACCAATCTTATCGCCTACTAGTGAAAGACTCATTTATAACCTGTATAAGCCTCGTCAATAGCCCAATACAGGAATTGATAGCATGCGACTCATAGTCGAACCTCAAACCTAAGGGTTCTCGATGCATGTAGTGCAGTGGAAAGAAGGATGACAAATATATTTTGCAGCCTAATTGGTTCTAAGTTGTGGTTGGTGTTCTAATACAATCTTGTTGGGTCACGGGGTAGTTCGGTAATCTTTTTATTTGCTTTGGTTTGTAATCTTAATGTTGAAGCTTTGTTGAACTCATGTTTTTCATTCTGTTTCTATATGTATGTTCTTATTTTGCCAAAAAAAAAATTGGTTCTTAAGTCACATAATACGCGTGCTCGATTATGAGGAGAAGCGCAAGAGTAAATGTGAAAGCGTCTTTCGAATATATTTCCAACCAAAAAATTCGTAGGAGTGAAGATTGAGAGCATGGACAATCACTCCCCAACGTAAAGAGTAGTAGTAGCATTTGTATACGGGTGAAATGGTAAGTGTACAAAGCAGGGGATGACCCCTCCCCTCCAGACTCTACCAAAATCCGCCACAGTTAAAATGGACCAACATGTCTTTGAGTAATTATTCCATGCCCTTGTGGTGCCCCAAACACCAAACTCATCTCTACCACACAGCCCGCACATTTTGTCATCGAGACCACACAAATATGTGGTACAGAAAGAATTCGGGGCATAACGTGATGCCCCAGGGGCATTGAATTTTTTTAAACATGTCTCCATTGATTTGCAACAGTAATGCGTCACATTAGATGGTCTCATGTATCTTTATAGATGTGTTCAGTTATTGAGATCCCATTTATGTGCGTCAGCTGAAGTACTGACGAAATTTGGCCCCAAAAAGTGATTGAAATCCCCTTCAGTGTTAATATGGGAATTCAAATGAAATCCCCTTTGCGGATCAAAACAAAAAATGAAATCCTCTTTAATTCCACATCAAGATCAGCATATATATATATATATGTACCCTAAAATGCCAGCATATGTTCTAGGTCGACAAAATATGCTACGACTCTACCAAGTTTTATTTTTTCATTAAAAAGAGCCTGCACAAAAAATTAATAATTAGTCGTACGGATAGATATGAAATCGCTCGAGCATCATCAAAACATCTGATTTGGTACGCAAAACAGAATGGCGCGAGAGAGAATAAATCCAACTAAAATAACAGATTGTTAATTTTCTACTCTGATTCGCCAACAAGATCAGAACGACGATTCGCCTCGCCGCGGACATGTCACTGTCACTCTCAGTTGCTAAAATCATGAACCTGCAATCAAAGAATAAGATTACTCAGGTGGGTGATGCTGTGATGTGGAGGGAAGATCTTTGACGGCTGCAGCATCAATTCCCATTGAGAAAATCTTCTTTATGGAAGTGCTATAAATAAGTGTTTACTGTACTCAATCGTGACCGTCCAAAAGTGTTTTGGACAGTCAAGATATTAATTAAACATTTTCGGGAAAGAGTTAATTGTGACCGGTCATAATTGAAACGAATTTCAGCCATTGATTGCGCGAATAGACGGCTGAAATTAATTGGTGCTTACAACACTTCCGTAAATTAGACAGTCTCATTTCCATTTCCCATTATTGGATGCAAAAGTCCATAGTTATCATGGTGAGAAGAATCAGTGGTTGTTTTTGGGTGGACCTTTTGAGCCTAGATTAGCTGTCTTTTGTTCTTTTTTTTGATTTTGTTTGGTGGTTAGTTTTCTTGATTACTCCTTGGTATGGGTTTGGTTCGCTGTTGTTTGCAGGGTTTTGCGGTGGTGGTTCTCAGTTGCTGTGTGCTGGTCCACAGTTGTGATGCTGTCCAGATTCTATTTGCGCTTTCTCGGGTTTGAGCTGGGGTTCATTGAGATTCTTTACTACCTGGACCTAGATTGGTTCCTAATCTAGACGTTTCATCGGTCTTACTTCTGCAGGGGGTGTCTGTGTCGAAATCTTGGTAGTTTTGGTTCATTCTTGTATCTTTAATGGAGTCTGTATGCCTTCGGACTTGTTATGAAATGAAATTGACATTTTCAAAAAAAAAAAAAAAAAATTGTAGTCTCCATTGCCAACTTTCCATGCCTATCGATTTCGAGACACAATCGTGCACGGTAACGAAAGAGTTGCTTTCCGGATCGAGGATGATCCCTTGACATTGGCAATTGCAATTCAGATTTGTCCACATGGAGCCTTAGAAATCCTTGAAACTGGAGAAATGGGTTGCGATTGATGGAAATGACAGACAAGGCAGAAACTGTCTCTGGCATTGCAAATTTTCAAGGATCTTGAATCATCCTAGGGAGCTGCTTTTTCCCCCCTCTGACACAGCCCGCGGACCCCATCCACTCCTTTCCCGTTTTACACCCCCCTCTTCTTCTTTTCAGTTTTTTTTTTTTTTTTGGAAAAAATCTTCTTTCCGGTTTTTTTTTCTTCTTCTTCTTCTTCTTTTTTTTCTCTATTCCCCCTTCTGTTCTTTCCAGTTTTAATCCTTCCTTTTTTTTTCTTTTTTTTCTTTTTTTCAATTCTTTTCTTTATTTGTTTCCTTTCTAGTTTTCCCCATCTTTTTTTTTTGTTAACTCAAATTCTATTTTCAATTAACTACCACAATACCATATTTAAGACCAACGCTCCGCGCCCAAACTAACATATTTTCTATGTTTTCAAAAATCCATATGAAAAAAATGAATATGTATAAGTACAACATTAACCAGTCTTAATATATTTTCTCTACTTTTAAAATAGGAAATTGATAATGCCAAATTTTTTTGAGTCCATGCTTGGATTGGATCCTGACTGTGTTAAGTAAATTTTTTGTTTTAAGGCATTTCAAAGAGCACCCTAAAATTCTTTATTTAGTTTCAGGACTCTTTTAGGGTGTCCATTGAAAGGTCTTGAAGCCAAAAATTTATTACGACCATTTATGATGAAATGTTCAGAAAAATAACATCTTTGCACCGGTTCAAATGAATTGAAAATTGAAACACTTATTTTTTTAATTATATTTTTTAATATCTATATATATATTGGGAAAAAAACAGTCGGATTAATTTTTAACTATATTTTTTAATATATAAACGGTGTAAAAGAAATAAGTGTTTCAATTTTTAATTCGTTTGAACTGGTACAAAGATGTTATTTTTCTGATCATTTCATCATCAATGGTCGTAGTAAATTTTTGGCTCTAAGGCCTTTCAACGAGCACTCTAAGACTCCTTATTTAGTTTTAGAGCTCTTAGGATGCCCATTGAAATGCCTTAGAGCCAAAAACTTATTACGACCATTTAGAATGAAATGATTAGAAAAATAATATCTTTACACAGATTCAAACGGATTGAAAATTGAAACACTTATTTTTTTAAACCGTTTATATATTAAAAAATATAGTTAAAAATTAATCCGACTGTTTTTTTCCTATATATATATTAAAAAATATAGTTAAAAAAATAAGTGTTTCAATTTTCAATCCGTTTGAACCGGTGCAAAGATATTATTTTTCTAAACATTTCATCATAAATGGTCGTAGTAAATTTTTGAATACACTTATTTTTTTAATATATAAACGGTGTAAAAAAATAAGTTTTTCAATTTTCAATACATTTGAATCAGTTCAAAGATGTTATTTTTCTAATCATTTCATCCTAAATAGTCGTAATAAATTTTTGGTTCTAAGGTCTTTCAATGGGTACCATAAGAGCTCTAAAACTAAATAAGGAGTCTTAGGGTGCTCGTTGAAAGGCCTTAGAGCCAAAAATTTACTACGACCATTTAGGATGAAATGATCAGAAAAATAACATCTTTGTACTGGTTCAAACGGATTGAAAATTGAAACACTTATTTTTTACACCGTTTATATATTAAAAAAATAGTTAAAAAAAAGTGTTCCAATTTTCAATCCGTTTGAACCGGTGCAAAGATGTTATTTTTCTAATTATTTCATCCTAAATGGTCGTAATAAATTTTTGGCTCCAAGACCTTTCAATGGACACCCTAAGAGAACCCTGAAACTAAATAATGAGTCATAGAGTGCTCATTGAAAGGCCTTGGAGCAAAAAATTCATTATGATCATTTAGAATAAAATGATCAAAAAAATACGATCTTCGTCCCGATTAAACTGAATTGAAAATTGGAGCATTTAGTTCTTGAATTATATTTTTTAATATAGAAAGGGTGTATTTATAGAAATTAAATAAATAAGATAAAAGTAATTAAATAAATAATGAAATTAAAAACTGTAAGGAGAGAGAGAGGCGGGGGTAGTCCGGGAAAAGGGACGTGGGGCCGGGGGGTATGGTTGGGTGGGGGAAGCAATTTCCATCATCCCTAACACACCCTACTCTATACTCTACTACTCTTTTCATCTCATATTGCTAGTTAAATACTCCATTCCATTTCAAGATATCGTAAAATTTTGTTCTTTTTGGAAATTTAATGAAAAATGTTTAGATTTTTATTAACTAACCATGATAAATGACAAGAAGTAATTTTGAAAGTATATAAGAATAGGTAAATATCGAAAGTCTAATCAATCACTAGAGGGAGAATGTCTTACTCTTTGAATCTCATTTATATAATGAATTAGAACATCCCATTGTAATAAGCAAATGAATGTGGATAAGTAAATTTAACAATAATGCTAAAAAAACACCCCACATTGTAATAAGCAAAGTTACAAAAATTTTAACAAATAACCAAATTTCACTCATTCTATAACCAAACTTAACTTTTACCAATAACCAAAACTCAATAATCAAACTCAAAACTCAAAAATACCCCACATTGGAATCGTCTCATCGAATAATTTGGTGTGGTTGGGTGCGTAATTGAAATTCGTTTGCGAGTGGACAAATGTGCATTGTGTATTGTGGAGGTTTTTTTGGTTAGGGATGCAAAAATAACCAATGTGGAGGTAGAGGTTGTTAAGTTTGATTATGGACTAAATGGATAA
>JAOTQK010000018.1:18677968-18688233 GCA_025642025.1 Rhododendron ferrugineum
AGAGTGGAGAGGCCGCCCAGGCTCATATACTAGTTTTGGAGGAGATATTTAACCGATGTGGGACAAATCCCAATATGAGGCCGGTTACAAAATCCTTCCAAAAGGCCGGACACAAAAACCATTCAAAAAATATATAATTTTTCTTGTTCCAATTTTTCGATTTGTCCGAAGTTGATTATTTTGTGTGTCCAAAAGTTTTGAGATAGAGGGAGGGTTTATGGGCTTCCTCTCGTGGCCTAAGCCTAAAAAATGTTAGTGAGTGACTTCAAGAGTGAGTGCAAGTGGAAAAGTACCATGTAAATATATCTTAAACTATTGAAATTTACGAGAGTGGTCATGTATGAAGACTAAAAGTCCGATCAAATAATCTTACTGAAAGATTATGTAATTGCTCATCCCTTCAACCTCATAATGTGACACTTAATAACACCAACAAGTGTCCCCAAAATGGAACTAATCGCTTGGTGTCAAAAAGTTATTTCATGAACTTGGGATGAAACAAACTTTTCCACCCTAGGCTTTTTAATGGTACGGAGTAATATGTTAAGAAGGGGTATCATGTATGAGAATAAATTCTATTCACCGCCGGTGTAAAATGGACGATCTAATTGCTATTAATAATAATAATAAAGATAAACTATCCATTTTACAAAGTAAAATTCAATTGTTGATACTACTATCGATGTCCGATCAAGTTTATCTTTTGAATGGATACACTATTATGTGGGGTCTACAAGATGAACGGTTCAGATCAACAATAAATACACGGTAAGACCGAAAAAGGTGGTGGTAGAAAAGTGGAGTTTTCCACCGCCAATTGAAAGAATTTAATCTCATCATGTATTATGTTCACGTGATTCTCTTAACAAGTTATACAGTGACAGTTGTCACTTTTCAAGTAGAGACATTAGCTCATACCATTCCAAAAATTAAAAAAAAGAGAGATATTAGCTCACAATTTCATTGAATTGAGAGACAAGAAATAACTCACGTCGAAAACCATGCCATATAATACTTCGCAACGGCGAAAGCCATGCCATATAATACTTCACCTTCGCGAGTATCAATTACTATTTAAGTTAGTTTTTGTAGGCCGTTGAACCCAAAACCCTATAAAACGCCTCTCTAAAACATCTAAGAACACACACACTCTCTCTCTCACATACACGCACACACACTCTCTCTCTCACATACACGCACACACACTCTCTCCCTCTCTCACACGCACACACACTAACAAAGTAACAATGTGCCAGAAACCTTTGTCTCCTGTCTACGGCAAATGCAAATGCAACGCAACAAACCAACCCGACATGTTCACCCCATTTCTCCCCAAAACCCCAACTCCAAACCAAACCCACGAACCCCACAAAAAAACCCACCTCTCCCTAGCCCTCAAAGAATCAAAATCCATAGCCAACATAGCTCTCCCAATGATACTCACGGGCCTCTTACTCTACTCCCGCTCCATGATCTCCATGCTCTTCCTCGGCCGCCTCGGCGACCTCGCCCTGGCCGGCGGGTCCCTCGCGATCGGCTTCGCCAACATCACCGGCTACTCCATCCTCTCCGGCCTAGCCATGGGAATGGAACCCATCTGCGGCCAGGCCTTCGGCGCACAAAAACACGCGCTCCTCGGAATCTCATTGCAAAGAACCGTCCTCCTCCTCCTGCTCACCTCATGCCCAATTGCCCTGCTCTGGCTGAACATGAAACCAATCCTCCTCTTCTGTGGCCAAGACGAATCCATAGCCGCGCAAGCCCAACTCTACCTCCACTACTCCCTTCCCGACTTGTTAGCCCTTTCTTTTTTGCACCCATTACGGATTTACCTTCGAGCTCAATCCATAACCTTACCACTGACACTCTGCGCCGCAATCACAACGATTCTTCACGTACCCATTAACTATTTCTTTGTCACGAATCTCAATCTCGGTATTGAAGGTGTTGCCGTTAGCGGGGTCCTGATCAATTTCATTCTCGTCACTTTGTTAATCGCATACATAATTTTTTCCGGAATATACAAAAAGACGTGGGGAGGCCTATCCACAGAATGCCTAAAAGGGTGGAAATCGCTGCTCGAAATGGCGGTTCCGAGTTGCGTTTCGGTGTGTTTGGAATGGTGGTGGTACGAAATCATGATTTTATTGTGTGGGTTGCTAGTGAACCCCAGAGCGACCGTCGCTTCCATCGGGATCCTGATGCAAATGACGTCGCTCATCTACATATTCCCGTCTTCTCTCGGCTTCAGCATGTCAACACGTGTGGGAAACGAATTGGGTGCAGGAAATCCACTCAAAGCGAAGCTAACCGCAAAAGTCGGCCTGTGTTTTAGCTTCGCTTTGGGACTTTCTGCTCTGTTTTTCGCCATAATGGTGAAAGACACGTGGGCTTCGATTTTCACACAGGATAAAGAAATCATAGCGCTGACGTCACTGGTTTTACCCGTAATTGGGCTATGTGAGTTGGGTAATTGCCCACAAACGACTGGGTGCGGGGTTTTGAGGGGAACAGCGAGGCCGAAAATCGGGGCAAATATTAATTTGGGTTGCTTTTATTTTGTCGGAATGCCGGTGGCGATCGGGTTGGGGTTTTGGGCCGGGTACGACTTTTTGGGCCTGTGGTTGGGGATGTTGGCGGCCCAGGGGTCGTGTATGGTGACCATGTTGGTCGTTTTGGGTCGGACCGATTGGGAGTTTCAGGCGGAGAGGGCCAAGGAGCTGACAGGGGGTGGCCTCGTGGTTGATGACGTCAGTGAAGTAATTGAGGAAGACAAGAAGCCAGTCGAAGAAATCAAAGATGATTCTTCTTATTTATTTGGTGGTGATTTAGTTTAGGATGCTCCTATATATATATATAGATATTAGTATTTCTTGTTGGATTATTTTTGCCAAGTTATCATATAAAGAGATAGAGAGAGAGAGAGAGAGAGAGAGAGAGAGAGAGAGAGAGAGTGTGTGATTGATGGGAGATTTTTGGGAAAATTTACGACTTCAGGCGTACAATAATGCTAATGACAACTCATTGGCTATTCGAGATGTAATTGTAATTGTAATTGTAATCGAATTTATATTTTTCTAAATACTTTGTTTTCGTGCCTACCATGATTGTAGACAATAGCATGGGATTGTTAAAACCTACGTCAGACTTCATGTTATAAATTGTGAAAAGTAGATGGCCGAGACATAAATTCTTAATAAGGTGATGTGTTTGTGCATGCTTGTTTACTGAACTTGCATGACACGTTTATGAGTATAACTACTTTAACTACTTAAGCAGATAATTATTGCTTTCTTTTGTAATAAAGAGAACATCATGAAGAAAAAAAAAGATTTCAAAAAAAAAAAAAAAAAACAGAATATCATGATTATGTGGCTAAGAAAAAACTATCAGTAGGAAGAAATTTTGCGTAACTTTACATCATTTAACTAGTGCCGATCGAACTCGGTCAAATATATATATCCGAAATGACGACACATCACGTAAACCGTCACGCATCGAGCAAGAGCCTTGGCCTTTCTTCTCTATGTTTATAGGACTATAAGTGCCAGAACGTCCTCAACAAAAGAATGGATTAAGGTGGTACTAGTGTTAAACCTTTCAGCACTTACATAAAAAGTGCAAAAAAGACTACAGTCTGCGGACAGAACATTTGCTCGTTCTGCAATGTTATATCGATCGAACTTGGTTCGTGATGACATGCATTGCTAAGGAGAAGAGGGTGACTTTTATTGAGTGAATTTTGCAATTGAACATCTATCTATCATCCAGTATTAATTATTTTCAATTACAGAATATGTGAGGTGTTCCTAACAGAAAATCATCTCTTGAATATATATATATATATATATATATGACACTTCTAATGCGGGCCTCCGCATCCAAGCAAAATGCGGACCTCCCATTTCCCGATCGAATTTCGATGATCTGAGTCGCTCAATGTGTTCAGAATGTGATTTTAAGGGTGGTCACGAGAAATCAGCGAAAAAAAAGACCGGGAATGACTTCATCCGAGCAGTTTTTGTTTATTTTTTATTGAACGATTTAAATAAAAACTGCTCAAATCAAGCCCTTCCCGGTCACTTTTTCCCCGATTTCTCGCGAGTACCCTTAAAATCACGTTCTGAACACATTGAACGGCTCGGATCATCAAAATTCAATCGGGAAAGAGGAGAAATGGGATGGTCCGCACTTTGCTTGGATGCGAAGCCCCGCATTAGAAGTGCCCTAATATCTATCTAATAAAACAGAAGGGTGTTTGTCCTACGTGACACCTTTGTCCTATGTGGCACATTTGTCCTATGTGGCACCCATTATGCATATGCACACACGCTCACACACGCCGATGCAATTCCAACTGGCGTGCGTAGTGCCGTAGGCACGGACAAGCACTAGTATATATATATTTGCTCCTGGAGCATCATGCGGATAAGCTCTTGGTGCTCCAGTGTGGATAAGCTCCTGGAGCATCATGCGGAAAAGCTTTACGGCCTGATTGGATGCATCCATAAGGAGGGGGAATGCGCCCGGATGAGGGACCATTCCCAATGTATGCCTTGCTAGAATTCTAGTAAATTTCCTTGATGATTGTTCGCACTATATTTCTTGTATTCAGTATTTTTTGGTTAAGAATTACATTTCGTAATTTTAATTTAGTTTTTCATTGTAATTTTTGCGAATAATTGCTTGTCTCAATGAGAGGAAACCGTAAAAGTACGAAAATATGAACCTAAGTTGAAAAAAGTTCATACAGTATAAGACTACACGGTAGACAAAAAAAATCAATTGTTTGATATTTTTGGTGTCTTTAGTGAACTTTTTTTTGTCTTTCGGTCATAGTTTTTTACTTTTTAATCTTCTCTTGGTGAGACATTTGATTAATCTATAAAATAAAACATGAATTTGACAAAAATTCGGAAAAAACAAACAAAATATCAAAACAAAAAGAATTTTTTTTTTATATTTTTATCCCTCAAACTATTACCCATTTTTCTACTTTGCCCTTGAACTATCAAGATCACGTACCCAATTAGTCCTTTAATGAGTTCAAATCCCACCCATTGAGTGTGATTTGGATAGTTGAAGGACGAAATTGGTGGTTTTGGTAGCTCAAGACGAAGTAGAAAAAGAGGTGACAATTTGAAGGATAAAAATATAAAAAACTCAAACAAAAAATACCAAAAAGACCATCTTAATCTATTTTAGTCGTCACCCGTCCAACGATCGACACCAATTCATGTACAAGGCCGTTTAACTCTTTCTTCGCAAGATCTAGGAGCCCAGCCAGATTGGACCAGAATCAGACGGCATCACAAGGTTAGCAAAAATTTAAGATATTTCCCGTTTTACAAAACAGGTCATTATCTCATAATATATCACTTTTAATTCAAAAAAATAAGTACTTATTAACACACCGGTACCCGAAGTAATACTCCTCAATATTGCTAGTTTATTCTCAATATGCAATTTTAACATGAACAATTAAGATTTGAAATCGATCAGAATCATCGAATTGCCACATGATAATTCCCAATACATGTAACCCTAGCTCATATTTTTTTTTTTAATCAATCGATAGAAGAGATCATTTATAACATATATGAATACAAATCTGGGACACTACATCAATTGTCAGAGTCCACGAGACAATCAAGCCCAATAACTCAACCAATACAAGAGATAAGTCAATTATAGCATAGAAAGAAAGAAATGATATAGCGTAGAAACAAAGAATTAGGAAAAGCTCTCTAAGGAAAGAAAACCCACACGCAGGTGGAGAGATTCGAACTCTTGACCTCCTGGCCAACTGAGATAGCCCCAGTTGATTAACCCTAGCTCAGTTTTTTTTTTTTTTATTTGCCAAAATGATAGGAGTTCCATTGATAGGAAAATAACATTACAAATAAAGAGAGACTAGCTACCATCCTCAACGGAAGGAAAGAATACCCAAACAGGCGGCAGGCTTCCAAAGGAATCACCTACACCACCAATAGCTTAATGATACCCAGAAATAAACTCACACCCAAGAAAACAGGAAAAAAAAACCCAACTAACACCCTGCACCATAAAAACAGAACACCCATCAACATACGAAAGAAAATAGAAAACCCAGCAAACAAAAAGCTAGGAGAAACACCCAGCATGCTGAGTTACGCCGAGCCAGCACAGAGGGGAAGGAGGGAGGAGGGTTGCGGCTTCGGCTAGGGTTAGAAAGAACCCTAGCTCAGTTTGGATGGTGAAAATCTAAGAAAGAATGAGAGTGTGATGTCATATATACTTCTATGATTTCGACATTTTGAAGAGACAACAATGGGAAAGAGATGTCATACTTCCATGATTCCAACGTACAAAAATAAGAATGTGATTTCTGATGATGACACATCTCTAACCAGGAATCACATTATCAAGTTGGGTGGGAATATAATCATTCCCTTACCCCATGGTAATCTGAGCTTCCTGCTTGAATTATTTAAAGGAAATGTTGACTTTGATCAATTTCCAAAATAATTATTTTCTGCACAAGATTACTTAATAATTCAAACACCGGAATGGAATTACTTATTGTATTAAATTTCTAGGAATTTCATTCATAGTAATTATATTTTATTCCTACTCAAGAATTCCCAGTAATGATGTTTTTATTCCTACTCAAGATTCCGGTCATCCAAACATAGCCTAAGAAGTTGGGCTAGTGATCAGTTCTGAGTCATAGAAGTTTGCTACATGCTAAGATCTCATAAAGTTTTGCTCTGACTTTAATTAATTGGACTTGGTTAGTAAACAGTGGAATTGGTCCCCTTGTTTTCGAAAGAAACATTCTCGGACTGCCTTCAAAAAAATTTTTTTTTGACCGGAAAAGGAAATTTTTTTATTAAACTCAAAAAGGATACATCGAGTAGAAGGTAAGGGAGAACCAGAAAGTTCACCACATCCCCGAGGGAAAAAGAGAAGTAAAAACAAAGTTACACCCATAAATACACCTAAATCATGAGCCTTCTAACACCATCAAAATTCTTTTTAAAATCTTTCACTGTATTCATCTTTACATCAAATCTGACTTTTGACCCACAGGACTGCGTTTGTTTTGGTTAGTTCTATCACTTGGTTGAGATCAGCAGCTTTATTGTTGAAGGTAGCATCATTCCTTGCAATCTAAATAATATAAGAATAAAGAACTTCGAAACCAAGTTGACATTTAGATTATACTAAAAAGCAACAGTTGACATAGGGTATAAAATATTGTATTAAAAAATGTCAAAGTTTATTCCATGCATTATCTCAACAGTAAAGATATAGGTACCGAAAGTTTTGTAGGGAAATCGTACCGACCGGCCCCGCCGGGCCGTTTTCGGCCACCGGACGGCCGATCCGAATACATATATGCACGAAAAAAAATGGTGTTTAGATCAAGCACCTTACACACATCAGATGCCGTGGATTCTCGCGTAGGCCCCCTCGGTTTTTTTTTTTAAATTTTTTGGACGGCTCGGATCGGCCGTCCAGTGGCCGGAGACGACCCGGCGGGGCCGGTCGGTACGATTTCCCTACAAAACTTTCCGTACTCATAGCAACACTCATTATCTCAATACTGCTTGACCTTGTCATCGTAATAGCTGCATGCGACAAGTGTTTTTTCTGCCTAAGTATTCACTACAAAAAGTCGTACTATATTTTTTCGGATAAAAAATTAGTAAAATATTTATGTGCATATGTTTTTGAATTTCTTATACCAAATTGAAGAACTCATAAAGTACTTTGATCTGGTATAAATAACCTCAAAAAATTGTGCACAAAAGACCCAAACGATAGCACTCCGGGACAATCATATGCCACTCGAGACCCAAATGATTACGGAATTCTGTTAACTACTTGCTGCAAGTGGAGCGGTAGCCAAGTGGTAGGCGTCATATACTCTCATGCGCGCGTTTGACAGATATTCTTCAAACCTCACTACCTACCACAAATTAACAAACTTTCGTCGAGAAAAACAAAAATTTCGGATACGCCCACTACCTGCAGGACTTCGAGTTGTTGCTGTGCAGTGAGGTGCACAGCACCCGAGCCGTCGGATCGTGCATCCGACAGCTCGGATCTCATCTCGACAACCAACAATCGAGAGCCGTTCATTACCGAGATAAGATCCGAGCTGTCGAATGCATGATTTGACAGCTTAGAAGTGCACAGCATGGTAGTGCGCACACCACTGCACAGCACCATATCCCCCAATTCCTACCTGCAGCACTTGAACTATACTTGAAATGAGAAGCGGTAGTCCAGATGTGCCTTGAAAATGTGTGTAATGCCGAATTAGGAAAAATTTATTTCGCACGGTTAAATAACTTAAATTCATAAAGCTAAATAGTGGGTGTTTGCGAAAATTATTTTAATAAATTTTTAGATTTTAACTTATAAAAATCAGTTTAGAATTTTCGTCAAAAATTCTACATAACTGAAAAATGAAAGAAATTCTCTCAACATTTCAAAGTTGAATTTGGGTGGCTTTTAGGATTCTGCAACACAAATTCTCAAAAAAATACTGTAATAAAATTTTCATAATCTCGCAGTTGTTACAAACAGATTTCTTAAATTCTATTGAAATTCAAAATCTAAAATCTGCAGCAAAATCTGAAGTTAAAATCTAAAATTTATATCAACAAATATTGCAAACACGCCCACAATTAGATAGTGCCAGCCCAACCCCTAGGCCCAAGAGGCCTTGGGCATATCAAAAATCTCAAATTTTAGGGGCACTCTAATATTTTTACTACTTGAGTTTGAGTAGGACTTTTTTTTAAGTCCAATAGAATGAAAAAATGACCAATTGGAGGTAATGAGTTAGCCCAACCCACCATCCCATTAGCCCAAGTGCCCAACCCACCATCCCATTAGCCCAAATGCCCAATTTAATTAATCGATACTTTTACTTCTAGAAATGCAACACGAGTAATATTCAAGTGATACTCATGCGTTCTTGAGATAATATGTATTTGTCTATTTGGAGACTTTGTATTTTGTGTTTGTATGTAATGATTAATAGAACTTTATATTGGTTTGACTTTCTCGTATTGTGATTGTTACTATAAAAATTGTTATGTATTAACTCTTTAATGGCACACTTTTTTTATTAGGCATTGGACACTAAAAACCCTTGGGCCCGGCCAGCCCTGCAATTAGACTGTATGCAAAAAAAATTAAACTTATCGGAGTACTTCAAGATCTTAGATATACTCGATTAATATTGTTCTTGAAATATAGAAAGTCCAATATATCCTTCTGAATGCACTTCTACATATATTTTTTTTATCATGTAGCCTTTGCTGCCTAGATGATTTTGATTTTTTGCATAGATGTTCAACTCGCTGCAAAATACATTCTGAATGATTAAGATCCAATTTTTAAAATCAGATGAGGTCCACATTAATGGAACAAAAACAGAGCCTTCTATGCTCCCAGTTGCAACTGAGGATCAAAGGCCAGAGATTTACATAAACCCTTTTCAGTTTTGTCAATGGAAAAGTCTAGAGAAACATTTTTGCAGTTTGTGTGAAGCAATTGAATTTAAAAAAAAGTGTATATATAGCCGATAAAAAATGGGAAAAAAAATTACGGCATTTTGTTTAGATTTTTTGTTTTTACTTGTATGGAAGTACGTGAGGGTGTAGACACCCCAATCTGGGCTTCCAGATTAGTTTACTTTCGGTTTGTAATTTCCCGATGATGAAATCGGATCAAGAACACCTCGGGAATGATAAGTGTTTGAGCTTTGAGAAATCCTTGAGTCTAACCTAGCCAAAACCACTTAAAAAGCCAAAAAGCCTAAGCTGACTGGCATGCGCTGAACCCAAACCAGCGCGCGCTAGCTGGTCAAACTGCCAGGTGTGGTCAACAGTCAACCGTTGACCATCGCGCGCCAGGGAGCAACCGTCGCGCTCCAGACCCAATCCTGCGCGCTGGTCAAACCTGTCCCTATCAACTTTATTGGTTGGTAAGCTTAACCACCAAATAACCTTAGTCAGACCTCGTGGACTGGCTGAGCTTCTCTCTTTGGATCAGAGCTAACTCCCTTTTGCCTTATAAATACCCCATTGGTCTTCCAAGTTAAAGGGTTTACAAAAATTGGCATTCCAAAGGCTTACACCCCAAGAACATAGCTTGTTTTTCCTCCTCCATTATTCATAACTCAAACACCCACTACAAGAAATTTGGGATCTCCCAACGGTTTTTTTAGTAACGGTTGAAAAAACCGTCGGTATAGATGGTGTGTA
>JAOTQK010000018.1:18690672-18706496 GCA_025642025.1 Rhododendron ferrugineum
ATCCATGAGATGATGGGCTTCATTTATCATCACGCTTTGGGGGTGTAAGTTTGGATTGCCTTCGTTGATCAGGTTCATAGCATTGAGGGAATCTGATTCTATCTTCACGTTCTCTAGTTTCCTCTCCAATATAATTTCCAAGCCCTTGTGTTCGCTCCATATCTCAGCTTCCAAACTCGAAGTGAACGCTCCCTTGCCGTAGTATCCTATAATCCAATTTCCGTTATGATCTCTGAATAGTCCTCCAAAGCCTCATTTTCCATTCGCCTCGTACCAGCATCCATCCGTGTTAAGTTTGATATCACCTGCAAATGGTTTGGACCAAGAGTTTAGGCATGTAGTATGAGGGCCACTAAGGAGAGGGGACTTGAAAGCTTGAACAATTTCCTAGGAATAGGAAATAATTATCTGGGCACTGACAGAAGGAAGTATATCAATATTTTCAAAACTTTTTTTGTTTCTATCCTTCCAAATTTGCCAAAGAGAAGTGACAAAAACAATATGCCATGGGATACTATTTCCAATTCCCACTTCTTACTTCGCATGTTAAGTGATATCCATTCACAATTCGAAATATCCATGTCCCCTCTCATTAGGTGCCTAGAGGGAATGCAACTCCAAAGCTCCTTAGCTTTGTTACATTCTCAAAACACGTGGGTGATGTTTTCAGAACAAGCATTGCATCTTGGACATAAGTCCGAGGTTGCCATACCTCTCCTGGCACGAAGTTGATTAGTTGAAAGGCTATTGGGAAGAATAAGCCAAATGAAAGTTTTGAGTTTTTCAGGCATTTTGATTTTTCAAAACCACTTCCAACCCTTCAAATCCATGTCATTTTTGTTGATTAAATCATAAGCAGCAGAGATATTGAAATTTCCATTTCCAGATCCCACCCAAGTAGGGTGATCAGTATTCTGTGTACATTGGGAGGTTAATAGCATTGATAATCTCAAGGGTATTAGCATCCACGTATTGGACTATCTCATCTAGAACCCAACTCCCATCCATAGTCAGAGCCTCTACCTTTTGGGTAGAATTAGTATGATCACCAGGATGATTAAGGGCTAGAGGTTTATCCCCACACCACCAATCATGCCATATACTAACAGATTTTCCATCTCCAATAAACCATTTAACTCTAATTAGTATCCACAATGCTTCTCCAAATGTAAGATGCTGGCCTATTTCTAGGCCAAGATGATATAGAATGATTGTTCAGATATTTGTCCCTAAGAATGGTAACCCAAAGGCCTCCTTCCTCTTGGTTATAGATTTTCCATCCAAGTTTAGTGAGGAGAGCCATATTTTGGTTTTTTGAGACCCAACCCTCCACATTCCTTGCTTTTGCAAACCTTGTCCCACTTGACAAGATGGATTTTCTTTTGCCCAGGGGACTCGCCCCATAAAAAAATTCTGTTGATCCTGTCAAGCCTCTCACAAACCAAAGAGGGCAAATGCATGGCTTGCATAGAATAGCTTGGAATGGTAGAAGTAACTGACTGGACTAGGTTAGTCCTACCAGAAAGCATAAGAGTATTAGAAACCCAACCAGTTAATCTGCTCTGCACTTTCTCTATAATGTGGTTAAAATCTTATTTACTCACTCTTTTGTGAAACAGAGGCACACCAAGGTATTTACCCAAATTATTACTGTAGTAAGTTTTATGCCACAAAAATCACTAATCTTAATTTCTAGCTTTTCTCCTGTGATTAGGGGACACAAAAACTTTTCTCTAGTGGCCGGGAGGCCGATTAATTCAACTGATTTTTTCTTCATCACAATATTTGCTTCTTGCTCCGTGGGGTTAATCCAATTTTATTTTTGAGAGCGAGAATTTTGAGTTATACATAATGAGTATAAACTAAAAAGTATAGTAGCATATAATGGCAGGCAGCGGTTCGGTGATAACTCCAATCGACCGGCCAACCTGTTCGACCGGCCGGTCCAAACCGGGTTTTAAAACATTGGTACAAAGTATAGCATATATATTGCTAATGGAAGCCAGGCAGTTGGAGAATAATCAATGAATGTCCGTCCTAAAGGCATCTCAACATAGTCTAACGTGAACAAAAATCGACAGCTTGCATTATTACCCTCTATCTGACTCCTCCCGAATGTGCCTTCAGTGGTTAGGGTTTGAGCACTGGTTTGGGTGGGCTGGCCCAAGCTTGGGCCGGTTTTGGGTGTTTGGGGCTTCTCCTTGTTTATTTTGGGTATGGGTTGGGCTTTGTTGTGGACCCTGTAGACCCTTAGGTGTTTTGGGCTTTGCCCTTGTGATATTCATCCAACTCTTTGTTGGATTCCCTTCCTCTTTTCTCCGTTTTTAATAAAATTTCATCTTTTACCGATCAAAAAAAAAATTAAGCTTCTTTTTTTTGTAATTAGACTTCCGGAGCTAGCTTGCGCGCATCTTAACTACTTCCTAGACCATGAAGTTAACGATCGGACAAGCTCTCTTCTGAAGGTGCCTTCTAGTTAAGCTAGTATAACATAACGATCATCGATCCAATCTAGTTACTGTAAGAACTTCCCGGCCCGCTATTCTATCTTATTTGGCTATCCTATCCTAATAGTAGTTCTATATATAAACCTTAAAAAAAGGAAAACGTCTTCACACAAATCTATTGACTGAGACCTTAGCAAGTTCCTTTCCCAACGACGTCCGTCATCAACAAATAGGTAACCTAAATTTGCATTCCATCATCTGACGACAGCAGTGCAGTTTCAGATCCTCACAAATTTAAAGTGTAGCATTTTATTAACGCAGGAAACCAACTTGCCAACCCAACACAGTCAAAGTGATATTAATTGGTTGTTTCAAAATTGGTGTTAAAATGATCAGGCCAAAAGAAAGAATGGAACAATGGATCGAGTGATACTAAAGCATGTGTAAAATTAAATAAAAGAAGAATAAATTTTGAATCGAAAAGATATATGGTTGTGTCACCAGACGGCTACCGAGGCGATCCTCGTTTGTATCTTTTGAATTGAGCAGTTGTATTTTATCATGTAGACTAATAGCATTGAGGGTTTTTGAAAGGTAATTGAGGGCCAAAAAAAAATATGTAAATTAAGTGGACGCGGCCTTCTCAAGCCGTTCAGTTCAAATTCAAAAGACAGTTGTATTTTGCCATGTAGATTAATAATGTTGAGGGTTTTTGAAAGGTAAATAAGGGCCCAAAAAATATATGTAAATTAAGTGGACGCGGCCTTCTCAAGCCGTTCCATTGAAGTCGCAATGCAGTCAACATCATTTAGCATCTATGAAAGCAAATATAAACCCCCCCAAAAAAAAAATAGATGAAGAAGAAGAAGAAGAAGAATTCAAATTCAAGTTTACTCTGATCAATGGTGAAAGGCCGCCTTGTCGATGAAAAAAATGCAAGTAATTAAGTAATCGTTGACAATACATATATACCAATAACAAATTAAGGTATTTACTAAAAATAATAATAGTAAATCAAGTAGCCAATAAATCCTGTAGATGAGTTTGTATTGGATAGTTTAATATAGAGTTAGATGAGATCATGGATGCCGTGTTTCATATCGCCGCATGCCTCAGAATATAATACTTGCATGTACGGGTTTGAATTAGCCGAAGGAGGAGAATCTGACCGCACCTGAATAATATTTTTTTTCAGAAATAAATAACAAAATCATCGCTCTCTAGTAAGCTTTTAGGTGGTTTAATAATGTTGTTTAGTTTGATTTTTTACCTTCTTCTTTTTTCCCCCAAGCGGTATACATCAGCGGAGGTTAGAGAGTAGTAAGTAAGTTACTCCATTCCACAGAGGGTCCAAAGGCTGTTCATATCCCTGAACCATAAATATTCACGACGGGGTTCGAATCCTGACCTCCCTCAAAAGAAGGACCTGGAAATACAATGGTAAGGGGGCATTTGGTAACCTCTTTATTTTCAGCTTTTCGATTTTTGGTTTTTGTTACTTTTTTGAAAACTAAACCTCAACAAGTCCTACATATGAAAGGGCATGGCACAGCAAGGCCCAATAACCAATAACTGATTGGGCAATTTCATCCACTGAAGTTGAAAATATTACACGAATTTCTGTCTTCTGGTAAATGGGACGGCCGGAATTGCGAGTCAAACATGGGGCTACTGGCTAATCTGAAAAGGCAAACTTCAGTTTTAAAGTCTTTTCTAATTTATACGCATTCTTTAGCCGATTGTTTTATGGATTCAGCAATTTTATCGTACGGAAAAAGTTTCTCCGAAAATGTCCCCGAAAGAGAAATAAATAGTTCAGATTAATTTTAATATTTGGGTCATACCCATCAATTTCACTTCCCCGGATATTTTCGGGAATTTTTTTTCTGAATCCTAACAGATTCGTTATTAGTTTTCTGCTTTAGGCCCCACAGTTCAGGGCCAACTATTTGGGCCCCCAATTCCCATTAGCCGGCAAATAAACTTGTGGTACTCGTTTGTTTCAAATGGCCCCATAATTTTCAGGGGAAAAAAAGAAAAAAAAAAAGGATGTCATCCATAATTTTGTCCTAAAATATTAGATTAAGAATTCGAGTCGAGTTGTAGAATTATTTTCACATTTCACAATGGCACATTGCTTTTGATTTCCAACCTGAGTATTGACATCAGATACTCCGTACAATGAAAATAGGACGGATGGAGTAGAATATAATTCTCTTATGCAATTAGGTTACACAGGTTTTGATTTTAGGACTGCTGAAGCACAGATGAATTATTCTTTTATACCTTTATTATACCAATAAACGAAACTTCACTGACAGGGATAGAACTTGGGGTTCTGTAAAAAGCCATGGCCCCAAAACCATACCGGCCTTATTCGTTGTTGGTCTCAGAACCCCTGCACACGGTCCTCAATAACATTGAGTACTACGGAGTACTAATAAAAGGATGTTACCCATGGCTGTAGTAATTAAACATGAAAAGGCCATCAATTAGTGGTTTGTCTATGCCCAGCCCTTTTCTGTTTGGGCCTATCCTGATAGAGCAGACATTGTAGCCATCTGTTAACGGGTATAATATTGCATTTCATTTTGGGTTTGCTGTGGCCCTTTCATAAGGCCTTCTCTGCCTAAGGTCCTAATTGTATACTCCATCCGTCTTTATTTATTCTTTTGTTCATCATCCTATCCCAGCCAAATAAAAAAACTAATTATAATTTTGTATTGGTAATACTATTTATATGCAATATGGATCTTGTTTGATAAATGTCAACGAGATTTTTTAAACGATGTTTTCAAAATCACTTAAAAAATTATAAATTGCAAGATATAATCAATTGAAAAGTGGCATGGACTCCCAAAAGGGACTAAAGAATAGAGACTGAGGGAGTATTTCGGGCCCTATAGTCGTCCTCTTTCTGTATCATTCTCACCTCTTCCTATTGTCAATAACCAAAATCCTAATTGGCCTAAACACAATAGCAAGGCTCAAATTTCACCGTAATTTGTTTTGGCCCTGGATGCTAGTATATTGATGATGTGTTTGCACGGCCTTGTAACAATTGTTTGTTATTTACATTTTGATGATTAAGGACATTTACAGGAAGTTTTAGACTCGATATAAATTGCAAGGTATAGAACGCAGTACACATTTTGCCCAATGAGTTGTGCATCGTTTTTATACGGGCCTCCTGTAAGTGGACGATGAAACTAGCCTTCTGGATTATCTGTCCATTGGGCCGGATGCTGAGTTAATTACAAAAGAGTGCGATATGCATTTTGTTGTTGGTTACGGAACTTGAGAGAACATGATTACAGAGAGAACAATATAGACTTCATGATTATAGCGTATCTCTGGAATGGGTTTAAGAGCATGTGTTCATTTCTCAAATTCTTCTGCTAATATAAATCTCAGCTAAACGGATGATTAGTTCAATAAATCTCACCACACGGTGGGGCGACACCCTTTGCATAGGGAGATCCCCTTTTCTACACAATCTGGAGACGACAAGGGCCGACGAGGGAAGCTCGGGAACAAAATACATTCCTTTGACCTAAACCGCGAAAATTAGTGGAACCCCTACGATACAGAAAGCTCTGTCGCGACGAACTCATTCATGGGCCAAGAGGAATAAAGATTTTGAACTTGTTTTTAAGTAACAGGATTACACTTCCTCATACTTGCTTTAATAATATCCATTGATCATATCATTCGGTGAAACGTACCGACACTCCCACCCCTAACCCATGCCTCATCCACCAGAATCCATGGATGCTTAATTTATTATATATCTCTTTCCATGCAGTCACTTTTACTCTTTCTTATGAGGAACTTGAAAATTTTATAGACTTGAGCAGAGGCGTAATCCTGAAGTAGCTCAACTCTCTGGTTGCTGGTAGGGCTGTAAACGAACCGAATCAAGCCGAACCTTGTTAAGTTCGGCTCGGGTTCATTAAGATACTAGTCTGGCTCGAGTTCGATTCGAGCCTGAACAACTTGGCTCGAGTTCGGCTCGTTAAAATTTTTCAAGGCTCGGGTTCGACTCAGTTGGGTTCGTTAAGGTACTAGTCTGGCTCAGGTTCGATTCGAACCTGAACATTTTGGCTCGAGTTTGGCTCGTTAAACTCAAACGAATCGAGTCGAGCTGAATCTAAGCTCGAATTGAGCTCGTCAAGACTCGGGTTTCGTTCGGCTCGGCTCATTAAACTCAAGCGAACCCAAACTCTCTCATTGATCGTATAGAATTTGGGAGAAAAATAAATATTGAATTATACATACAACCTTAAAATTTTTTATATTTACAAATAGACCCATATTGAATTATTAATGAAATTTAAGTATAGGTTCGCGAGCCTAACCAAGCCGAATACCGTTAGACTCAGGTTCGGCTCATTTACGGAACGAGCCTAGAATTGAGGTTCAGGTTCAATTCGTTTAGCAAACGAATCGAACTCGAACGAGCTCTTACCGATCCAAGTCTCGAACAGTTCGCAAACGGCTCAGTTCATTTACAGCCCTAGTTGCTGGTGGTGGGCATTTGGTACCTAATGCTGTTAGAAGTGGCCTGGAAGAGATGCCAAGTTTTCAGCTTTCTTGATCATGTGGAAATTTCAGTGTTTTTCAAGTTACTGGGATCCAAGAACACGGGTCTGTTTAAAGGGTTAAAATAATTCCCCGTTATCATTTTAAAGGGTTAAAATAATCCCCTGTTATCATTTCCTGCAGGAACTTTGCAACGAGACTTTCCTTTTCTGTCAATTGATGAGTGGATTAGTTGTTTGAGTACAAATAGCTCTTTCACATATTCCCCTTCTTTTTCATCTTGCATCCTCCCTGGGAAGCAAGGTATAAAAGATAATCATTATGCAACAACCACAACCGAGAGAGAGAGAGAGAGTTTTTCCTTCAGCTAATTTCCTTAACTATGTGCATCAGGAGATTAGGCCGGGATGGATATTTTTTAGTTTCACTAAAAGATTTGTGTGTTTTTGTTCGTATGCAAGCGATGAATTTGATTCGAGTGGTAGAACATACAAATTAAAACTTAAAATAAGAAGTTTCGGGATTGTTTTTCGAATTTTCCCAACTTTTAGCTTCATATTGTAGTAATGTATCAATTGACGTACCTACGTACGCTATTGTTTAGATTTCCCTGTGGGACACGGAATTATAGCAAAACTGCCTATAGGGTAATTTTTAAAAGTTGGTGTGCACAATTATTGCTGGTTTGTCAAACTTTATGGGTAACCCTCGCATACCATTGGTTCTTTCTAAAATACTATTTGGTGTGAACTTGTCCAAGCTTGTTTCTATTGGACCTGAGATAAAGCTCTCACCTCCTTTTCTAGTTTTGGGACCTTGGCAATCAAGTGCATGGCTTTTGAAGAATGCTTTGTGTGTTAGGTATTACCCTGTTGTTGTGCTAGATCTTTGGAAATCAGCCAAAATAGGAAATAATAATAAGAACTTTGGCACGCAAAGCCCCCTACCCCATCAAAAGTTCAAGAGTTCAAGAAAAAGGTGGGTTGGGGGACTAGCGTAGTTAACTCCCTTGCGCGTGACCACAGAATGATAGAGGAACCCACCCGTCCTGGAATATCCAGATCTGAGCCATAGTTAACCTGGTCAGGAAGGACATATTTGTCCATCGCCACGTCGCGAGACCCATCACCCAGAACTCCACCGAAATGCAAGTGGACGTAAGGCCTCCATAGCCCAACCATCTAGTCCTAAGTCGACTCGAACTCAGGACCGGTGGGACGGGGAGAGGGTTTTAACCGGGCTGGCTCAACCACTTGAACTACCATCCCGATGGTTCTTATTCATAATGAAATTGTCATCAAGTAACTACTACGTTTTGTCAATTTTGTGTGTCCCAATCTGCATATTAAAGTGATCTTACCTGTCTCTCACTCTCGACAGATAATTCCTATTTAGTTCCCACATTTCTCTCAAGTGCAGATGTGCATTCATATTGTGGGAGACTCCCACCCCTTCTAGTGTCTCAAAACTCGTCAAAAGCAATACATATTTAACTTATCCGAGTTTAACTCAGAATGCATTCCTTCAATTTAAACCTGATTTTAGGTCTACCGACAGTCCGCCCATAATCCATAAAGTCAAAAATAGACTTTATACGTACATTTGTCTGCATTGTCATCGTAAAACGCAATCACGTGTAGTATTTCTCGGAAAACTTGGAAATTCTATGGACTTCCGTCGGATTTGATCCCAGATAGAGTAGATGGCTTGCCTTTGACTGGACCGTAAAAGAGATTAGTCGAGATGAGCGTAAGCTAGATCCGAACACCCTCGATTGTCAAACAAATAGTAGTAAAAGAACGGTTCCACTTTGGTTGCTCGTAGTAGCTTCCACTTCCTAAGCTCATTAGGATGGGCAAAAGATGCCAAGTTTTCAGCTTCTTTACATGGAAAAAGTGTGTTTGAAGTTACAGGGATCCAAAAACGCACATCTCTTTGAAAAAGGTTTAAACTAATCGACTGTTGAGTGGGTTAGTTGACTTTTTAATTAAACTTTCTCTTCCTAACAGTTGAGTGGGTTAGTTGATTTGAGAACAGATTATCCTTCAATATTCATATTCTCTTCTATCCTTATTCCTTACCAAGAGGAAAGGCATACCACATTCATCATCATGCACCAACCACTAGAAAGTCCCAGAAGTAGAATTGACCTGCTCTAAGCCACAGACACAACCAGAGAGAGAGAGAGAGAGAGAGAGAGAGAGAGAGAGAGAGAGGTCTGAGCCCATAATGCACATATCCTTCACTTAAGATCCTTATTATATCTCAGGTGACAAATCTACATTACATATACTATTATCATCACTGCCAATGCCACAAACATAAAATGGCAAATTGGCAATGGCTTAGGAGGACAAGAAGGAAAATGAGAAGAAGAAGAACAACAACAATGTACTATAATCTTTTATCAATGAAAACCCCATTTTATTGCTGAATAACAATTGAGAAAGGGGGTTTGCTAGCAAAATCTATAAATACACAAAAGAATGGAGAATAGACACCAAACAAACTTGACACAATTTGAAAAGCACGCATCCACACACACTAGAACATACTATACTTCACCCATTGCTTTACTCAAGCAAGCCCCAGTTGAATTTAGGATGCACTGGATTACCGGCGTTCGATGTCGAAGGTGGGGCAGGATCGAACGTCTCCCATTGCGTGGTTATGACCACAGCTGCACCGGAAGCTGAATGCCTCGACGGCTGTTGAGGTTGGGGCTCTGTCTGGATTGGCGAATGCCCAACCGAATGCCTCGGCTGGTGCTGCTTGTTCGGCAACGAGATTTGCCCATTTGAGTAGCTCTGTTGATGATGCTGTTGGTTTGGGGACGAAATTTGCCCATTCGAGTACCTCGGTTGTTGATTCGGGGAAGAAATTTCTACATGCTTCGGTTGTTGATTTGGGGGAGAAATTTGTCCATTTGAGTACTTAGGAGGTTGATTCGGGGAAGAAATTTCCCCATTTGAGCGCCTATGTGGTTGATTCTGTTGAACTGGTGATTGCTGTTGTGGAATTTCGCTTCCGTTGCTCGTAGGCGTCGAATTTTTGACCTTTAACACATCAAGAATCTCAACATATTTCTGCACTCTCCTCACCTGCATTTTAGGTGACACCAAAATTGGTAATTTTGAGTCAGTTTCTCACACAACTGATGTTTCACATGGCAAAAACTAAAATCCACACATCCTGAATGCCAAGTCAAAACTACCTGCATTTTCCTCTGCAATTTCACATCCCCATCAGCCACAATCCCATCCAATTTAATCAGCTGATTCATCAACATTTCAATCAGGTTCAACAACATCTTCTCCTCAACCTTCCCACCTTTATAAATCACCGATTCAAGAGCCGATACCTACCCAATTCCAATCAACCAAAATTCCGTCAGAAAAATTTGACTCACACTATACTAATTACTAACCAACTTATCACCCTCTAAAAAATGCTTCCAAAAATTACCAAGTACAGCAAAATTATACCTGTCCGGCTAGCCTATCGACGTCCAAACTGATATCGGAGATCGATTTCGAAGCCTTTTCCATCTTAGCAGTCTTTTTAATCGCGAGGTACCGTTTTTCCTGGCTAATTGGGTCCTCAATCAGCACCATCTTCGATCGGTCCTTGACCCCAACAATGTCGAGGAACTGCTTGGAGTCCCTCTCCTTGTCCTTGTACATCAGCTTCTGATCCTCGTGGTGTAAGCCCGTGGGCTCTGATAACATCTTCTTCAATTCCCCTGCAATAATCCCAAAATCCTTAAATTCATCAAAATCAATGGACTAACTTGAAAAAATCCATTTACAAATCGGGTGGCTGAGGAATAGGTTGAGTTTATGTGAGCAGCACTAGAAGAGTCCTCGTTTACTCTTCAAAACTCCACTCTCCTAATGCATTTTCTTTGGACTGAATCTCAGTGGATCGTGGCACCCTTCGCCACTCTGCCACTTACAATACCCTTCACATATTTATAGTCGTCTTGATATGGAGTATGAAACTTTTGCCATACAAAAAAAAAAAAAAAAAACTTGAAAACCCCATTGGACAGAGAATTTAGAGGATACCGAAGGAGGCTTGGGAGCTGATGTTCACTTCGTGATAGACCGACCCGTATTTGACCCGGACCCGGATGGTGGGCGGTGGGATACGGGTTTGATCCGAATCCGTTCGCTTCTGAACCAGCATTCCTCCGGGTCTCACCTCCCACTCACCGGCGGCGGAGCTCCCGTTGGTTGTCGGCGGCGGCGGCGGTGGTGTTGTTTTAGTCTTCATTCTCATCATCTTCACCTCGTTGCAAACGGGTCGAGTGTGGTTTGAATCCGAAACGGGTAAAGCACGACGGAGTAGTACCAATCCGTTTGACTTTCTCACGATCTGCAAGAGTAGTCGCCTGTTTCAGCCGTCCTCATCGCCCCAGCACCACACGCGTCAAATAATTCCCAAGAGAGAGGAGAGAGAAAAATGAATTACGTGGAGAGAGAAAACGCGCAGTCACTCGCAATCTCCTTTTTCATATATCCCCATTTGGATATGAACCAGTGGCGTTGAAAGAAAGAAACATTAAAAATCGCATTCAAGAATCTCGAAATCTTACTCGCCAAGAAAACCGGCAGATAGATCGCCTGACTACAGTCGTCGATTGGCTCAAACGTCCCGTAAAAACAGGGACTTTTCTGGGCTTTAATTTCTCTCTAGGATAGGAAAGAAATCTCCAGATCTCTTTCGGCCCAAATGTAGCCTAGTGGATTAAACCCTCAAAAATTATCGAACCCAACAACAATCTTGACACAACGGATAACGAATGAAAGACGTTAAGAGCTGTATGAGTATGAGTCTGAAAATGGAAGGAATGTGGAATTATTGTTGAATTTTGTCTCTGCTATTTCTTATTCTTGGTCTGGAGAAGAGAAGACCGGAAGGAGGACTCGATGAGAGGGGTAGAGAGAGAAACGAAATATAAAAAAAATTGAATGTACAGCGAAGAGAACAATTGGCAGATTATATATAGTATATAATAAGACGCGAGTATTACATATTATTATATTACTCCTTGTGGCTTGTAGACCCTCGAGTATTATATTGCCTTTTAACAATGGAGTTGTTTCTGTAAAAAATTTCTGTGATGGGACACGAAAGCTGCCCATTAGGCTTCTGTTAGAAGGTTATCAGACTCCGTTCCAAAAAAAATTTTAAAAAATAAACAGTTTATTTTATATTTTTAAATTTAAAAATAATTTAATGAAAAATATTTTTTTAATTTTTTTTGCACCGTATTAAAGATCTCAAGAGATCTATTAAATAAGATTCATAGTGATAGAAAAATTATTTGCGTAAACACATAATTTTTGAGTTTGAAATTGCCTTCTTAAAAAATAAGTATTTATTTTCCTTTCCGGAACACACTCTCATAGAAAAAAAGGGAGAGTAAATATGTGGCTGTTGTTGGGTTATCATTATAATGATATACTCCGTACTAGTACTACTTTTTGAGAAGTTTTTCAGTGCGGGCCATATGGTCCAAGCACCATCTCGGCCATCCAAATTTATTTTGGACGGTCCAGATCTGTTTGGGTAATTTTTTGGTGTCAAATTATCAAAATATCCCTTGAAGACCTTAAGCCCAAATAGATATGGGCAGTCCAAAACACATTTGGACAACCGAGATGCATGCTCGGCACCACGTGGCCCGTGCCTGCTCGGCATTGAAAAATTTCTCCTACTTTTTAAACTACAACTCGTTCCGTCCTATTTTTATTGTCCATTATTCTATTTTTTATGTCTTTTATTTTTTTTAGTTTGAATCTCAAAAAATATGCAATATGAATCTTGCTTATAAACCTCGATTAGTTCTATAATACAAAGTTCAAAATTATAAAAAAAAACATTATAGTTTGAAAGATATAAGTAATTAGTAAAAAATATCACGCAATTCAAAAATAGACAATGAAAATGGGACGAAAGGAATATTTTGATGTTTCATAAAATAGTACTTTTTAATCTTGAAAATCTGGTTATTTGAATTATCTGAGTTTTAATAAAAATTTAAAAGCTCTATCATAAATTTTTGTTTTCTAGAGTTATTACATCAAACGTGTTTTTTTATTAAAAAATTACATAAATAAGTTAGGACAATTTTAGTACAGGACCTGGGACGGCTCCACCATAGGTTTATGGGTTCAAGCAAATCTTTGCGGTAGAAAAATGTACTAAAATTTTATACTATATTTTTTAAGTGTAACTTCTTTTTTTCTAAATTGTTTGCACAAGATCATTCGTACCAAGCGAAAGTAAATGACAATTTTACTAATACGTGTGAGTAATTAGACATTATAGCGCAAAAAAAAAAACAAAGTAAACCAAGTCCAATAAATTTTCAATCAAAATAAATACAATCTTTTAGTGCTAAACTAGGGGCCCTATAGTGAGCAAATTCATTACAGGGTGCAGTGAGTAATCACAGTCGTCTAAGAGTATTTTCAAAGGTCTAGATTTAAAAGAAACTCTTCCACGAAAAAATATATTTTTTAATCTGGATCGTTGATTGCTAAGATAAACGGATGTGATTACTCATTACGGACCCGGGGACCCTGCCGAGCGGGTGCTGAGCGGCTAATCAAGCCATTCATCTCGGAATCGACGGCCCGAATCGAAACATCTTTTTCCTTTTCCTTTTCCTTTTCCTTTTTTTTTAAATCCGTTCGGTACCTTTACATCCGGACCGTCCAAAACACTTTTGGACGGCCGAGATGCGCTCGACATCCCTGCCAAGCACCCCTACTTGACAGGATCTCCCGGTCCACTCATTACACCCTGATCTGTTTGGGCTTGAGGGGGTGTTTTGGTAATTTCACACTTAAAAATTACCCAAACAGATCTGGGCCGTCCAAAACACGTTTGGACGGCCAAGATTCGCGTTCGGCACCAGCTGTCCCCTGCCCGCTTGGCACTGAAGAATTTCTCGTAGTGAGCAAAAGTGAGTTTGCTCACTACATAGCCCTCGCTTCCTAAACTAGCTATGTTTGAACTTGTGGAAAGAAGTGGAAGTTTAAGAAAATTTTAAGATTTTCTCCTAAGTCGTTGGTACTTCAAAAAAGAGAAGGGAAAATTTTGGATTTCAATTCAATTTTTCTCCCCGTTTCTCTTCAACTTCCCCTCTCATTTGTTTTCTTAATTATTTTATCTTCTTTTTCCTTTATTTTTTTAAGCTCCAAACAAAGCCTAAAATTATGGAGCTACCCGTGGACTCTACTCATATTCTTTTTTGAGATAAACTTATTCACAGCAACCAATCGCGATCATCCAAAAGTGTTTTAGACGGTCTAGATTTTAATGAAACTTTTTCGAGAAAAAGTGTTCAGACCGTCCAAAACACTGTTGGACGGCTGCGATTAGCGCCGTAAACAACTTAAAAAGATTTTATCTACTTTTTTTGGTGCAACGGAAATACGACTCTACTCATATACGGTCATGGAGGATACCTTAATGCCAATAGACGGTCTTCAATAAATTTTCTCTATCTATCTTTTTCACTTATTACTCTCAAAACCCAAACCAAACAGGGATACGGCAACATTAATAGTGTACGTACCTTTAACTTTATGTACAAAGTGGAGCGCGAATATCAATTTTCTTTTTGTTTTTTCGATTCACCTAGCTAGGGTAGACAATAATAGAGGGGACCATCCCAATTCCGTCGGTGTGAAGGGTAAGGAGGGGTGTAATGGTAATTTGGGTGGAACCAATGATTGTTTCGTTAATTATGAAGATCATAAGTAAGGGGTTGTTCGGCTATAAAAGTCAATGCCTTTCCCGTCAAAATTGAGTCTCATAAAAGTAGCTTATTGGCTTTCCCGCTAAAAAGTCAAAATTAGATTTTGATCAAAAATTTTTACTTTTTAGATTCCTCTCGTCATGAGGATGCAATAATCTCCAAAAAAAATGCGAATAAGCTAAGTAATACGAAAAAATTTTGAATAAGGACAAAAAATAAGCCACAAATAAGCCAAGTGTCCGAACAAGAAAGTGTGTTTTAGAGAGGGAGAAGTGTCGGTTTCGAGGGGGGAGTGTGGGCTTTGGCCAGTTCCGACGTGGACTTATACTCACCGGCACTAAAGCCGGTGACGGATCGCAATCGGGTATATGGTTGTGTTGTCCAATCCATATCAAACCCCACACGGGTTAATGACTTATGACTTTTCGTCTGAATAATAACGTGTGTGTTGCATAATTTTCCGGAACCCCATTCGGCTACCGCTTTCAATTCTCGTTTTGCGTTTTCATTTTCAATATTGATTCACGCAAATTTAGTAGTTTAATGTGTTTTCGAAGATACTTTCGCACTCGCACCCTCACTTTTTCGTTCATGCACGCACCTATGTGACTTAAACCAACAACATTTCGGTTTTTCGCGGCCGGTGAAAAGATGATGGTCGGATTCCCCAAATAGTCGCAGAATGCTTAGATTTCAACACTGCTCCTTTCACCCTTCTGCCTTTTCGGATTAAAGTTCCAAACAACTATAGTACTATGGGCTCGTTTGGATGAGGTATAAGGTTTTGAGGTATTATGTAAGAAGGGAGATTAGATAGTAAATGATATTATGTAAGAAAGGTGGGTCCACATTGATGTGACGGGGAAATTAAATAACGCTTGGTTTGGATGAGGTATAAAATAGGGAGATAAGTTTGTTTTGTAGTTACTATATGAAAGAGAGAGGGGGTATTATAAGAAGGATTCTACGATGCCAGCTCTCACCCTAGCCATGTGTAAGCCCCCCTCAAGGGGTATTAGAGGGGGGGGGGGGGGGGGGGGGGGGGGGGGGGGGGGGGGGGG
>JAOTQK010000018.1:18716502-18727444 GCA_025642025.1 Rhododendron ferrugineum
TTAAAAAAATATTTTTCATTTAGATTATTTTTGAGTTTGAAAATGTGAAATAAACTGCTTATTTTTTAAGAAGATTTCTAGAACGGAGCCTAAGATTAGTGGCAATTGTAATTGTCGGTCACTTAACTTTTCATCAATAGTTAAAAAGGCGATTGGATACTCATAGGGACCATAAAACATGAGAAATGTCACGTCAATTTTCTTTTCTTCTTTGCCTGGTAAAAAGATGGACTGGGGTGACGCGCAAGGGTGGTACTAGAAATCCAATCCATCCTTCCTGAGGCTCCGTTCCAGAAGTCTTCTTACATTTGTTTGATTAGAATGGAAGTTTTGCAAGAAAACAACAAAGAAAATGAGATATATTGCTTGGAGGGAATAAAATTGTCGAAATTAGAAGAGAAAATAGGATAAAGAAGGAAATTAGAGTAATTATTGTTAATTTTCTCGAGAAAATAAAATTTCCCCGCACAAATTTGTGAGGAAAAGTAAAGCAAACTCTTATGGTTTAGAAAGTTGTACAGGAAAATTCACTTTCTACTACTCCCTCCTTCCCATAATATTTGTCCGGTCCGCGAAACGAGGACTACAAAATAATGCATTTCTTTCAAGAAAAAATTCAATTTTTTTTTCATACGTTAAAAGAACTCATCGAGATCTAGTAAATTGTTGAATTTTGTTCAAACTTTTCTTACAAAAATAGTATTATTTTTACATCTCCGTTTTGCGGACCGGACAAATATTATGGGACGGAAGGAGTACTTTTTTAGATATTCTTGCTAAGTGAACACAATTTTTTTTTCTCTTTCTTGTGTTTTCTACCATTATCTCTCTAATCAAACGGACTGTTAGTATGGCCATGTATGGTATATGAGAAATGTTTACAGTTTACCCTAGCAAGTAGCATGCTTCCTTTCTGCTTCCCCCCTGACGACACCATATGCAAAACCAATCATGCTAAGAACTGAAGCATTATGTGCAGATAAAAAAGAAAAGAGCATCCTGTGCGGCGCCCTTGGTGTTGATCTTTGGCAGGTAGAGCCCTAGTCAATGGCAAACTACTTAAATGTGGTCCTACACCTGTTTTACAACCATTTAAGAAAAACTCTGCTACGACGAGCACCGATCGGGAACCAACGGGCACGTGTGGCCGACTCTGGGTCCCGCACGGATGATCCAAGCCATTCAATTACTTTATTAAAAAACAAGTGGAATTGTGAAAAATCGGCTCAATCCGATATGTGTAGGTGCTCGATCCAATCTTTTACTTTTTTTCATTCAGATTTCATATCCATCCGTGCGGGACCCGGAGTGGGTCCCGCATGCCTGTCGGTTCCCGATCGGTGCTCTGGCCGTCGGTGGCCTTGGCATTTTCTATTTAAGAATACGACACAAAACATTTCGACATGGATGGTTTATGTTAGTGTTTTTGTTTTCTGTATGCTATTCTAAAGCACAGGCCTAATAACTTTGTTTGGAGGACAATTATCGAAACCTACTGCTGTCTGCTGGACAATTATCGAAACCTACTGCCCGTTATTAACAAGGCAACCAAACAGTGTTGTAAAATCGTTTACAAAAATGTCGGATTAAGCTAGCTGAAAGGTCCTCTTTTGCCCTCTACATGGGCCTCGTACCGAGTTCTAAAATGTGATCCAAACTGTTGTTTTTGTACGCTTTGATGTGTACACCACCACCGTAAAAAATCAAAGTCAATTAGACAAAGGCAACATAATAAAAATAGATCACACCTACTCCCTCTTACGAATTCCAAACTATTTAGGGAACATGTAATTATTATACTTACTTTCCACCATTAACTCTATATTCTATCTATTTTGCATTATTTGTATTCACATATGAGAGACACTTTTGAAATTTTATCAAAGGAAATTGATATTCACGCTCTATTTTTTGATGCAGGCGCTCTACTTTGTTCATGAAGTTACTAGTAACTTCACGTTGAAAGTAGAACGCCTACATTAAAAAAGGGAACGTGAATATCAATTCTTTTTATCAAATTTGTACTTCTATTTTTAGAAATGGACAATTATTTTGAAACATCTCAAAATGGAATAAGAAATTCTCAATTAAAAACGGAAAATATAAATAGTTTAGCTAATTGAGCTGCGTAGTGCTTAAAAATTGCAATAAAATTCTCTCTCTCTCCTTCTTTTCTTTTACTTCATTGGTGGAAAGTCTCTTTCGCTAGCTCAATCTAGGGGTGGATTGGAACTTGGAAGTTTAGAGCATATATACACCGGTTGTTATGTAAAAATGCTAATGAACAATGCAATTTTTTCATTTTATCTACTCACATCTCTTTCAACACCACACCAACACTATATATTTTTTCTATCATCTATTAAAATATCATTTCTTTCTTTATTCCAGAACCATTTCTTTCTTGGTTGGAGAGAGAGAAAGAGAGAGAGAGAGAGAGAGAGAGAGAGGAAAAAGAATAAACAAAGGGCACCGAATGAACAGTTTTTCGGTAGAAGAAGCGAAGTACTGTTTACAAAGGAACTCTACCGTGTAGTTTAGTTCTTCGGTAGAAGAAGCGAAGTACTATTTACAAAGGAACTCTACCGTGTAGTTTACCTATGCTGCTGCAGCTTAAAATTTCCCACTTTGGTTAGGTAAAACAGATATATTGGTTGTTTACCTATGCTGGTAAACTTGCTCTTATTTTTACATTTTGCATTTTAAATTCTTGGCTGCCAATTGCATAATGCATTTTGTGATTATTCATTAGAATAACCCCGAGTGAACTTTTTGAATTTTCCTTTTGCATATATGTTTCCATTCACTTCAAAAAAGGATTACTCCTTATTTACAATCACCAGAATGACAATGAATGAAAGATCTTACAATTGGTTTTCAGAAGATTCTTCCAATTTAAATCTACCCGGACGGTCTCTGGTCCTATCACGTGCTGTGTTGTAGAGGAACAAACAGTGTCCCCCACTTGGGATATGAGTAGCAACAAAAAACTTTCATTTTTACTTTTATTTTACGATGCAGGTGTTTCGAGTTAGATTACGCTCATCTCAGACTAATTCTACTGTACAGCCTCTCCCCACAGCTCTTCTCATGCTTAGGCGAGCGGTAAGGTAGCCCCAAGAATCGCTGGCAAGGGGAATCAAACTTAAAGACATTAGAAAGAAACAAACACTTAAGTCTTAAGTCTTAGACCAAGACCACCAAACCAAACTCTACAATTTTTCCTGTTTTGGCGCAGAATGCAAACTCAATATTCATTTCTTTGAAGCTCTAAAACATAAAGTCATTTCTTTGGTTGAGATTTTTTGTGTTAATGCAGGGTGTCTCAGGCCAGCTAACGCGCACCTCAAATTAATTCTTACAATCCTTGCCACAGTCCTTTCACATGCTTACGCCTAAGATGAGATATCCCCAACAGTTGTTAATAAGAAGAGTCGACATGGTTGAGATTTTACTATCTTTGTTAGCATTGCTCTCTAATACTCCATAGATGATTCAAACATCTGGCAGTGGCTGATAAAGTCACTATACCCAAAACAAGATTATCTTACACTAATTATGTAAGGTAATTACACCAATCGCCTGAGTGATTCAACGATATCTGATTGGCCAGTTTAATTAGCTCTTAAATATTGCAGTCCATTTTCCCAAAGTTACGAGTGAAGTCAATTGTTTTTTTTTTTCCCCAGAGGATTGACTTGTGTGTTTTAATAGTCACAACATAGAAAATAAGTGAGGGATATAAGATTTTACTGTTAGCCAAAGGGGAAAAAAAAAAAAAAAACTACCAAGAAGGTTCCTGACATATTGAGAATAGTGGAAAGTTAGACTCTTAAGTCAATAATACTAAAGTACTAACCCTGAGATCTTTCAAACAAGATTCATATTGCATATTTTTATATTTTAATAAGCCCATTATTTTTGGACTTGAAATTGCCTTCTTAAAAAATAAAGACTTATTTTTCCGTTCTGGAACGGGGCATAAGTCAACAATACTAAAGTATTAACCCTCACGAAATGGTTACTAATGTCCAGGAGTTTTATACTAATAGTAATTTGAGTAATTAAAAAAAAGTCAAACCTCATGAATTTGTCTAGACAGGATCACACCTATGGCTGATCTGTCACACACATGATTTGCTTCTTTTAACTAATTATCTATGTAACTGGTCCTCCACCATAATGAATGATGTACTATTGTAAAATGGTGTGGGATCAACTCATCAAAGCCTGATGTTGAAAATTCAAAAAAGGGTTCCAATTATTTTCGGTTCAAGTTTTGAACTAGGCGGAAAAAAATTGAACCATTAATTGTAGTAATGTAATGATCCAAATTTGAACTGTCCTGTCCAATTCAAGTTATATACTATAAGGACTAAAGAGGATTCAATTTCTTCGAGAAACTAGAGATATATCGTACCATAAAAATGTATGTTAGAGCCCACATAAAGGTTTCCCTAGAAAACATCGGATAACTTGCCAGATGGAGAAAGGCTCATACAGCAATGCTTCTTGCTCTATTCACTTCTGTTATTTTGGTCCACAGTACTTACAGTACAGTCCAATATGCTATTAGAATGCCAAACAAACCCTTTTCTCCATGATTAGAATGATCAAGTCCATTGGAGATGATGATTGATGGTTGCTATTGATGATATGATATTTTCCCTTTTTGTTTTTTTTTTTTAGGAAACAAAACATAATCATAAACCAAACAATACTAAGGGACTCTCCGGTTCTTGAAATACAACAAATGACCCAAAAAGTTCAAACCAAAACAACAAATAGAGATTCGTAAAAAATTAACAGCTACGATGTTGGAGTTGGAGACCACTGTTCCGCTCGTGACTTGTAGTTGGAGGAATCACGTCAGCATTGGGGCTCACCGTCCTTTGCCCCACCGGCCCTTTTTTTTATTGTAGCTTTGGGCAAGAGACACAAGAGTCTAGTCCTGTCTTCATTTAGGTAGGGGGTCACTTGAATCTGCTAAGCCTCCACCCAAGTTCTGTTTTTGTGAGATGACCGTATGAATGAAGTGATGCATATATTCCACAGACAGCTGTGTTATGTTTTCTATGTTCTTTGCATGCCTCAAATATGAAGGAAATGAAAACAAAAACAGAAATAATGCTGGGCCTGATGCTACTGCCTAGCCTTGTCCCTGGTGCCCCACCAACTTTTGACATGGGTTTCATTGGAAATTTTAGAAATGAATGTCACTGTCTCTGGAGTCCCTCCAAACAAGGCTTAACAAAAGGCTCAGAAACCTTATCTTGAAAACTACAACAGCAATGGTAGGAAAGAAAACTTTATCTACATGTTAAACCCTCTTCAGATAAGATCAGGAACATAGCTTGGAGCAGCCATGGCAACTTTAAGCAGCCAATTTCATATTACCAACCATAAAAGTTATCGGAATGTAAAACGAAGAACGTCGTCGTCGATCTCTTGCTCAATGCAGCCATCTCAAAGCAACATTAAGGTGCAACTCCAGTCTCAACTCTACGTCCTGTCATAAACCGATTACATGACTAATACAGGACTGGAACTAAGAGTTCTTTTCTTTGTTGGAAGAGGTAATCATAAATGGAGCAGCCAAGGAAATTGGAAGGGCAGCAGTAGTTGCAGTGACAAAAGCCAGAGGGATGGAAGTGGCTGGTGCAGTGGATTCCTACCTTGTTGGAGAAGATATTGGAAATGTTTCTGATTCTTTAATTTCACCATTTCATTTTTTGTTCTTCATTCTTCTGAATTGTTTCAGTGTTACATTCCTTGTAATTTGTGTACTTCTAACAGGTTTGTGACATGGAAGAGCCACTTGAAATACCCATAGTGAATGATCTGACAATGGTGCTAGGTTCTATATCTCAGGTATTCTACTTCAACTGCAATTCAAACCAACATATTTTTCGTTATCCGTTTCATTCTTCGTTTCTGGTTGTTCTAACCGATGGAAACTTAACGTACTTTGCTTCCAGTCAAAGGCAATAGCAGTCGTCGTAGATTTTACCGACCCTTCCACAGTTTACGATAACGTAAAACAGGTTAGTTCTCTTAATCAACGTTAAGTTCCGATTGCCCTGCCATCTACCAATAACAACACTCAAAAGATAAAAGTATGCACGTAGCCCATTTCTTTTCACTCTTTCATTTATTCAGGCAACGGCATTTGGCATGAAAAGTGTGGTTTATGTGCCCCGGATCAAATTAGACACGGTAGCAGCACTATCGGCATTCTGTGAGAAGGCCACCATGGTGAGCGCAGGGTGAGACTTCACATTGTTTCATTGGTTTCTCTTTTCTTTCCCCGTACCATGTGAGTGCAGAGTATACCAATTTTGTTTGTGATTTGGTGATGAACTTATTCGTTTTCTTCGTTCTTTATGTTTTTGGAATTTAATGTTTTAGGGCTGTCTTATTGCGCCGACTTTGTCCATAGGATCTATACTCCTCCAGCAAGCTGCAATTTCAGCATCTTTCCACTACAAAAATGTTGAGATTGTTGAGTCCAGACAAAATGCAGGGGTAAGTTAGGGCATACTTTTATCGAATTGCAACATCATATCAACATTTTACTTTCATTTTAGACCTCAGACCGTTCTTTTAGAACACCTACATTACGTAGTCCCAAGACATTCAACCTAGTTTGAAGCTAGCCGTTGAGCTTATCAATCAATACGGGAATCAGGATACAAAAAATTACCTGTGGCATCCCTTCAAAATGTGGGAGGCAAAAAAACTTGCATGAATAAGTGCACTTGTGGTAGTGTACATGTATCTATTAGAAATCTAATATTCAACAGCAAAATCTTTTGTCAAAAACCATTCAAAAGTCGTAAATCCCAGTTGCATATTCTTCATTCATAAGTTCCAAGCCACTCTAACTAAATTACATTCCAGGTTAGAGTAGAGTTATTTCCGATGTAAGCATATGCATTATAACCGTTCATCGTTTTATGGATTCGAACAAAGACTAAAATAGCATGATTTTCTACTGCTGAAAAATTATTTAGACGATATAAAGAAGGAGATATTCATACCTCGAATTATGAGTATTTATGACAGTACTGGAAATGTTGTTGCTGGACAGGATTTTCCATCATCAGACGCGATACAAATCGCCAACAACCTCTCAAACCTCGGTCAGATCTACAACAAAGAGGATATTTCAACAGACGTTTTGGTAAGGAGAAACTCAAAACTGAACCACGTTGGGTACCCATAAATGTAAAGAAGCCAATATGAGAGGAGTCAACTATATCTGGTGTTAGTCTGATTAGAACTTGGAAATGACATAAATATGGAGAGCCCAACTCGTGTACCAAGTAGCGAAACCCGAATTAAAAAATAAAGTATTTTAGTATCCTTGTCTAATCAAGAATTATACTTTTGTTTTGACCATTTTTTCTAATCAAGATCTTCGACATGATTCAAACGTAATTTTCTTATCTTGCAAGGCACGGGGGCAAGTTGTGGGAGAAGATGGAATCCGTGTTCACAGCATGGTTCTTCCGGGGCTTCCATCGAGTACATCAGTTTACTTTTCCGGTCCAGGAGAGGTGTGGTTGGTGGCCCTACTCATACTTAAGAGAATCATACCCTCCTTACATAAAAACATAATAACCTCATCTGAGAACTGTTGGTCACAGGTTTATTCCCTCAAACATGATATCACAGATGTGCAGTGTCTCATGCCCGGCCTAATCATCGCTATCAGAAAAGTTGTGCGGCTTAAGGTACCCAAATATCTGAATCTTGCAGCAATTTCTTTCTGATTCCGTTTCAGTATTTCGTAAATAATTACACTTTATCCCCTTCTGTCTTCAGAATCTGGTGCATGGCTTGGAGAAGGTTTTGTAGAAACTTTAGTTTCTTTAATCTCCTCAAAACAGAATTTATGCGCGTGAAAACACGTTATACTGCTCAAATATGTGAAGTGGAAGATCAAGTGAGAAAAGAAAGATGGGAGAAAGAATATTTGAACAGTTTCTATGTGAGATACTAAGTAAATTATCTTTCATAATGTTTTGGTTAACTCGGACAGAACCCAATCTTTTGATGGTACTTCATTGAAGCTTTGATCTTGATGAACTATAAGCACACAAGAGAATTCAGCCAAATCCTGATTCTATTTTGCTTCTCCCGATTGTTGAGCCTGATCGAGTCATAGAAACATTTCGTACACTGTCTCACTTGCTAGTTTGAATGATGGTCATGTGCATAACGCCAACGGTTTTGTTAAACACTTGAGAAAGAAAATTCGCCGAAGAAAGTTACTCTGAAATTCTGAGCAACATGCTTAACCAGTTAACCTTCAACAGATAACTCAATGGAGCCTAAGTGGTACAACGCTGAGAAAGTTGTTTCCTTCAATTTACTAAAACAACTATACTTCCAGAATGTTGTCTGCTGTTTCGATGGCCAAGAGAGATTCCCACTCAAAATGGAGGGTGTTTTCACTCTCTCTTGTTAACCAGCTATCTTCTAGTACTGTTTCTCCTTTACAAAGGCTAATCAAAAGGAGGCTAGGAGCATATTAGCCATACATGCTACCTATGCAAAGCTCATTTTGAGGTAATAAATCATTCCCTGATTTCTTGAATACGTACTCTCGAGTTAATAGACCAAGATTTGCTCAGCACTTTCAGGGCCGGTCACTTGATCCACTGGAGTCGCACCCTGCACAATTTTCCAAGATGGGTTCATACTTTACATAGAAATATAGAACAAAACTTGAATAGGAAGAGTTTTTACAACTGGCCTACTGCAGAAGCAGGTAATCCAAGTTTCCGGATTCATATCCGGTATCCCAAATCGAATAAGCTGTAAATGGTTTCTACTACAGGAGTAGGTTTCCTCTTTCATATTCAAACTTCTGATTTTGCACAATGACACCGTTTATGATTCCAAAGAAAAAAATGATTCCAAAGAAAAAAAAAAGTGTCAGAGTATTTCGTGTTCCGAAGTACTCTGAAGTCTGAAGAACCAGGCTAAAAAGACACTTGAAACAAAGTTACAAAGCACAATACTAAGTTGGGACAAATGATATTGATTCCACACAAGGATTTTTTGGCAGGTGCAAATTCATACAGGTTCTCATCCAAATGGGAATTCACTAGCCAAAAGAACCACACATTTATCACCCAACCTCAATGTAGTGGGCCAGAATATCATTCATAGCCCAATCGCCCGATTGGGATTGGTTGGCCCATCACCTTAATGGGATGGGAACATCTTGGGCTGCCCTGCCCGATTAGTGGACAAACCGGTCAGGCCAATGGTCCGGATCACGATCAGGCACTGCAGTGAATATCAGGTGCTACAGTACGGAACGATTCGGTCTGGCCACGTGGCACGGCCAAATACTAAACGACAAGCTTGGCGCACATTAAATGTAAGGTCCGGCCACGTGGCACATTTGGGGGCCTCCATGTGGCGCTGTCCCCAGCTAGGCAGTAGGAAGGTATTCAACAGTTGTCGGTACAGGTGCAAGGGGCCAACCCGGTGCGGCCACGTGGCGTGACAACGTGCCGGCCAACAAGCTCAAGGGCATTCCATGATCTGGCTAGCATCCAGGCAAGATAATGGTGGTCGTCACCCTGGTACGGGGACGACATGCAGGCCATCTTGGCTTCCAAGGTAGGGGCACTCCTATAAATACAACTGATAAATCCTAACAGGCATGCCTTCTTCCCTCCTACTAAGTTTGTGTTTTTCTCTATTTGAGTTGAGACTAACTTAGTCATCGGAGCCAACCAACCTAAAGAGATATGGAGCAAATCCGAGAAGGAGAGGCCCAATCCAGAAGAGTGCGAGTTATAAAATTGGGACACAAGGCCTGTTTTTTAAACCAATTCAAAAGCTGAAGCATTGTTCTCCTTTTGGGCATGCCAAACAAACAAACAAACAATCAAAGCGTATCAAGAAATACAAAATAGTAGGATTGATTAAGCTCAATTCATCCTTGAGAGCCTAAGAAAACACAAATCTATCCATCAAACAGAGCCCAATGCTATAACTTCGCTACATTGGCTTGTATACGCGACGGCCAAAGATTTTACCTTGAGAAATTTGCCGAGGCAGGGTAAAGTAGAATAGAGAATCCAGCCAAAGAAAGACCCAGAGCCTCTGATTTGATCTACACAAGAAGATAAAAACTCCAGATGGAAACTACGTAAATTCAACCGATCAGTGTGCTGGTGTAGGGTAGGGGTTGTTGAATTTGTGGGTCCCGCAAAAATGGTTCAATAGCAAAAGCGAACTAAAAGCATGCCCAATCCATAATGGGCAAGTACTACTCGTCCAATCCAGGTATTTTCCTAATAACAAATATTAACAGGCAATTTTGCTCAAATTAATTTTTCTTAAAGACAAGGTTTTTTTTTGTTTTTGTTTTTTTTTATAGGCAAAACAAGTTTTATTAATAAACTTGACTAGGGTACATCAAGGGGAAAATGACGGCCCATGACATGTTTTGATAATTAATACCGCCAAGGATATGCTAAGAATATTTGTTAATGCTGAAAATATCTTAAGTGGATATTAATTATCAAAACACGTATTGGCCGTCATTTTCCCTACATCAAGTTAGGGGAGGGGGGAAAGGAAAGTCCAACCAAGTATTGAATGGAAAAAAAAAAAAAGAGTTAATTCTGGGCCGGTCCTATTTTTTAATTCTATACCCCACTAGATCTTTTTTTTTATAGAGTACAATTCCTTATAGGTCATGTGGAGTGTATTTTACATTTTTACCCCGTTTAAAATCAAATGAATGCCCCATGTCGTCATTTTTAGGGTTTCAAATCTGAAATCGCTAAGGATCAAAAAAAAATATATGAAATCTCTCCCCTCTCTCTCTCCAGTCAGAGTCACCACACCCTCCCATGTCTCTCCTCCGCCACCTAACCCTCCAACACCACCACAGCCGCCGCCGCCCATCCCT
>JAOTQK010000018.1:18727544-18744323 GCA_025642025.1 Rhododendron ferrugineum
TTGTCAACAAAATAATGAAGAGGACCTACTGGACTATGGGCTCTTTGGGCAGGACCTAGTGGGCTATTCTTCACCTAGACAGGACCGGCCAGGAAGTTGCTCCATATTAGCCTAAAGACCAAGCCCAGAATACCAAAAGGGTCAAAAGCCCACACACCCAAAGGGCGAGGCCCAAAAGGGCCAAGCCCATCCCAAATTAATTTTTCTTAAAGACAAATTAATTTGTCTTTTGGTTAGTTTTTGTCATAGTTTTTTGGTAAATCTTTCGTGAGGAATAAAAAAAGTGTATTAGTATAATATGAACATGAGTTAAAAAAAAGTTAGCATTGTAAAAGATAATAACGTTTTTTCTCTCTAGAGAAATTTTTAAGTTAGGCATAGGGTAGAAGTTTAGCATTGATATTGAGATAGAGAGGTCTGTCGTCAACAACAAAAAAAGAAGAAGATAAAAGCCTAACCGGAGCAAATTGCGAAAACATGAGTAACTCCGCTTGTTTTTGGGGAAAAAACGATAAAAGCCTAACCGGAGCAAATTGCGACTACATCAGTTACCCCGTTTGTTTTGGAGTTCTGTTGGGAAAAAACGTTTTCTCGAAAACCTTTTCCGTAGAAACTCTTTCTAGAAAATTGAGTTCTTGTCCAGGGTCAGCAAAATATGTTCTCTTATTTGGTTAAGAAGGAAAAATCATATTCATACATGACAAACAGAAATGATATCAACACAGATTTTGTATAAAAAAAAATGATTCGATCCGCTCATTTTGTTTGGGGTCCCTGCAAAAAATTAGTGAAATCGGATATCGGTAGAGGCGTTTACGATACATCCCACTTTGCTTCAGAATTCAGACTATTCAGGGACAAAGTTGGATGTATCGTAAACGTCCTTATCGATATCTGATTTAGTTAATTTTTGGCAGGAACCCTAAACAAAATATTTTAAACAAAATGAATGGATTGGATCATTTTTTTGGAATCCGAAATGAGCCCAAAATTGGTTTGTATGCAAGGTAAATACTAAATTATTTGTACCAATAGCATCTTGACAAAGTGATTACTCCATACCTTATACTCCCTCCATCCCAAATTGCTCGTTCCTTTTGGGAAATCCAACTTATTAATTACAGTACAATAGTACGATTGCTTTATACTTGACTTTTCTATATTGTCCATACTTTACAGTACAATTATAGTACAACAGGTTTTAAGAAATGGTAGAGAAATAGAAAGGGCAAAACATGAATCACTTAAAAAATCTATTGGTCATTTGTGAAAAGTGGACATTTATTTTGGGATATCCCAAAATAGAAATAGGGACCAACAATTTGGGACAGATGGAGTAGTAAAAATAGAAAGTTGTGCTGCTGGTAGCAAAACAGATCCAATGTACAGATGGTTTTGGGATCCATCTCAGGTTCCACAAACATGATCGGAGCCAGTCATTTTGTTTAAAATATTATGTTTAAAGTCTCTATAAACGATTAGCTCAATCCTATACCGGGAGGAGCCTTTACAAAATATCCAACTTTGTCTTAGAACAAAGTTGGATGATTCGTTAAGATCCTTACTGATATCGACCTAATATTTTACAGAAATCTTAAACATAATATTTTGAATAAAATAAATGGCTTTAATCATGTTTGTATCATGTTTGTGGACCGGAGACGGGTCCCAAAGTCACATGTATGCTAGATCTGTTTTGCTCAGTTTGTACTAGTAGCATTAGTGCTTCACTTGGAGCGAGATACTGGGTGGTCGGGCAACCGTCCCCAGGCAGGCAGTCCCTATACTTCGAGGAGTTTGTAAGTGTCGAGCGGGTATTGCCGACGTGGTATCCGTTCGGCGAATCTGAGCCGTCCAATTGAAACTCTCTCTCTCCTCTCACCTCAACACTTTCTCTCTCCTTTTTCTCTCTCCAAATCTGAGCCGTTCAAACACGCAATGGACTGCTCGGATGCGCGAGCGAACACCACTTGGTACCCGCTCAGCACTGAAATTTTTTCCCTATACTTCACACCGTTTGAGTCACACGAATTGTTTTCCGTCTCTTCCCTTTTCAAAAAGCATTTTCTAAAAAATTCCTCCTAGATTCTCCCTACTTTCAACATTTCTCTCTCTATCTCTCTCCACTTATTACCCCTACTATTTTTCAAAAAACTTTTCAAATACCAAATAAAACACAGATTGTGAAAATCATTTTCCGATTGTTGTGGTTCATTTTCTGTTAAGACTTTAGAGAACGTTTTCCTTTTGTTTTCCGTTGTAGTAGTACAGAAAACCTCTTTCGTCTTTGGTGTCGTGGACCCATATAAAAAAAGGAGTAAACTATTCCAGGCAGCTGGGCACTACATGACGATGCCCCAAACTCTTCTTCACTACACGTTCGTGTGAGCTTCACATAATTTGTGATGGAAACAACACAAACATGTGGTAAATGAAGAGTTTAGGGCACCACGGTGCCCCCAGGGACATTGAGGCTCCGTTCCAGAACGGAAAAAAAACCGTTATTTTTTAAGAAGACAATTTCAAACTTAAAAATCATGTGCTTACGCAAATAATTTTCCTATCACTATGGATCTTATTTAGTAGATCTCATTGAGATCTTTAATACGGTGCAAAAAAAATTAGAAAATTATTTTTCATTTTCATTATTTTTGAGTTTGAAAATGTGAAATAAGCTGCTTATTTTTTAAGAAGGTTTCTGGAACGGAGCCTTATAATTTTTCATAAAGAAGACTCTTCGAGGAAGAAACAATTAATGAGCCGTGCTATGGGTATACCATTTGGTGTACACCGCATTTGGTGGAATCCACTTCAGAGTCTCACGCAAGTGATTGGAGCCGCTTAATATTTTTAAAATATCTTTTTAAGAGTCTATATAGAAAATCAGCTCAGTCAGATACCCGTAAGAGCTTAATCAATTATTTGCTCAATTTTCTGTCAGCTATCTGAGCGTAGAATCGATCAAACTCTTTTACAATAAGCTAATTTTTTGGGGGACTCTTAAAAAAGGGTTTTAAGAATACTGGACGGCTCCGATCATTTGTGTGAGACTAGAAGTGGATCTCACGAAATGCATGACCAACAATCGGAAGGTTTATAAGTCAATGACACGACACCAAAGACGGAAGATGTATATGAATATGATCAACAACTTTGCTAGCACCATCGCTCATGAGAGTACGGATGTGTAAGTGCCCGTAGAACTAGAATGTATGACCAACAATCGGAAGTTAAGGAGAAATTCTTCAGTGCGGAGCGGGCACGGACAGTTGGTGCCGAACACGTATCTCGGCCGTCCAAACGTATTTTGGACGGTCCAGATCTGTTTAGACTTGAGGGGGTGTTTTGGTAATTTCACACTAAAAAATTACCCAAACAGATCTGAACCGTCCAAAATACGTTTGGACGGCCGAGATTCGCGTTCGGCACCAGCTGTCCCCTGCCCGCTCGGCACTGAAGAATTTCTCGAAGTTAAGAGTAGTTTTCCTTACCAGACTAATGAAAACATGCCACGTACCCCGCCAAACCCCAGACCGACCATCGGGTGGTCACCGGTTATAGCCGGTCTCGTGGGTCATCGAAACCGGTAGAGCCGGCAGATCCTATGCAATTCCCTTTTTTTTTCCGAGCTCGCCCATCTGCAAATCCCGCTACTTATATAGCTGATCCCAATGCTCTCTCTCTCTCTCTCTCTCCTCTCTCTCTCTCTCTCTCTCTTCGATTTACTTCCAAGGACGCGACGCGAAACGTTTCTCTGCCCTCTCCAGCTCTCATTCTGAGGTCCGCTCTACTATTCCCTCTTCTAGATTTATTTATACACAATTGAGTGGTTTCTTGGCTATGAAGCCTTCTGAATTCTGAGAAATTGTTGTCTTTGGGAGTCTTTCTTTATTTTTTTCGGCTGGCTAAATTTGGAAATTAGGGCTTTTTAGAGTTAATTGGGATTCATTGTCTTGGATGACGATATTCTGATTTTGCGTTGATACTCGTGACCTTTTGCTTTGGGTGACTCGGATTCTGATCTGTATTGTTCTTGATAATGGGTTTTTCGCTAACAGGGTTTCTTTTTGCGATGCTTTTCTGTACACAGTTGCCCTGCTCGAACCATTGAAACGATTTGGTCCTTTTTCTGTGGAGATGATTGGATAGGATTACCTTATTGGCAAGTTTTGTCTCTTTATTTACTTGGAAGAGGCTTGAGTTTTTTGATCCTGTTAGTTTTATAGTAGAGCTTTAGACGCTGGATCTGGATAGCTACTTGGATTCTGGTCACCCAGGGGCTTTTCCATCCATGGGGCCTACCCGGACCGCTAGAGGGCTAGCGAATTCTTCCTCTAGCTCTGGCATCTCTTTCCAAGGAGATGGGCAATCACAGGCTGTGGGATACTCCCGCCCGAGTTCATCTTTTGGGAATTCATCGAATTCGATTCAAGGAGTTGGACGTTCGCATAACAGTCCTGTTTCCGGAGACGCGAGTAATACGTTCTTGAACAGTGTGGCGAGCCCTGGACCGAGTGCTGGCGTGAGCTCGTTGGTTACAGATGCCAACTCGGGGCTTTCAGGTGGGCCAAATCTCCGGAGAAGTTCTAGCTTTAACACAGAGTCATACATGCGCATACCTGCATCTCCCATGTCATTTTCGTCCAACAATGTTAGCATTTCCGGCTCTTCGGTTATGGATGGGTCCTGTGTGGTGCAGCAGAACTCCAATCAAGACACCAACTCCCAACAGGTATCGCGGAGTCAGCAGCAGCAGCAGCACCAGGGGGCTTCTGGTGCTACATCCTTGCCTACGTCGCGAATGGGCCAAGTTTCATTTCCCACTGGCTCACGGGTCCGTGGCTCTTTCACTCAGGATCCCGACATGTCCCACCTGCATAAGAAACCCCGGTTGGATATAAAGCAGGAAGATATAATGCATCAGCAAGTTATACAACAGGCACTGCATAGACAAGACTCCTTGCAATTGCAAACCCACAATCCCGAGTTGCAAGCTCTAATTCAGCAACATAGACTGCGGCAACAGCAGCAACAGTTTCTGCAGTCTATCCCACCAGTGCAGAGAGCCCACTTACTACAACAGCAGCAGTTTAGACAACAGCTTCAACAACAGGGCATGCAGCCTGTATCTTCAGGAGAGCGGCCTTATGATAATGGTGTGTGTTCTCGTAGACTAATGCAATACCTGTATCATCAGCGGCAGCGGCCTCCTGTGAGTTGGTCTATTATAAACTACATCGAACAGCTTACTAGTTCTTGCTATTGTTTTTTTAATTTTCTACAAAATTTACCCTGGACTTTTGTAGAATTTTTTTGAGCTCTGAGATATGATCATGCCTATCTCATGTTTGCATTCATAATTGCAGTTTTTTTTTCTCCCGATGCAGTAGTTTTGTATATTGAAAGTTGGTCTGATTCTGTCATGGTATTACTTATTTCAACAGGACAATTCTATTGCCTATTGGAGGAAGTTTGTTTCGGAGTATTACTCCCCACGCGCAAAGAAAAGATGGTGCTTGTCATTATATGATAATGTTGGACATCCCTCATTTGGTGTTTTCCCGCAGGCAACCAAGGTCTCTTTATTTACTGTTAGTTTGTTATAAGACTGTACTTCACTCCAAAAGGCGCATTTGCATCGTAATGTACTTTGGTCTATAGTTTATACTTGCGCTTGGATTCTATGCTATAAGCAATGCCAAAATGATGTTCACTTTAGTTAAACCCCAAGTTTGTTGACATGTGTCTTATAGTTTGGTCAATATTGTTATTGTTGTGCTTTGTTTTTTCCAAAATCTGAAGCCAATCAGTTGAAGTGCCTGAAACTTGTTAGGATGGTTATGAGGTAAGACTAGCAATCAACAGAATGCATGTGCAATAAAACTGTTTGGTTTTGGTGTAGGAGTTAATGTCTTAGTAATTGTGGGAGAAACAGAAATGATTGTTTTTACCAGCAGCCGATTTGTATTTGCGCATCACTCATTGCGTATGTGTTTAACTCTTGGATTTTGTGATGGATGCACATACACATTTCTTTTATTTTCTTTATTTTTCTCTTTCCATGCCGAGTTTTGCATATATTATGAGCGAAATTTCTCAGATGTTATTTTTTCTTGTTCAGGGTGCTTGGCAGTGTGACATTTGTGGTTCAAAATCTGGAAGGGGTTTTGGTAAGTGGATCTAGAATTTTTGTTCTTGAATGGTGCGTGTTTTATTATCTCCAGTAATCATGTGACTCTTTGATCCTTGTTTGTGTATAGTTCGTCCTTATCTGTGACTCTTTGATCCATGTTTCCATGTTTTGAGTATGATGTTTGAATGTTCTAAAACCCTAAAATTGTAGTTCTTAGTACACACGTAAGTAAAGTAGCGTACTATATAGTCAATATAGATATAAAGGGTTATCTATGATGCACGGACACGGGGACACGGGAATTCTAAAAAAATGGAGACACGGACACGGCGGGGGACACGCCACGTGTATATTTATTTATATATATATAAATAAATAAATAATTATAGTTTGACACCCAGAAATTTTTGAAAAATTACAATTTGGCCCCAAATTTTATTTAAGGAAATTACCGTTTGATCCCCAATTTTTTTTAAAATTACAGTTTGGCCCCTCAAAAATTACAGTTTGGCCCCTGCCGTGTCCCCATCAGTGTCCCCAGCCGTGTCCCCTAAAAAAATTATATTAAATTATGGGACACGCCACGTGGCATGTCCCATACGTGTCCCCGAGGTGTCCTTGTCGGTGCTTCATAGAGGGTTATTCAATCCTCCCGGAGTACCATTCAACGTGATACTCCCAACCAATCAAGTAGCGACAAATTTTGCGTGTGGGACATCAACAACTTTTGTTGGATTGTTGGGAGATGAGTGGTGACTCATAGAGTGTTGACCGGGAGTACCATGTAGCCTATAGGCATTTGTCACATGATACTCCGGAGTACCTAATGTTTACTCCAATGTGAAACATGAGTAACCTCAACAAGCTTGTATGTGAGTTCATTGTCTGGCTGTTGGTAGTCTTTAGTACTCCCATTTTTTAATTGGATTTACCTTTGCAGTGTTTTTGTATTGATTATCTACCCTTTCTGCACCTACATAAAATTTTGCTTGGCTGGGGTTGCATGCTAGGGGCCAACAACCTCAATGATCTGGTTGTGGAATTACTTTCATACTCCTACTTCAGATTACTTGCTATCACTATGCAACAATTATGTCTGATGACATTTGGAGCTTTTATTGATGTGAATTTCTTTTTGTTGATAACAAGATTTGTGTGCTTAGATTGTAAGATAGGTTCGGTTTGATGCCTTGTTGGGCATAGGTTGAATTTCAGTCAGCTTTCCTATTAATGAAACAGAGGCTTAAAGGCTTGTACTCATCTAAAATAGATGTTTTGGACTTCAATATGAGGTTATCTACTTCAGTACAACTAGCTGTTTTTTGTTTTAGTGTTTTACAGTTGATCATTAGAACCTTTCTAACTCGGGTTCAGTATATCTGCCCTGCCTCATTTTACTTTGTTTCACACTACAACCAGTTGAGTTTTTTGCTGTCTCTTTTTGATAAGCTTCTTTAATCTTCCCTAACACATTTTATTTGTGCCTCTCTCTCTCTCTCTCACTCTCTCTCTCTCTCTCTCTCTCTCTCTCTCTCTCTCTCTCTCCTTTTGTGGTGGGTGTTGACAGAGGCGACTTTTGAAGTACTTCCTAGGCTAAATGAAATCAAATTCGGGAGTGGTGTCATTGATGAACTTTTGTTTCTGGACTTGCCTCAAGAAGTTAGATCTACTTCTGGATTAATGATGTTAGAGTATGGGAGGGCAGTTCAAGAGACAGTATATGAGCAACTTCGTGTTGTTCGTGAGGGTCATCTTCGTGTTATTTTCACCCGTGATTTAAAGGTAATAAAATACTGTTTGGAATCTTACGATTACTATACTCCTATACTCTCATCTTTTGATGTTAGCACTCCTATACTCCTCCCTCTTTCAGATATTATCTTGGGAATATTGTGTTCGCCGACATGAAGAACTTCTTCCTCGTAGGTTGGTTGCACCCCAGGTACGATTTTTTTTCCGACTTCTTGCGTAAACTTGGTTGGCTCTCAAGATTCATGAGACGATTTGGATGTTGGTATATATCTATTTCATTCGATTGTTATGGTTTTGGAGGTCTTTATTGTTTTGTGTTTGTGCATGCGTGCGTTTGGAAGCCACAATTAATTTAATTGGATGGATGAGTTACACCATGGAGGTGGACTAGTGGATAAGTCGTCCATCCAACACAAGAACACTTATGACTAGTGAAAACTGGATGGAACTGATTAATGCAGACCTAACTGAAACTCGTTGTCAGTACTTCACTACGAGTTTACAAATGGCGAAAAGACAGGAGTATTAGTTCTACATTTCAATGAAAAATCTTCCCTCTTGTTGGCCAATTATACCCCTAAGCAAACTCAGCCTATTCTGGGAGACTATTAAATTGTGTTGGCCACAGTGGTGATTCCTCCTCTCCTCAAAAGATATTGATACTCTTAGATAAACCTAATGCAGAAGTCGATTTTCAGTCTTTCCAAGCACTGGGAAAAGGCTTTTGTTCTTTGCTGCTTGAATCTTTTCTGCCGCTTTTCCATCTGTTTTGGCGTGGGGACATACTGGGATGGTTAGGCCAGATAGGTTCCCTATCGGGTAGTTATCATCAAGTGTATTCTCTGTCCCTTTACTTCCAGCCTTGCTCAGATAGGTGGTGTGTCTAACAGAATCGTAAAGTGAGGTAGCTTGGAAAACAACTGAGGGTCAAACCCCACTTTGCTCTCCAGGAAGAAGGTTGTTAACTTCTTTTTTTGTCATTACTTCCATTCCACACTTTGTAGCGAAATGGGTTAACTAATATTTTTAGAGCCTGTCTTGATGTTTAGAATTTCTTTCCTCAAATGATGGTTAGTTCTTCTGAATAATAAGAGTCTATGGATTATGATCCCACTGTGCTTGATGTGGTCAATCTGGAGAAAGCGGAATCGTAGGTATCTTGACAGGGAGGATAAGCTATTGTTCAAAATTAAGAGTCTTTTGATTTCTACTTCTTTTTAGTTGGGAGTCGAAGGAGTGCAACCCTACTTTGAATCGATTCTTTGACATGTTAGGTACTTTTGGAGTATAGAGGGGTGTATAGGTCCTTTTATAATTCGACCTTTTCTTTTTTTATTCCTTGCTTTCTTTTGTACATGTGGCATCCCCTTGATGCCTTTTCAATAAAATTTTATCACTTAATCAAAAAAAGTTAATTCTTCTGAATATTGGAACTATCATTAGTCGTTACCATATGCGTATACCTCGTCAGTTCTTTTTGTGAAGCCAATTCCTGTTGTCTTTGCACAAATGAAAAGGGTTTTAAACTATGGTACATATATATTCATGAAACGTACATATTTTGCAGGTAAATCAGCTGCTACAGGTTGCACAGAAATGTCTTAGTACAATTGCTGAGAAAGGATCTGATGGAATTTCTCATCTGGACTTACAGACAAACAGCAATAAGTGAGTTAATTAGCAAAATATCTCCAGGGATTAGTATTTATATTATGTTCTTGTGATCCTACCCTCTTTACCTCTTTGGTTAAGAATATTGTATGTTAATTTGGATGGATTCATGGATCATATTTTCCGAGCATGAGCTTTTGTTGTTTTTTGATTTGTTAAAAATCTGGAGCATGATATTTTGTGTTGCAATTTATCTCAGGGTTGTGACTGCTGGGCGTCAGCTGGCAAGGTCATTGGAGTCGCATTCACTAAATGATTTAGGATTTTCCAAAAGATATGTGCGGTGCTTACAAGTGAGTATCTTTCTTTGTCAACCTGTTTTTTCCTAAGGAGAATTGTCACTCTTTTAGATTGTTATTAAGGTTTCTTATGCTAGTCCACCATGACTTGTAACAGATATCTGAGGTTGTACATAGTATGAAGGATTTGATGGATTTCTGCCGAGACCATAAAGTTGGGCCAATGGGTAACTACTTTCGTGCCATTATTCTTGCCCCTTTATTCCTCCCAGTCATATGCGAAATGTCTGTAGGCCCTTTTTGTTTCACCGGATTAAAGTATTGGATTGGACAATAAATCCATGAGAACCACAAATCCCATGTTTGGCTGGAACTTTTGCGGCTAGGGTTATATATCCATGGTATATGACATCCCATAAAACATTGGACGTGTAATAGATTAGAAGATCTGGCATTATTAATCCCTCGTTATTAATCCGGTAGGTTATGCATCTCGCAAAACTACTTATCTTTTCACTATTGGTCCATCCAAATAAACGAGGCCGTGGATGATTGTGAATGCATAATCTGCCATCTATATTTGTTAACCATCTTTTCCCCCCGCTTGTATCTGATACAAATAATCCTTGGCAGAGGGCTTGAAAAATTATCCTCGACATTCTAATGCTGCCAAGCTTCAGATGCAGAATATGCATGAGATGGAGCAGCTAGCAACCATTCAGGGTCTGCCAACTGATCGGTCCGCTCTTAATAAACTGACGACTCAGCATCCTGGACTGAACAGTCATATGAGCAATAACAATCAGACGGTTCACCGAGGAGTTTTAAGTGGCACCGCACAAGCTGCTTTCGCAATAAGTAACTTCCAGAATCTGCTGACAAGGCAGAACTCGATGAACACGAATTCTAATTCTCTTCAGCATGAAGCATCATCGTCATTTTCCTTCAATAATTCCTCGCAGAATCCATCTTCACCATTTCAAGGGCCAAGTCCTCATCAACGATCTTTCAATGGTTATGACATGCACCAACAGAGCCATCTACAACCGCATCAGGGCAGCCAAACAATACAACAGCAAATGATGCAACAACTATTGCAAAATATGAACAACAGCAACAACAACAATGGGGGAGGGATGCAAAATGTGACGAGTGGTGGAATATCGTGTGGAAGCAATCCCTCATCAGGCGTTACAAGTGCGGCAGGAAGTGGTGGGGGTCCTACACCCAGCGGATGCAACAGTTTGAAAGCCGCATCCAATAGTGATTCCTCCGCTGCTGGTGGCAACAATGGATTTAACCAGAAAGCACCTGATTTGCCACAAAATATTCCTTTGTCAGATGAGGAAATTGATGGGTTTTTTAATAGTGATTTCGACGATACTATGGGCTTTAACTGGAATGAATGATACATGCATTTGAGGCTCTACTTTCAACTTTCCATTGGGCGAAGTACCTCTTCTTTGTACAGGTTCCCTTATACGATCTCTTCCTGTTTCTTTTTTTCTGCCGTGTATTGTGGCGTGAGTTGATGTCAAGCAATTGTAGTGAGTAGGTATCAAAGTTTATCCCTTGATCTCTTTCTGGAATCCGCCCCTTTGACTGTGGGATTTCGGTTGCCAAGTGTAACATAGTGGATATGATGCTTAAAGCTGTATTATGGTATTTCGCCAATTTAATTCCTTGGATTTCATGTCATCTGGTGTTTTCTCATTTCTGCAAATTATTGGCTGCTGGAGGCTAAAACCAGTCAGATGCTCTTTTTCTTTTTGCCATTGGCATTAGATTTGACTACGACGCCATTTTTTTGAATCCCTGAGGTTTAACCAAGCAAATAAAAGAACTAGAAAGGAAAAAAAAAATGTTCATTTATTTCTTCTAGTAATACACAAGTAGGAACCCAACTACCAGAACAAGTACAAAGGTTAATTGCAAGCACTCAAAACTGCCTTAACCTCTCCCCTGATCACAAGAGAACTAATTCCTTGGGTAATATAAGCACAGAGTCTAAGCACAGGCCGCCTTTTGTATGCGTGCAATCAATCTGTGTCATTGAGAACTTGATCTTCATCGTTGATTCGGGGCTGTCAACAGGAAAATCTCCCACATGGTAGTGAACCCACTTCCCCGGATCGTTCAAATAGCACCGGGTCGTGGCATGGTGCCCGTTTGACGTGGAAAACTGAAACTGAACTGGTTTGATATCCCAACCATGGATCTGATCTTGGTCACAGACCCTCCGGCCATGTCTTCTCGTGGGTTTACCGAGCTGGAGGCGGAAGTAAAGGCTATAGGTTCCTGATCGAAATTGGAAATCCATCTCTCCCCCTACCTCTAACCACCATATCTGTTGAAGGTATGCAATTGTGTGGAAGCTACAGATCAAAACAAAGGCAAATGCCAGTTCAGATGTACAGTCGCGTTTACAATGATTTTCTATATACTGCATCAAATAGAACAAATTCATCTTTGTTATCTGTAACTAATTAACCAAAAATATAGATTGTTACGGATGGTTTTTATAATTTCCCAATTGCCCTATCATCAATACACAAAAGAAAAGGATCCAATCTTTTTGACCTATATTTCGCAATTGGTATGAGGAGTGTGGAGAAATTGTAGCTCGGTTGCAGTCACAAGATTCAACCCAAACGTCATTTCTAGTGTAGTAATTAAAGGGAACACGTTTGTCTGACAGACAGGTGTTTCAAAAATTTGAACTTGTTTTTTTAAAGTATCAAAAAATCAAGATTCAGAACTAGAATGAGTGAGAAGCAAGTTAAAGGGAAACATGGACGCCATAAAAAATAAAATAAAAAAATTCTAGAGCAATTGAATAAGTCTTTCTCCGTTTTCATTCGTAGACGCAACAACGTAATTTCCTAGGCATGCGCTGAAAATCTCCATGGATAAAGTTGCTTTCAGGGTCGTAGGAGATGACTAACTATTGTATAATTAATCAAGAAAAATTAAGATGGAAATAGAAAAGGTATTGAGCTGACTATTGACCAAAAATTAACCCCAGCTGCACAGTAACTTGCAATTGAAGTGTCCATGTAATCCATCTTTCCACTAAAATTAAGAGAAACAATTGCTTAATTCTTTTTCTTGTAAATGTTGAATTCTGTCTTGTTGATTGAGATAATAAAGATGGTTATTAATTCTAGAGCCTTTTTTGTTTTTTTTTTTGGCTAATCAAAAAGGGTGGGTTGAACTAGCGTAGAGATCCCGGCCCCTATAGAGAGAGAGAAAGGAGGAGAGAGAGAGCTAGGTAACCTGGATTCATCAGTTGGGAGGTGATTCCAGTATCTCCGATCATCTATACCAGTTATTTTCATTCCCTTCCAAGAAATGGAAACACAAATTCCTCCACTTCTCTTCTCCATACATACTTCCTGCAATGCCAACCGTCAATATTAATCCAACACCACACTAACCCATAATCTACAACTATACACACTCACAGAGAGAGAGAGAGAGAGAGAGAGAGAGAGAGCAACAGGAATCATGCTGATACGTGGTGATACTCGTATGAATACGATCCAATATCAAGAACTAATACGTATCCCGATCTTATTGTTTAAAACACTTGCAATAAGCTAGGAAGAGGTAGAGACGCCAAAACGTCTTTGGCCCAACGTCATCTCTTAGGTGTCAGAAGAAAGGAGACCGTCATGTAGTTCAATTCTTCTTTCAACTTTCAAAGTGCTAATCTAACTATTCTGACAAAAATGACTTTCGCCGGTAAAGAAAGGAAAGAGGGAGAGAGTTTCACCTTGGTTCCACCATCAAAGGGAATGGGATGACACAATCTAGTGTAGATGTCTCTCTTGGACAAACCGATCTCTGGATTTCTTCCATCAAAAAGCTTCTTCACGAGAATCGGATAATTTTCTGGTAATTTGGATTCCCATACGAAATCAGCCAAGGAAGCTTGACGGAAAGCCCTGTTTATTCGGGCCAATTTACAAATCTCTGGAGGGTCCAGATTGATCAGAACCAGAGCTACGCAGCACTCGGGTAATTCCCCGAGACCCGGCTTCAACGGGTCGGTACTCTCAGCTCCAATACCCTCTTCGGCTGAACCGGAAAACGCAGTCCCCATACAAGAGAGAAAGGAGAGATCACATACTTGGAGGGAGAGAGAGAGAGAGAGAGAGAGAGAGAGAGAGAGAGAGAGAGAGAGAGAGAGAGAGAGAGAGAAGGAGAATAGTACAGTAATAAGCTTGTGAAAAACTAGGCGTACGTAATTTATTAGCCTTGCACGATTGTATTTGAAACACGAGCCGAAAACGGATTTGTAGAGGAGTACTAATTAGGGAGAGGATACTGTCCAGTGCAGTTGACTCCAGTCCGGTCCAATTTTGATTTTTGTGGACCCATTTTAGGCCCACATCGATAATCAGAACCCTTTATTGTGTAGAGCTCGTCGAGTTCTTCAAGTATGATAGTAAAAATCAAGTTCATTGAATATTGGTCGGAACACTTTTATCTTGAAAAAAATGCACTGAGCACACTGATGCAAACCCATCTGTTTCAAGATAAATGTGTTCCGATCTGTCACTTACCGATATTCAAATGAACTTGGTTTTGTCATACTCGAAGAACTCGACGAGCTCTACACAATGAACGGTTCTGATTATCTTGGCTCCACAAAAATCAAAACTGGACCGGATATACTGGACTTAAGCACACTGGACAAGACCCTCTCCCGTACTATTAGGCTAGGTTTGGATGGCAGGAATCAAAGATCAAGAATGAGTATCTTATTCATGGAAATCTCATTCACGGTAATGTAATACATGGATAATCCTCCTATTGAAATGTTTGGGTGATGTGAGAATGTTATAACGGAAAAAAAAATGATAAATTCCTATAAGAATGGCAGAAAATCTTGAGTAGAAAAATAGGATTTCAAGTACAGAGAAAGATGCAATCAATTACATAGCGGAAAGGTTATTATATTAGATTTTTGTCTTTATATAATGACCTCAAACCATTATGTCTGTAATATTTATGGAGACAAAAGTGGGAATCACTTTATTCTGTTTGACCAGAAAATAATAGAAAATCACAACATAGCTTCAAAAAAGTGTATACACCAAAAATAGGCTCCCCTACATTGAGTTGCTTGGAACACCCATCTGCATTATATATATAGAAGGTCTAAATGGAATATTCCGAAGTAACTAAAAAAAAGAAGGTCTAAATGGGCATTGCTTTCACAAGGTAGAACCGTAGAAGAGTTCAACACAATAGGTTCACTGCAGTACTCAGCATCTTCAGACCAAAAGGCAAAAGAAATCTATATCTATATAATAAAACAGCTCAGTATTTGAATCCTATGTACATAAATTTAACGGCCCAAACTTATTCCTCATAAATTCTATGGCTGAGAAGAGTCCTAGGGCTAGAAAATCCTATTTTCAATCTTCTCTATTTTTTCCTATTCCAACTCTCTTTTGTTATGGAAAGATAGAAAACAATAAAATTTCATTGCTAAAAAAAGAGCCGAATTTTGAAATAAGAAATGGAAGTAATTTTTTGGAACCTCCGAAGTAAGGCAAAATCTTCTCTAACTTTTCTTTCCCAACTCTCTTTCGTTAATAAAATTTCATTGCCAAAAAAAGAGCTGGATTTTGAAATAAGAAAGGGAAGTAATTTTTAAAACCTTAGCACTCTCTCTCTCCGAAGTAAGGCGAAATCTTCTCTAATTTTTGAAATCTTCCCATATAAATCAGTTTTGTTGGCGAGGGTGATCAATAGTTTCGCAATTCATTTTAATTGTGTTCAAAACGCGTTGCGCCGTGCCTTTAGGCACGAGCAAACTCTAGTACTCTATAATTGAGCCTTCAAAGTAACAAAAGCAGATAATTGAGCCTTTTTTGGAAAATAAGAAAAATGGAAAATATGCTTTTTTGAATTCTGTAACTGATGCCAAAGAGGGAAAAAAAAAACACTTAAGCCTCATTTGATAACTGTGATAGATGGGGTGGGATTCGTAATGAGATGAGGATTGAGATGAGATTCATAATGAGATGAGATTAATAGTGAGGTTGTTAAATCATTCTCTCTTTTTTGTTTTGCACATGATTGGACGATGAGATTACTAATACCATGTTTGTTTTGGTCTGGATAAGATAGGATTACACCGTAATTTCCTTTTATACCCTTTAACAATAAAAATAATACGGAGTATTTTACATTGAGGTTAAATAAAAACAAAAGCAAGTTTTTTTAAAAAAAGGGGTAATTTCAATAGTATGTATCGAGAACGTTTGGGAAATTAGGGGCTATAAGCATGGGATCGTGTGAAACATGGGATATAAGCTCTGAGGAATTTGGAAATTAGTTATTTTCAGCATGGGTATTTTGGTAACTGAGCAAGGGAGACCCAGAATGGGATTGCTAATACCTGGTCCTTGGTGGGATTCCTAATCCACCCATTTGGCCGGATTGATAGTCCCATCAGCTTCATAATCCGATCACCACTTGCAAAACCAAACGCAGTTTTAATGGCCCGACGGGATTACTAATCCCATCCAATGAGCTAAGAGACTTATCAAACAGGCCCTTAAAACAAAAAATTGTACGGCACACATACACACAATGATGCAAAAGAGGGAAAAAATGAACTAATTAATGAAGCATGGATTTGGTGGAGTCCGACACATAGTTCTACCACACACAATGAAATGATGGCAAAGAGAAAAAAAAGAAAATACCTATGAATTAGCAAAAACTATTCAGTGCCTTTGGGGCACCATCACGTAATATTCCAAGGTCACTGAATAATCTCTCTTGAATTAGGAGGTAAAGTATGAAAAGTGGTAAAGAGACTTGTGCAAAAGTGTTTCAATCTGCAAAAAGTCTATGCACACGATATTCCAACCACATGCACCATTTGCAACCCCTCATATACGTGTATATGTCATCTTGGGTTCCACAAAGCCTAAGGCGAGAGGAGATTGTGGGTGGGTGGGT